>PPKB02000016.1:0-355772 GCA_003707605.2 Tetrapisispora fleetii | reverse complement strand
ACGATCCCCATTTTATCCCATCGGGTACACAATTCCACCATCCTATTAACCAGTCTGATGGATATAGGGTTAGACTAATTCAAATATCTCTAGCAACAGATGCGTGCGTCTGCAATCTGAAACGACGGGATTTCCATTTGCTGACGCGACACAATTTCACGTGACGTAAACTGTGGTTACATTAGAATTTCCAATTTGGCAACTTATTATTATATATATATAAACTACCCATTTATTATATCAGAAGAATAATTATTGTCAATTGTATTAACATTAGATTGAGGAACAAGATCTAGATCCGTAGTCATATCAGATAGCGATTCGGCAAGGGGCCATAGAGTGAACGACAATTCAATGTCGAGTGATAAAATTTATACTTTGAATAACCAGTTTCAAATTCTTGAGGGGCAATTAGACTTTTGGAACAGATCGCTAAATGAATTGGAGTCTCCTCAAGACATAATCAAATGGGCATTAGTCACTTTCCCTCATTTGTTTCAAACCACAGCGTTTGGGTTGACTGGATTGGCAACAATTGATATGATATCAAAATTGTCAGAATCTGGCACTACTAGAAAAATGGTACCATTATTATTTATTGACACTTTACATCATTTCCCACAGACATTGACATTATTACAAAAAGTACAGGATAAGTATTATACTGAGCACAATCAAAATATCAATGTCTTCAAGCCTCAAGGTTGTGAATCAGAGAAAGATTTCTCTCAAGCTTACGGTGAATTCCTATGGGAAAAAGATGATTTAAAGTATGATTTTTTAGCAAAAGTAGAGCCTGCATCCAGAGCTTATAAAGAGCTAAATATTACAGCGGTATTTACAGGAAGAAGGAGATCTCAAGGAAATTCTAGATCGGAATTGAAATATTTAGAAATCGATGAAATAAATGGCATAATAAAAATAAATCCGTTTATGAATTGGTCATTTTCCCAGGTAAAACAGTATATTGACGAAAATAATGTACCATATAATGAATTATTGGATCTTGGTTATAAATCGATCGGGGACTACCATTCTACTGTTCCTGTGGGAGAAGGAGAGGATGAAAGATCAGGTAGGTGGAAAGGGAAGGCCAAAACTGAGTGTGGAATTCATGAAACTAGTAAATTTGCTCAATATTTAAGAGATAACAAAACTGCAGTTACGAAATAATTCCAATATAAGGATAGTAATTGAGTTTTTACATGTGGTAGCCAACTTATCAATAAAAAATAAAAGAACTGTAAGAAAGAGTAGTACAAACTATATAGATTTAACAGCAAAAAATTATTTATTTGGGTTTGAGGATATAATATATTATTTTACAAATATAATTTCCTACAAATGCAGTTTTTGAAGTATTTTTTAAAAAGTTACATTATCCAAGTATAAATGCCCTGAATCATCGAAGTTTATCATAATCGATCTTGTAACTTGAGGTAGTCCGAATATAGTAGGTTTACCATCATTTGTGCAATGTACTTTCAACTCTATATTTTTTTCTAAGATTGTATTAATCGTTTTTAAAGAATATTTAATGACAGACTGATCTCTTGACAAAAGATATAGGATTTGGTTCTTCGTATCATATGTAAAGGCTTTGAGTGATACTTCAAATCTCAATATTTGATAAGGTGCTTTCCAATATTTACCTAATTTAAGATAGCTCTGTAGATTTTTAACAGAATCAATATCTATGTTGCCTATATTAGGAGCTGTGAAATCAATCGTATTTTCTATGTAAAATTTCTCTTCTTGATCAGGGTTATCGGAATGATCATTTTCAAGCTGTAGGAATATTGAAGTTTCTTCTTCATCAATAGAATAATCTGTTAAGTTCACTGGGTCTCCTTTATAATCTCCAATAAAGTACACAGAAATTTGGGATAGTATCTTAGATCTTCCTTCCAATCTTAAAGAAGCAATGAAAATACTTTCAGTTATTGCTAAAATCTTCGTAACAAAGGAACTAGATGGAAGTTTAATCATTGTAATGCATAATTCTGAATTCTTTATACATTTTTTATAATCATGTAAAATATATAGCTTATCCCATTTTAAAGTTGTAAAAACGATATTAATTCCACAAATATCAAAATCCGTTATTAAGCTTTCACTTTTAATCTCTAGTTTGTTTTTTAATATAAGCTTCCCTTCAAAAATTTTAAAACTATAAAATGCATCCATCTTATTTGATGTTTCATTATACAAAGAAGCACCTTTCAAATAGAGATATATTAAGTTATCACTTGTAAGCACAACTTTTTCACTTATAGATGACGGGAAATTATATTTATCTAAACTTTTTATAACAATTTCTCCATTGGATGGTGTAATTGATATCAATTTAATAAAAGTCTCGAAAATCAAAAGAACTAATGTACCAGAATGAATCACAGCCTCATCTTCCAAAACAAGCATATTTAAAAGTTTAACATTTTTATCTGTTAAATCGTCATTACTTCCATCTCTCGAATCTAGAATAGCATTATTTAATGAAGAAAATTTACCATTTGATAGTTTCAAAAAATCCCATTCATTAGTTTCCATATTTAAAACAATCATTCGCCTCATTCTTTCAGTATAAGCAAATATTTTATGCACATTTCTGGTTGATTTCAATAAGAAATTTGATATATTATTTGAAAAATATGTCAATTTGAATACGTATAATCCATCTGCAAATAGAACGAACAGTTTTCTTGTATTTATATCGAAATTGATGTCCATTATATTAATTAATTTACCAGTGTGAGACAGTTTAACTTCATATGTCCGGACATCATTATTCAAATCAAATTCATGCACTTGAATACGATTAGAAGTGTAAAGAATAATCATATTGCCAGATGGACTACATACTTTGTATGGAACTCCATTGAAAGCAATATCAACTGTTATATATATTTTGTTCACAATATCGTATCGAATAACTTTCCCAGTTTCATAATTTCCCATAAATAAAAAATTTTCGTGGAGTACCAGTTCAACAAATCCTATAAGAGAATCAAAAAATATGTCCTTATGAGAGTCAACCAATGCCATATCCAAAGTAAGGAATTCATGCCACGTAAATTGATATATTATTGCTGCATTCAAAACTGCATATACAATAACTTTTCCTTCTTTCTGAAAAATCTTACCCCCAAAATTAAAAGAATAGTCGAGTTTTTGAATTTGCTGTGTGTCTCTTAATGTGGTAATATCTTCAATCACAGATATATTTGCTAAATTCTCATCATATATAATAAGTTGATGTTTGTCTACTGAGGCACCTGAAATGGCAAAATCTGATAGAAATGAAATCATTGAATTGGGAGATTGTTCTTGGCTTTGGTAAATTAGATCATTTATGTATATACCAGAAGAAGTTATCTGAACCAGCTTGTCTTCAATTACTGTCAATAAAATTGTATTACTCATGCCTTCAATTAATAAATCGTCAAGTTCAACCAATTGTGATTCACCCTTCTTTTCATTTATTTCATGTGTCGACAGATCTGGAAAAAGCCTTAAAATGAATATTTTGGAAATAGATAATGAATCTGTTGCTAGTATCATATATGTGTTTTTATCACAATCTCCTTTGTTTTCATTATAGTCAGGATCCATAAAAATAGATTGCCTAAAATAGTTTGGGAACCGACTGTAATCGACAAGTTGAAGCTTGTTATATATCTGAAATTCACCTAACTTACAAACTAAATTTAGTTTTCTCAGGATAGCATTCATATTAGTGGAAATTTTTGAAATTGCAGAAGGTGATGTTAACCATAATTCATTCTCTACAGAATAAGTTGTGGATGGCACAAGGAGTAAATTTGAATTTTCTTCACTAGAACTGTCCAAGGTATGCTTTTGAACCACTGCATTCAATGATAAGTTTTTTTTATTTGCCCTCCCTCGCCCATTATCAAACTCTACAATATCTTCTAAATTTAATGTCAATCTTAAAGCACGACCAAAGCTAATTATATCAAGGTTATAAAATGGTGAATTTTCATTCGCATTTTCTGATGTAAATACACTGCATATTGATCTAAGTCCCTTAAACTTTGTTAGCAGATAAAACTTAATAACATCGGAAGCAATATTAAGAAGAGATAAACATATATTTCCAGTGGATGTAATGAAAATTGTGCATGTATCAAACATTTCTAGACCTAGACTTTCGATAGATTTCAGTTTTTTTAATAGCAACGGTGCTCTCAAAAAGTTGTTCTTTTTTATCCCTCTTAGTTCTCTTATGTTCAAATACTTGAAATTATTGATTTCTCCAGATAAAATTTGATTCTTGGAAACGATCGACAATTGTCTACTCGAATAAACCAAAATATTATTCCCACCAATTGGAATACAACCTAGTGGTAATGACGATATGGTCTGATTATTAGTAATGTTCTTATCCATTATAATTGTCAGTTGATGAACCCTTTTCTGTTTTAAATTATTATTATTCCACTCAACAATAAAATATACGAGTCTGTCAAACCTTATAACAACTAAAAATAGCGTGTTGACATTAGAAGAGGGTTCTGATGGTAAAAACTTACAGTCTAAAATTTTTGTATTTGTTAGGTTCAAATTATTAATTAATTTGAAATGCAATGGAGTTACAAATTTAAAAAATTTAATTATGCCACATTCTTTATTATAGACTATGAATTGAGATTGGTCAGAATTATTTTTATCAATTTCCCAACTCAAATTTGCCTCTGTGTTTTTAAAATCCGGTAGTTTCCAATACTGCAGCAATATATGTTTAACTTTACTTTGAGATATGGAATTAGCAAAAATGAAAAATGGTAAAATGTTTAGGACAAAATTTTTTGATATAACGATCAATGTATCACTAATAGTATTATCTATTGTATTACTGAAAACTTCTGAGTCAGTTATTCCATGATAAATCTTTTGATTTGTGTTGCTAGATAATTCATAAAAAGAATCATATGATACAAAGATTGTTGAGTTTTCCAACTTCCCATCCAATTTAATGGAAATATTCTCCATAATATCTTCACTATTAGTTGTATTAAAATTCTCGTTGTCCATAGGATTCACCAAATTATCTATATTAAACTCATCGCCGTCGATAAGCATATCTAAAAATGAATCCTCTAAAGTATCTAGTTCTGCTGTATTGGGTTCAGGTAACGGATAAACCTTATCTTCATTATCTTCATCAGTTTTCGAAGTAACTCCACAATAGTCTGCAGCAACACTCCGATATTTGCCCTTTAGCATGTTTATATACTTCTTCAACTCACATTGTGACTCAGTATCTTTATATATCCTTATGGGCAGCATTTTTTGTACTAATCTACCTTGGATTATGCCTTCATAGTCAAAAAGCAAAACACTTTTGCTTCGCAACTCTGAAGTAGTCAATTGAAGTGCAGATAAATCGCTTACTCCAGTTTTAAATTCTTTGTCGTCATTTTTATCACTAGTCAAAATTTGAGTATCACAATCTGGCAGGTAATCAAATATACCACGCTTCAAATACTTGAAATCCTCCATAAATATGGGTTGTTCTATCTAAAAATTTCCCAAAATTTGTGTTTCTTTTCTGAAAATACCCAAAAACCAAACTGAACTGAATAACAAAAACTCTATCTGCAAACAATTTCACTAATATATCCAAAACTATAACCTTGTAAAATATAGCTTGTTATTATTTTTAGCTTAACCTAAAATTACCAATTAGGATGGAGAGAATGCCTCTTCGGTTTTCTCAAGACTGCATAAGCAAAGCAACCTTCATAAAGTGTACTAACCACAACTTCAGCCACTAACGTTCCTCACCATCCCAATTACTCATTTAAAAATTATATCAAATTAATATCACAATAATATTCTTGTAAACTTAAATATTGATGTTTGTAATTTTTAAAATGTTTGGGAAACATCAAAACCAGAGAGAAACATGCGTACAGGGTAACATCTCAGTTACTTTATATTTTAGCCGCTGATGATACGCACCAAAAACATATAAATACAGGGCTTTGGATTGATATAAATTATCTCCTTTAGCACCACCCACTTTCATTTTTGTATTTTACACAGTTTGCAATGTGCTGGATGTGTAGCAAACCAGTGGCCAATGATGGATTTAGTTTATTAATTGCCAATATTGCATTATTTCATGCCTTCTGATCAACAAATTATTGTATGGGAATTTTTAGCTGCTACAAAGGATGAAGCTTTATAAATTCAATGGAGATAGCGAGCAGGGGCGACTTTTCCTTACGGAACTTTATGATGGGGATCTGATCATGTTTGAATGACATTCAGTTATTATAGTGTCATTTAAAGGAATCAAGAAGTACCTTATATGGCAGAGGAAGGGGGATATTTTATATGCAGGTTTATAGTGTGATATTTTGCACCGGGTAAATATACATGAAATTGTAAATTTATTTTACAATCAATTAGTATGAAACATCAGGAATACCGAATATAGTAACAGCAATACAAGATGATGTTATAAAGTAGAAGTCTCAATAGCATTATGATCCATTGTTACAATGGATATTAAATGTACGAGTTATTCAAGGATTATAGCCTGGGAAGAATTTGTAGGATTTTTAATCTAGTGAAGTGAAAATTATATTTCCATCTTACCGTTTGTTAACATAAAAAGAATCTAATCACTACAAGATGGATAATATAGATTCTGAATTCGGTCCAATTAGGAAGGCAAAGCTTAAAATCGATGCCGATAAGATTTTACACAACTTAACGAACGATTCTGGTCAGTCAGATATTTTGAAGAATATACCACTTATACCGATTGGAAAAAGCTCTAATACTAAACTAGAAGATGGGACACAAGATACAGTAGTTCAGACAACAACAGATAAAAGAAAAGCAATAGAAGATGAAGGAGTGCCCAATGCTTTAAAAATGATTAAGTTATTTAATTCAAAACATTACAATAATACTAACAAGAATGTAACCCAAAATATTGATGATGATTTTAAAAATTGCAAAAAATTATTGTTGAATAAATTGAACCATAAGGTATTAACAAAAGATGAAACGTTTAAAGAACCTTTTAAATATCTCAGGAATATAAGACTAGAACTTGATAGAATATTGAAACAATCAATCATACAAAAGGAATCACACTCTTGCATAATGATAGGCCAAAGAAACAGTTATAAAACTTTTTTAATTAATGGAGAGATAAATGAATTACAAAAAAATTATAGTGATCAGTTTATTACAATTCGACTAAATGGTTTCATTCATACAGAAAAAGATGCAATTAAAAGTCTGGCAATACAGCTAGAAAAACAGTTAGCTGCCATTCATAATACATACCATGACGATTTGAGTACTGATTCAATTAGCGACGGTTCATTAACTGAAGTTTTTGAAAAAATATTGAGAATATTAGACACATCCACCAATATGAATGATAATGAAAACATGAATAAGTCAAAAATTACAGTTATATTTATATTTGATGAAATTGATACATTTGCTGGTCCAGTTAGACAAACATTGCTTTACAATTTATTTGATATGGTTGAACATTCAAGAATTCCTGTATGTATAATTGGAACCACAACTAAATTAAATGTAATAGAAACTTTTGAAAAAAGAGTTAAATCAAGATTTTCTCAAAGGCTAATATACATGCCTCAAATAGAAAGTTTAAATGAATTCAGTGAAGTAACAAGAGAACTGCTTCAAGTAAATGCTACTGATAATAACCTTGTTCAAAATTGGAATAAATTTATTGCAGAACAGTTATCATCATTTGATTCACCATTATCTCTCTATGTTAAAGAAATTTTTGAAACTTTCAACTCAATCGTTTATCTCAAAACGTCATTGCTCCCGTTAGTTAATTGTTCTATTACATTCAATGATTTAAAAGATTCATTCACTAAGTATGAGACTTTAAAAAGCTACTCTAGAAATCAATTAGAAGATTCATATACAGCTAAAGTCAGGACACTTTCAGATTTAGAGTTAGCTATTTTATTAGCAGCAACAAGAGTTAGTGAAAAATCAAAGGATTCGTTTTCAAATTTTAATCTTACATATGCAGAGTTTACAGAAATGACAAAAGCTTTGAATGCCAAGATACCGACCATGGCCCCAGTGTCACCTTCAAAGACTGATAAGGACAAAAGTAAATCACAAAAAGTTATAAATTTCGATAATACTATAAAAATTTGGAGTAAAGAGGATGTTAAAAATGTATGGGAGTCTTTGATCACATTAGGATTTTTAACTGAAAAAGGTGATATTGGTATGAGAGAAACAGCAATGGCTGCATTTTATGCTAGTAACTACCAATTCCATGGTACCAAGATAACATTTGACTTAAGACAATATCAACCTCAAATTAATTTACAAGAACTTAGATCAATAGTTCCAAAATCTTCCATGTATTATTCATGGACAACTTTATAAGATTAACAAGAAATGATTAAGCAATTTCTTTTCAATTTATAATATTCTGCTTACTTGATAAGTATCTCATGTATTATTTTTTAAAAATAACATATAATAACCATAAATAAGGATTATAATGGTACTTATCCATGTTTTGTCAATTGAATGAACAGTACTTACATTTAAAATCAAATTTAATAAACTATAGGAAACAATGAATTAATTTATAATAATGTACATACTTTCATATGCACCTATGAATATTGATACACAAATAATCAAATAAACACATACGTACATATACATTTACATATACATATACATAAACATATATATTACAGGCTTGGATCAAATGCAAACTCATTCATCAATAAGTCGACATCTTTCCAAACAAAATCAGATTCCCAATTATCCCAATTTCCCATTACAAAATTTGGTGAATTTTTGACCATATTTTGTACATCTTCATTCAGTAATTGATTTATTACACCTGTTTGCGACTCTTCAGTCTTTTTAGCATCATTTTGATTAACAGGCTTATCCTCTTTCAGTGTATTATACGACACTAAATCATTAAAAAAAGCAGGGGCTGAATTGACAGCCTGTGCAGTATTTACATTATCACTATGGCCATTAGTCTTTGAACTTCCAGGTTCTGTGGTTTTAATACACGGTGATGTCGTTACTGCCCTTCTACTTTGATTTAAATCAATACCATTTCCAAACGAAGTATGAATCGTTGAATGTACAGACAAGGCTCCTTCAGAAATATAACTATTTGGTGTTGTAACTACACTTACACTTGTTGGTACATTGGTTGCATTAATCGGATGAGGGTCTAATGGTATTGTTTTAATAATTGATCTTGCTTTACTCTCTGGATTTTTTAGACCAAGAAGTTTAGAACTTAGTTTCGCAGCGTCATCGTTATTTACAAAGTCTTCTTTTTGCATATTCTTGAAAGAGACATCTTCTTCATCTTCCTCCATATCATACATTTCCTTATAACCTCTTTCTCTTTCTAATTTAGCCATTCCTGCTTTTTGTCGTAGCACATACAAACAATCAAAAAATACACTAACTGACATTCTTGATTGAACTGCTAATCCTAAATTAAATTCATACATTCTGTTATCATCGTTTAAATCTGCTTTCCAACTATCATAAATATTAGAATATAAACTCCAAATACTTCTCATTATACCTGATGATCTATATGCCATGTCATATTGTAGAACTGAAGCATTAAAAGTCATCATGACAGCTTTTTGGTAGACGTCCTTACCTTCTGTTATATTAAGAACAGATGATAATGATGAATGAACTAATTTACTTATAATACAAGCAGCCTGCCAAATATTAAGTACAAAAATACCTGGTAAATATTTCACTACTGCTGGGTCACTTTTCCACATTCCATTAGCATGTTTCAATAAACTTATTGCAGCATTATAACATTTTACCAATCCCCTCTTCGTTTCAAAATTAACAGGTTTTTTAATTACAGCAAACTTATAACTATCCATGCCAGTACTACCACTAGTTGAATCTGTAAAAAAATATGTCAATAAATGTACTTTTGATACAAGTAGCAAAAACTTCCTTATGTAGTCAATATTTTCTTCTTGTAATTTTATTTCTAATTGACTTAATTGTTGAGAGAGAACATTTAATAAAGGCTGTTTCTCTTCTGGACCAATCATTGCATCTGCTCTTCCTGGATTTGAATTGATTGTATTCACAATTTGATATTCAAAATATGCCATTTGAGCCATTTGGTTTATGGGTAAAGGAAACTTATTTGATTTAAAATTTCTCGTTAGATTGATCACTGAATAGTCAAATGACACGTACGCAGGGAATCCAAACGATGATGCTATAAATTGTGATACAATATTACATGCTATCCATGTTTTTAATTTTTCTGTTTTAAGCTCTGAATGAGAGTCATATTCATTTGAAAATGCAGCACTATTCAAGCCCACTCTTATGGCTTGAAACATAGCAGTTCCTATAGTATTCCATGAAGTATCTGCACTCAACGAAGAAGTCAATGGGGGCCAAAACGAATATATTAGGAAAGCTTGGACAGAGTATACACTAGCCTCATTTAAAATGGGCTCAGCAACTTCTGCTGGAGAATATTTTATAATAGGTGAGATTGTAATTTCTGCTAATATTGCTTTAACAGATACTAATAGTCTTGACATTAAATCTGATGCATTGACTTTACGCCGCAGGCCAATTAAAATGATCACCCAAAATAAACCTGGAGATAATTTATATATGGCTTCCGCACCCATCGATAAATTTACTATGGGTAAAAACGGGTGATATCTAGTTGCATACTCTTGAAACAACTCTGCAATATCTTCACTATTCATAAAAATCCCATTAATAGATCTAGGAGGTGATTCTAGCTGTTTAGATGTCATTCCACAAAAGGGAGAAGTTGCCAATTTAGGGGTTTTCAATGCAACATTTCCAGGCTTGCTTGAGTTCCCCATTCTATTAGATTGGGCAAATGTGCCCAAGAAGCCCTCGGCCAGACTTTGCTCCGCTTCAGTATTCTTCAACCTGTCTATTCTATCCTTTGTAAAATTTTTGTTATCCAACAATTCCATCTGTTCCTCTTTAATCCTGGAAATGATCTCATTTGCACTCAAAGTGTTCAGAGAATCCGTAAGCTCTTTGAAACGTTGCTCAATAAACTGGTTCCTAGCTCTCTTGTACGTCCTCCTATAATCCTTCTGCAACACACATGGTACACCTTTCTTACTACATTTACTACATGGATCAGGAGCCTTAGCAACTGCATCGCATTTCGACTTCTGCTGTCGACATTCCACACAAGCAAACTTCTTCCGCTTCTCCACTAACACACTCTTCGCATCCTCACCATCAAGCCTCTTATCCACGTTTCCAATATCAGAACTAGACTCCATTCTCATTCGATATCGTCAAGGCACATGTGCTCACTTTCCCGCTGCTCCAAATGTATCGTTCCAATTCCAAATCAAACACACCTTGCTAGCTTAAACTCAAACTGTGCACACACAAATTTACACCGTTTCAGTAGCCCTAACCTCCTCCTCCATTAACTGCCAAAATACCAATTGTCACATCTAGAAATACTTAAATATTTGGCTGATGTCTAACTGAAACTTCCGATATTTTGAAATTTCATGAAATTTCGAATCATGAAATTTGCGATGAGCTAACATATAAAACACACTATACACTACTGTTTATAGAAATGAAGATGCAGCTTGAGATGCATGTAGAGCATTCTGTGCTGTGAGAGTTACGAAGATCGTTTGATTGTGTTGCATGTGGATCCATTACTGTGTTTTGCTGGTCAGTTATGCTAAGAGGATGAGCAGTGTGCATGCGACAGTTCGCTGAAATTTATGCCTGGTGGGACGTTTAAGTGTTGCTTAGGTTACTCGACCAGTCGAGGCACTGGTATGGGACGTGCTGTTTAGCTATGAGGGCACGTGTGGGCAGCTTTTGGTTCAGTTTAGTCAGGTTTTAGGTTAGTGGATTGAAATATTGAGTCATATATTTGTCGCGATGAAAAAAAAAAGTATAAAAGGAGGTTGAAATTTCCATGTTTTATGAATCATAAGTTTGAGATTTGGAATGGATAATATTTGAGGGTGTATGTTGAAAGATGTCGTCTGAGAGCATCGAGGACGTCGAAGAGGAGATACGTTATTCTAGTTGTTCATTATGAGGGTTGTTACAGAATTTGTCGAGGCATCGCTTGACATCAAGTTGCTTTGGGCATCTGTTTTCTTTAGATTGTTGGCTTATGGTATGACTAACCAAGTGTTGATCTTGTTTTTGAGGGAGATCAATATGTCTGATGGGGAAGTTGGGTTGTTTATGTCTTTGACTTTAGTCGGTGATGTATTCTGTTCTTATGTACTTACTTGGCATGCAGATTCTTGGGGTAGACGTAGGGTGTTAGTTTTAGGCTCAGTTATGATGTTCTTAAGTGGACTAGTATTTAGTTTCAGCAAAAATTTCCACCTTCTTTTGTTGTTTGCTATTATTGGTGTCATATCTCCATCAAGTAATGAAGTTGGTCCTTTCAAATCAATTGAAGAGGCTATGATGGCACATTTGACCCCACATAATAAGAGACCTGAAGTTTATGCAATTCATGGGTTAATTGGGAGTATGGGTAGTGCATTAGGTGCTTTACTTGCTGGTTCATTTATGCATTTTTTATTATGGTCCAAGTTGGTTGAAACAAATTTAGAACTTTACAAATGCGTTTTTCTATTGTACTCTGTGTTAGCATTGACGAAAGTGGTTATCATGTTGTTACTATCTGAGAAGACTGAGTCAAATGGTCATTACCATGAAGAAATCTCTACCTCTGATGCATTAGTCAATGATGAGATGGCACCATTAGTCGAACGGGCTCACCATGAAGGAGAAAGATCACATACATTATCATCCGAGACTTTATCTGTGCTATACAGATTGCTTGTCATCTTTATGATCGATTCGCTAGGTACAGGATTTATGACGGATAGTTGGATGGTTTATTATTATTCAAATACCTTTTTAATGAGTTCTTTTGCATTAGGTATCCTTTTTTTCGTATGTCAAATTGCAATGACATCTTCAACTTTACCTTCCTCTGTGATTGCTAGAAAATATGGCCCTGTGAGAGCAATTTTGACAGTGCAAATTCCAGCTGGTATCTTCAGCATTCTTATTCCATACTGTGAAAAATATATGCCATTATCGATAACCTTTTTGATTTTACATTTCCTAACTTTGGCTATGGATGTTGCCCCAAGACAAATATTATTGACTAATATAATTAAACCTAAAGATTTAACAAGAGTAATGGGTGTTGTAAATATTGGTAAGACAATTGCCCGTTGTATTGGTCCAATCTGCACTGGTATCATTGCCAAAAATGGTTATTTATGGTTCTGTTTCGTTATCAGTGGCTGTGCAGTTTTAGTGGCTGATTCAATATTGGCACGTTCATTCTTACATGTTGATAAAAATATAAAATCTCAAATGAACCGTTAACACAGCAACAAAGTATTTATATTTTTGCAAGAATTTTGTAAGTAACTATATAAATATATATAAAAATGACTTAAGGCAATGACAACTAGAACATATTGATTTCGAAGTTGTAGCGTATTAGTATGATTTAATCTGTATTGTCAATTAGGTTCTTTGATATCTATTGATATGTTATCGATAGGTAGGGTTCTTTATCGTATATTCACATGCAATATAGCTTACAATTTTAATATTAATATTGATATTTAACCTTCTTTTTTTTGGGATTTATATTATAAATATTGCTAATTGATTAACCAGATAAAATAATAATTATTTATATTATAATGATTTTTCAATATGTAAACATTCTAAAAGTGTACAAATAATAAACAAATATGAATTGGATAAATACATTATACAATGTTTAACGGTTAGACTTAGCAACACGTTCTAATTCATCCTTCTTCTTGATAGCGTAAGAAGTAGAGGAACCCTTAGCAGCGTTGATTAATTCTTCGGCCAAAGTTTCAGCAATAGTCTTGATGTTTCTGAAAGAAGCTTCTCTGGCACCGATGGTTAATAGAGAAATAGCTTGGTTAACTCTTCTTAATGGAGAGACATCAACAGCTTGTCTTCTGGCAGCACCACCACCACCAACTCTGGTAGTGTCTTCTCTTGGACCAGAGTTAGCAATAGCATCAACAACAACTTGTAATGGGTTTTGTTCGGATAAAACGTTGATGATATCTAAAGTGTGCTTGATGATTCTGACGGCCTTTAATTTCTTACCGTTGTTTCTACCGTTCATCATTAAAGAGTTGGTTAATCTTTCGATGATTGGACATTGAGCCTTTCTGAATCTCTTGTTGGCGTATCTACCAGCAGTGTGACCAACGTAAACTGGGTTTCTAACTTGGATGTAGTCAACTAAAGAAGCATCTTTAACCTCAACATCTTCGAAAGACCATTTGTTGAATAATTTGATTTCAGCTTGAGCTCTTTGAACATCTTCTGGAATAGCAGTAGCTAATTCAACAGGAGTGAATTCTTCAATGACTTCGAATTCTTCGACAACTTCAACTGGGGCTTCGGTATCAGACATCTTCGACTAGTGGGTTTCCGTCCTTGCTTCTATGGCGTCCTCTTTTTTATTCAAATGTAAATATCAATATGTAATACTTAAATCACACTATCTATATAGAAATTCTTTAAATACAAACACACCTCAATCAAAGCACTTCCTATTCACAAGTCCACAGCTCAAACACAAAACATACATACAATTACAGAGACACACTACAGCTACAACTAATCCTACACTAGCTTCAACAAAAGTAACTGTAACATTCACACAATCAAGACCATCACACTACTCATCTACAAACAAAACACTTCACTACAAGAATCCATCATCAATGCTTCGCAAGAAACGTAAGTTGGCATGGCCATCCTAAGGGTTTTTCACATCAAAGTTCACTGTATCTCAACCTGTTCTTGCTGAGCTCCCCATCACAATGTCGCCAATTTCTGCAACTGACCTTGGCATGTACTGTAGCACACATCTCTTACAGGCATTAACCACTGTTCTGGTGGTGAAACTTTCCTGTCCAGAGTGAATTTTCCAGCGATGAAGTGAAATATTGAGTGGTGAAAGTTTCACATCGGGGTCTCTAGACAGAAGAAAGTAGATGTGTGTCTCTAGCTCGAGCCTGCCGATGGGGCGTTCTTGCTGGGGCTGGAAGGACGCTGCCCGCGTGCGCTGGCAGAACAGTTATTTTTCTTGCCTGGAGTCTGGGCAGCGGACGGGGGAGGAGAGGTTTTTTGTGCTTAGATTTTCCGGCAAATATTTTCTGCCGCGTCTGGAATTTGGGAAAACTTTTGTGGAAAAAGGTGTGGATTTCAGGATGTATGGGTGTAGAGATCTTGGCAGTCACGCTAAAGTGTATTTATTTGTGTGTGGATATTGGTCATTGTTAATTGGTAATTGGTATTGGTAAGAATATATATATATATGTATGTTTATATGGCTATATGTGTGTATGGGTGCGCTGGTTACAGCTTTTTATATACAGTTTAGTGATTAGTCAATTTTCTTTTTTGAGAATGCATCATTTGGATGTTATTCTTTGATTAAGGGCAGCCAGTGTGGTTTCTGTGGGATCACGTTTATTATTTTAGGGTTATGCTCTGGATGTTCAGCCTCTAGAGTGATCGTGAACTTGTAATCGTGTTGTTTTTCTGCATTGAATATTTTATTGAAATATTCAGTTCTTATTAAAGCCAATCCATTCTCTTTGTTGAATGATATTAAAGAGCCGATTGATTTTTGTCTTTTCTGGGTGATGACACTTTTAGAGTTTTTGAAGGGGTTGTAGACTTGGTCTTCTTCGAGGTCTGCATCTTGATTATATGTAATTGTTATATCTTTATACTCTCCATTCCCGCAATCCTCCAGATATTTGAATCCTTCTAATTTCACTGGAATCAGTCTTTTCTTTAGTGTCCCTGTTGAGAGTAATCTGTGTATGATTTCTTGCCCCAAATAGCACCCTTTATCGGTGCTCACCGTATTAGGATAATAATCAAAGTTGAGCTCCAATGGCCAGATTGATTCAGGTTTGATGTCCTCAATGGAATCGAGGATCCCATTTGTGAACTTGTAATCTTTGAAAAATGGATATTCAAGTTTTTTCATAACAAAATCAAATGGGAAAATGTTTTTATTGAAAAATTGGGAAATATCAGTAATTTTATCAGATGTAACTAGCTTTAACAATTGTGGAGCAGAGCTATCTTGTTCCAAGAGCAAATTAAATCTGTTATCCAAATACATACCCTTAATGTTTTTGTAGAAAAGTTCAAGGGCTTGCCAATTGTAAGAGTCCTTATTTTTTATGCTGAAAGTGAACATATTAGATATAATTTGTTCTGCTACATTATTAGCAGATTGAGAAGATTTAGCTGTCGCTATTTGTAATTGTAAATTCTCTAACCATGGGTTGAGTCGATCTTGGGGCACATTTGGTAATTTCAACATGATTTCCCACGTTTTCAATCCATTTCTAGTCAGTACTTTGTACTTAATTTTGTTCTGTAATTTATGTAGGTCAAAAATCTGAATGACTTTTGGAATTGAAACTGTGTCGAGCTCCAACAAGAAAGCCGGATGTCTGTTGAATTTTTGATATTTAGCCACTGCATCCACAATAAAAATAGGAGTTGGATAAACAATTAAGTCTGTGACTAACTTCCCTCTACTATTTAAAAGCGATGTATATTGTCCGAAACGTGATATATAAGGACCATCCCAACCAATATCATTATATATCCCCCAATTGCTCCCTTCCTCATCAACATCTTCAATATTATTAACCTCAATCCTCGATTCCAAGCCATCTTCATCAACCGATATCGTCGTTAAATTCTTTTTAACATATGTCGGTAAAAATTTAGAAGTCAATAGTCCATTGAGAAACTTTGGAGCATCAGGACCTACTAATTTAATATAAGATTTCCCCAGAACCTCCGAATATACAAAATGACCAGAAGTCGAAGAACCTACCCCAGCCGGAACCACAGAATAGTATCTCAACACGGTGGGTACAACTCGAAGAGTCAAACCATTCCCTCCACAAGTCCACATCAAACTCAAAACATCATATCTCGCTACCCTTCTAAACATAATTCACACCTTATGTCACGTCCAACTCAATTTTCCACCGGCAATGCACAAAGAAGATCCAAAATTCAAACGAACAACGATCTGAATAACAAAAAACTAACCACTGAAAAACACACAAACACTAACCCCTTCCAATCACCAATAAACTAAAACAATAAAAATCCTATGGATGCTCTTATAATCATTTAATAATCCTAATTTATTTCAGTTCCAATTATTAAGGCAATTTTTCAACTTACCGCCCACGGCGCTACCATACCAAACCATGGACCCTTGCACTTCCCAAACTAAACTAAACCACACATTTACCATTAAATACCGTATGCATGGTGAATTAACCAAGTCACTGAACCCTGAATCAGTATGGTGGACAAATGCTCCCAATATTTCCAGCCCATACACACAAATACCCAGACTAATGCACAGAAAAACGTTATTAACTTTGATTCTAAGCAGTGTGGAAGACACATTTCGGTGTTCGAGTTTCGAGATGATTGAAATTTCCCTTTTAGGAAAAATCTTTAAATTGATCCCGCATCGATTTTGTGACGTCCGTCATACGTAACACATAATTAATTGAAGAGGTTTTCGACAAGTGCTGCTATACATGGTAATATACACATATATGTATGTGTTTAGACACTCTAGATGCTGATGTGGTGAGTGGTATGGGGAAGAGACGTCCATATGAACCTTTTCTTGAGACTCTGGCGCGTTTTTGGTTGAGATAGTTTTACATGGGACGCAGGGACTTCATTCTTGGTATCTTTCTTTCAAAAGTAGGGTTCAATGCACTTACAGAATTACTACCATGCAAATGACAACTTTCTGGCCCAGTGCAGTAGGACGGTTTCTTTACCTCTTCAATGCTCTCTCGCGGCTACATACAGGGAAATAATACGTTTATGTGGCATGTTTTTCCACCATTGAACTTTTGTTTCTTGCAAATTCGTTCTCGGCAATTTTCGAAATTGTAACAAATTATTACTTAATAAAACAGTATTTATATAAAACCTTTAAAAGTAATTGGTGTATAATATTGGACTACTCTTTGAGCTAGTAGTTACTGGGTTGGATTTGAGTTTTAAGACTCTGTATACTTGGTTTACTTAGAACTACGCTAATAAATTATAGAGGAGGTTCGCTTGATTATTGAGACTGTGTTTTTTCACATTAAAACTCCTTTTGCTAAGAACCTATACACCATTACTTTATTAAGTTTTAAATTATTCTATAAGTTTTGTGCATATTATTTAGAAGACAAAAAAGGAAAATTAATTACTAGGGTAATATTCGCATATAACAATAAGCAAACAGAATTTTGCTAATAAACCTGAGTTCCTATGATATCATTGGCATCGTTGCAATACGAATATCCTATTACTCAGAAACTTATAGAAAAGTATTACGAGAATATACTAGGTCAAACGTTGGACACTGAAAAGGATAGTAAGAATGACGCAAGTGGCGAGAACAACATAATATATAGTGACGGAGATGAGACTATTACAAGTGATAGTCAAGTAGTGTTGGGCAATGAAGGTCACACACAACGATTTAACTCCCGGTTTGGTGTGAGCAACTCATTATCAAATATTGTGGGTAAAATGAATAGATATGTATACAAATTACGAACTCTATGTTATTCTATATTTATTGGAGATTATGAGAAAGATTTTTTAATTCAAAAATTATTATCAGAGAAGTTTCATTCAATATCTTATGATGAATGGAAAAAATCTGCTGCTGAGTTAGACAAACTTACAAATACAGACTCGTGGAAAGAAGAAATAGAATCCAGTTTATATGACTACAAACTTATCCAAGATATAACAAAGCAAATGCGAGAAGCTAGATTGAATGAAGAATATTCTCAACTTGTGTACATAATAAGAACCAACTGGGTAAGAGACTTAGGTAATATGGGTGATGTAAATTTATATAGATACACACATGTCGGTACCAAGAAAGTTATTGATGATTATATCGAGGAATCTAAATTATCTCTTGAAGCATTAATCAATAGCTCTAATTTAGATGATGTCTATTTATTAGGTATGTTGCAACAAACGAGAAGAAATATAGGAAGAACTGCCTTAGTGTTAAGTGGTGGTGGTACTTTTGGATTATTTCATATTGGTGTATTGTCAACACTATCAGAGTTAGATTTATTACCAAAGGTCATTAGTGGTAGTAGCGCGGGCGCTATTGTTGCAAGTATCCTATCAGTGTATACAAGAGATGAAATTCCTGATTTATTTCAAAGGATTCTTAATACTGATTTCAATATATTTAAGGATGACAGTTTAAAAACTGAAAGCGAAAATTTATTAATAAAAATATCAAGATTTTTCAAGAATGGTACTTGGTTTAGCAACGAACATCTCATAAATACAATGAAAGAATTTCTGGGTGATTTAACATTCAGAGAAGCATATAACAGGACAGGAAAAATTTTAAATATCACAGTATCACCAGCTTCTATATTTGAGCAACCAAGATTATTGAATAACCTTACAGCTCCAAATGTGATGATTTGGTCCGCAGTTTGTGCATCTTGTTCACTACCTGGTATATTCCCTTCAAGTCAGTTATACGAAAAGGACTCATTAACAGGTAAAACAAGAGAATGGAACAGTAGCTCTGTGAAATATGTGGATGGATCTGTTGACAATGATCTTCCAATATCTAGGTTATCTGAAATGTTTAATGTTGATCATATTATAGCATGTCAAGTTAACATACATGTTTTCCCAATGTTAAAAATGTCATTATCATGTGTGGGTGGCAATATACAAGATGAAATAAGTGCCAAATTTAAACAGAAGTTAGGCACTATGTATTATTTTTTGACAGAAGAGTTGATTCATTATCTTGAGCTAGGTTGTGAGATAGGAATGGCTAAGAATTTATTAACAAAATTAAGATCCGTTTTATCCCAACAATATTCTGGTGATATTACAATATTACCAAATTTTGATATGCTTTATAGAATTAATGAATTACTGGCAAACCCTTCTAGGGAGTTTATTTTAAGGGAAACCGTAAATGGAGCAAGAGCTACATGGCCAAAAATTTCTATTATCCAAAACCATTGTGGCCAAGAATTTGCTCTAGAGAAAGGTATCAGCTATTTAAAAGGTAAAATTTTGATATCTTCATCAATTAGGAATCCACTACAATTTTCAGAAGTACCTGTTGGTCTTGTATCATCCCATGTTGATAAATTTGAAAATGAATCTTCTGCAAAAACTCTTGATGACAACCTATTAGAAACCGAGTCGACAAATTCACTGCTATTGTTACCAGAGGATTTAAGTTTAAGCAGAAGGTTCACAACTACGAAATTAAACTCTTCTAGAGGAATATCTCATAAATCAAGTGCAACAATCCAGAGAAGAAAATCTGAAACCTTACCATTTTCTAGACCAAAAGTACATTCGAAATCTTTTTCATTAATTCAACCTAATTTCAATGCTGATACTTCATCTAGTGCAAAAGACCATAAAATGTTGGTTTTACATAGGGAATTAATAGACAAGAAACTACCCAAAAAAAACTCGAAGTCAATATTGCATCATGATAATTATAATATCAAAAAAAATTATCCATTTAAACCCCTATCTGATTCTAATAGAAATGATAAGTACATTCATCGTTTACCACAAAATATGGGTTTAGTGAGTAAAATAGCCTCCAATACTACTTCACCAAGGGTTACTAAAGACCTCACGAAAATATCAACTGAAACAAATAGTAATTCTAAGAATAATGGTATATTTTTTACAGAATCAGACAACGATGAATCAGTATCTCAGAGAAGTTCAGTAAGTTATGAAATACCTAGTATCCAAGCTGTTCCACAAACGACTGAAGTTGCATGGGCTCAAGGAGAGTCAACTCCTACAAAAAATATTATTAAATCTATCAAACACATAAGTACTGATTAAGAGAATAAACACATAAGATAATTAGTAAATTAAACCACAAATTAGATATATCTTGCTCTGAGTTTATAAAAACAATCCATTTACTTAGTTAATTGCAAGAGCAATTTTTTTAATATTTAATATTTTGATAAAATCATTTAAAATATGATTCAATATAAACATCTTATTTAAATTTATATGAGTTCAATCCAAATTGTTTCCAAGCTGGCTTCTCATATATACATTCGAGGTTAGTTACTAGATTTTGGGATTTTAATGCAAGGGAAGTTATATGTGATATTTCTGGACATCCGTTAATGATGAAGTTCTCAAGAGGTATTCCTCTAGATTTCTTCAAAGATTGTAAAAAATCGTAAATGGAAGCACCAGTTATGGATAGGTTAAATGATAAGTCACACACAATTAAGTTTTTTAAGTCTGATGTGTAATTAGTTAATATTCGCATAGCAGTGCTATCCAATGAGCCAAGTTGAGGGAGATAAAGTTCTTTTAAATCTGAAGCCATCGATAACAAATAAGGAATTGATAACGAAGTATTATCTCTACTTTCAATATGTATGGAAAAATGAATATAAGGACAGTCTCCAATATTTAGTGAATACAATTTATTATTTTTAATAGTAGAAATGATGTTTAATACTGATCTTCCACATATAGAAGATCCCATAAAATCAAGACATTCTAAATTATTAAAATTATCTTCGAATGTGGAATTTATAGTGCTTAATTCCACTTTACTACCAATTTTATATTCTCGAAAAGTTAATTTCTTCAAATTATTTGAAATCTTGATCCTACTACATGCTTTCAAAAAGGCAGATAATTTCGAGTTCTTATTATTTTCTAACCAAATTTCTTCCAAACTAATAAAATTATTATCAAGCCAATCAAATTGATTATCAGATAAGTCTTCGAATTCAACACCAGTTATGCATAAGGTTCGTAAATTAGGCATTTTAGAAAATTTAAATATGGAAAATAAAGGGAGGTATTTCACTTTAGTACTATCACATATAATCTTTATGGATTCTAATTTTTCGATACATGGTGGATAAGTTCGAACATTACTCAATTGGTATATGCCATAATTTGAATTAGCGATAGGAGATATAACATTTGGAATAATAAACTCTAATTTTTTTAGATTAGGAAGTTTTTCTATTATATCTAATTCATAAGGTTTATCTAACTGCAAAGTTATCATCAATGATAACTCTTCGAGAACTGAGTAGGGAGTATTTCGTAAAAATCCATTCAGTTTTGAGATCACAGTATTTGGAATTGTTAAAATTACCTGTCTTGTTGAGTTTAATACGTATTTTAATAAGATTTTAATGATTCTCAATTCATCGGACCTAAGTTTTGAAGAAAACTTAATAGTTTCAATCAATTTTATACTTTCTATTCGACTTTTATTTTTATATAACTCGTCATAAAACTTAATAAAAGAAACCGCTTGCTGGTAAGTAATGTTATTAAGATTAAAAATCTTGAACACATCCATTAACGTTTTGATTCTTTTATGCCAATTTGTTGAGACAAGACAAAAGTTGACAATTTCTTTTGAAGTGAAATGTCTGAAGATTAATGGTAATAGTTCCACAGGGAGTAGAGATATAAAATCGATCTGTTCTTCCCTCTTTTTTGCAAAGTTATCATCATCACTTGATTGCTCAGTAGAAATAAGGATAACTTCCTGTTCAATGATGCTCTCACTTTTCCTTTTCTGTTTTTTTAAGTTGTCCTTTATAGGGTCAATGAGAACCCTTTTAAAACTTGTAGTCTGTGAGTTGGATTCATTCTTGACTGATTCAGCTGAGCTAGTATCATCTTTACTTAATTGACCATTCGATATCAATCTTGCCTTAACCATATCTTTTTGACGATTGACGAGTTCAATTAAATGTTGAGAAATTTCTATGTGGAAATTCTTCACTGCATATTGTGCTTGCTTCAACCCATTCTTATAAGTCTTATAAGCCCTAATATCTTTACTCTGTTTCTGCAATATTCTCCCCATCATGATATAACCTTTAAGGTTATACGGATCTATATTGATCATCTTCTGTGAACAATCACACGCTTTCTCCAAATTCTGCAATTTATCATATGTGGTACTCAAATTACCATACAGTTTTAACAACCTTGGATGATACACCTTCTCAGGATCATGTAAACTATTAGCAGGCAAATTAGCATCCGTCCTAAGTTTCCTCAACTTTTTCTTATCGTAGCTGTACGAAACCTTAATAGCCTTCACAAACAAATCCTTAGCCTTCAGATAATTGCCATTCTTAAAATAGGTCGTACCTAAATCCAATGCTTTCTCAACCACTGATTCATCGTTATTCATGTCTTTTTAAAAGCATGAAACGCCAAATGTCTACTTTCACCGACACCTTCCAGTTAACAAAACTTCACCGTTACAGCTTCAAATAACTTCAAAAAAAAAACAGAAACTACATACAATCGACAGCAATACCCGACAACCAACTCAAACATATCTTATAGACAACCAACACCTCTTATATCTCATTTAACATTGTTCATCTTATTAAAATGAATCATTGAAATTGTTCTGTTATTTTGAAAAGTGAAAAACTGATAACAAAGCTTTAATTGTAAAGAATGCACAGTTCCAAGTCTTTGATGAAGTGGAAGTGTATAAGAAGTTTATATATGAGCATGCCTTTTCTGTGTGAAGTTGGGGGTGATGTATAGTTGTTCATACATGCTAGTAATGGGTGGTTGTTAAAGCTGTATCGAGCTGCCGAGTGATTTAAAAGATTTTGCAATTGCACCTAAAATTTATTTAGTGAGGTTTCTAATCGTTATTTGAAGGTTAGAAAGGCATACGCATACGCATAGATATATATTAGCATTCATTTACCTTAGTTGCTCAGTAGTTTTATTGTTTTTCAAATGGCTGTTTCTTTAGGGACTGTTTTTTTGTTAGCATTTGCTCTGTTAGTAGCTACGTTTGCAATTGGTGTGATTCCATTGTATTATGTACATAAAAATTTGGAGAAAGGTGGAAGTGACCAAAAGATAGCCATACTGTCGCAGTTTGGTGTTGGTATGTTAATCGGTACATCTTTTATGTTAGTCATCCCAGAAGGTGTGAAGTCCTGTGTTGAGTATGACGGTAATGTTGGGTTGAATCTGTTGATAGGGTTTTTAGTGGTTTATTTACTTGATAGAGGTGTTTCTGTCCTGATGGCCAACTCATCTAAATTTACGTTCTTTGATGATAATAATACTCCTGACATTGAAAGCGTAAAGGACCTACTGTTGAATCCCAAAGCGGCCATCATCTCCATATTAAAAAATAATGTTGTTTTTGCACTTTTTATACATGGTATCTCAGACGGTGTTGCCTTAGGCACTACGTCAAGTAATGAACAGCTATTGATAGTAGTCCTGATTGCAATTGTTGTGCACAAGATTCCTGCAGTGCTATCGTTAACAAGTTTGATGATTTCCAGACAAAGACTACCAACATGGCAAGTGTTATCCAACCTATTTGCATTTGCCCTTTCAACTCCTTTAGGATACGTTGTAGTGTCCATTTTCAATCTGAAAGCATCTGATTCCATGGAGTGGATCGGGGGAAGTTTATTGCTAATGAGCGGTGGTAGTTTACTGTATGCATCCTTCACAGCGTTCACCGAAAAAGATCATGACCATATGGGTGACTACGAGCCTGCACTAAACCCACCAATGCTAGAATCCAATCTCTCATTAGATCTAAACCTCGACATGGACACCGCAGCCGCACCTGGAAGCGCAACCAAGGATAACGTATCCCCAATGAACTACGTTACATCAAACGACCTTGAACTCAACACAGAACAAGAATCACGCATAAACTCGAAATTACCATACGACGAATCAGTATTCACAGTCGCCGGTATTATAATCCCTGTCGTCGTTTCGTTCTTAATTCAAGAATAACGAACAGACCGTACCGCAACTAGTCTCGTAATTAAACAAAACACCAAAAAAGAAATTCATACATGCACCAGAATGCAGCATTATTAAAATTGTTAACGTATTTGTATAAACTTGATATTCAAAAGCTTAAGAATAAATACATAGTATACTTCAGATTTTATTTCCACTTTCAAAAAGAACCATTTGCCATCTGCAGATGCAGGGAGTTCACAACCCCCCCTCCTTTCTCCGTAAAAGCCAACATCCATTTACACTAACCGTTTCAAACACCACTGACCAAACCTCAGGCCCTCTAACTGTCTTATTGTGACTTTGCATCAGAGTGTCAGTGTGTCACTTGGCAAACGCTATTTACTGTCACTTTGGGCGCCAGCCTTAATTCGGGTGTCGTAGATTGTGATATAAAATTTTTCAGTGAAAAATTTTAGTGATTAAGTGATGAGATGCGATGAGATGATCTAATAGTGCTAAACAGTAAACGTTAGATATTGAATAATGGTATTATAAAGAGGACATATCTGTAATTTGTTTCTTGTGATGTGTTAGTCTTGTGTTTGTAGTGGTTGCTGTTTTTTTTCTATACCTATGGAAGAAAAAACAACAAATCTAGAGGAGCTTCGTCTTTATATCTGTGAACTTTGTTATGTCATCTAAGAAGGGACAAAGTAAAGATGTTTTCCCTCTGTCAAGGGAGGATGGTACCCAGCAGCCAACAGCATCTTCTTTAGTGTCTGGTGCTGAGGATATTTCTTTTCCAAGAGGTGGTGCCTCGGTGTTGACGGCTTTAGAATTAAAGCAGGTTGCGAATGAGGCTGCTAGTGATGTTTTATTTAGTAATAGTGATAAGAAGAGAGCCAATCCAAGTTCTTCTTCTAAGAGTAAGAAAGCCAACAAGAAGTCCAAGAAGCCTAGTGGTGGTGAATCCGAGATGATAGATGTGGACGACGACGAGTTTGACGTTATACAGCATGTTAATTTCAAGAATTTGAAAGTTGGTTCGCAATTATTAGGTCAAATTAGTTCTATCACTAGAAATGATTTGCGTGTTACTTTCACAGATGGTATTAGTGGTTATGTTCCAATTACAAATGTTTCTGAGCAGATAACGGAGATTTTAACACAGATCGACGAAGAGATGGCTGATTCTGACAGTGAATCTGAAGCTGATGAAGAATACGAGTCGTCTGATGATGAATCAGAACCTAAGGTTAAAACAGAAAAACCACAGTTGACAAATCTATTCAAAGTTGGCCAATGGTTAAGATGTTCAGTTACAGAAAACACTGCTTTGGATGGTAGTCATAAGAAGAAGCGTAGACTAGAGTTAAGCATCGAACCTTCTGTGGTAAATGTATTTACCGTCGATGATTTAAATAAGTTTTCTACTGTACAATGTTCGGTGAAAAGTATTGAAGATCATGGTGCAACTTTAGATTTAGGTATGCCAAATATTACTGGTTTCATATCCAAAAAGGACCATAAGGCTTTTGATGAATTAAAACCAGGTCATGTTTTTTTAGCAAATGTTAACAATAGATCAGAGAGAACTGTAACTGTTAATGAAATTTTCACTAAAAAACATAAAGTATCTAAAATTTCATCAATTGATTGTGTTGTACCAGGTCAATTAGTTGACTTTTTATGTGAAAAAATTGGTAGAAGCGGTATCTTTGGTAAAGCTTTCGGTTCTTTGGCAGGTTATATAACTGATCTCCATTTAAATACTTTTTCTGAGGAACAATTAAAAGAAAAATTCCCAGTTGGTCAAAATATCACAGCAAGAATTATTGGTCTTTTGAAAAACAAGGAAGGTGATAACGTTCTACTACTATCCACTCAAAGTCATATTATTTCATTAGATCCTATATTATCTGAAATTGAAAACTTAGAAGCATTCCCTATTGGTTACATCTTCGAATCATCAACCGTCAAAGGTCGTGACTCGAGTTTCCTATATTTATCATTAGATAACGAAAGAGTTGGTCAAGTCCACAATACAAACATTGGTTCAGCTTTAGAATCAGACAAAATCCGTGCTAGGGTATTAGGTTATACTTCTGTAGATAAAACATTCCAATTATCCACTGATCCAGAAACTCTCGCCAAAAAGTATGTTAGATCTGTTGATATTAAGGTTGGTGAAGTATTGACAGGATGTGAAATTGTAGCAGTATCGAGTGAAGGTATTCAATTAAAACTTTTTGCTGGTCAATTTACCGCTTTCGTTCCACCATTACATATTTCCGATGTCAAATTAATTTATCCAGAAAGAAAGTTTAAAATTGGTTCTAAAGTTAAAGGTAGAGTTTTAACAGTTAATGACAAGGGCCACATATTTGTAACCCTAAAGAAATCACTAGTAAACGCAAGCGATGAAGATCTTAAAGTCGTTAAATCTTATAAAGATGCTACTTCAGTGAAAGAATCAAATTCTAAGACGGTTGCTACAGTACAACACTTTCGCCCATCAGGTGCCATCATATCTTTCTATGGTGGTATTCGTGGTTTCATCCCAAAATCTGAAATTTCTGAGGCTTTTGTTAAAAGACCTGAAGATCATTTTAGATTAGGTCAATCGGTTATTATTAAATTACTTGAAGTATCAGAAGAAAGATCCAGAATAATTGGTTCATGTAAAGTATCTGCTTCTAAGTCTGCAGAACAAAAACAGTTAATAGAATCCTTTATTTTGGGTAGAACTATAGTGGATGTTGAAGTAATTGAGAAAACTAAAGAATCTGTTTTAGTTGAAATACAGGATACGGAATTAAGAGGTGTCATACACGTTGGTCATCTATCAGATTTAAGAATAGAACAGAATAGAGCAGAATTAAAGAAAATAAGAATTGGCTCTAAATTGAGAGGTTTAATTATTGATAAGAATGACAGAACCCAAATTTTTAACATGACTTTAAAGAAATCTTTAATTAAAGATGCTGAGAAAGAAATTCTTCCAATAAATTATCAACAAGTAATTACCAAAGACAAATCCACACCACTACATGGTTACATTAAGGCTGTTTCTAGTAAGGGTGTCTTTGTGGCTTTTAATGGTAAATTTACTGGTTTAGTATTGCCAAATTTTGCTGTTGAAAGTAGATCTGTTGATATAAACAGTATTTACTATGTTAATCAATCTGTTACTGCATACTTATTGAGATTTGATGATGAAAATGAAAGATTTTTATTAACTTTGAGAAATCTACAAGAAAAACCAAAGGAATCCAAGTCAAATTCCATTCCATTATTAAATCCAGTTGATTCTTCAGTATCTACATTTGATAATTTTTCTATTGGAAAAATTCTTCAAGCTAAAATTACTGCCGTTAACGAAAACCAGTTGAATGTTAATCTAGCTGATAATTTATTTGGTAGAGTTCATGTTACTGAGGTTTATGATAATTTAAAGAATATCAAGGACCTCAAGCACCCACTATCCTCATTCAAAGTTGGTGACATAATTAAAGTCAAAGTTATTGGTTTACATGACTTTGTTCACCACAAGTTTGTTCCAACGTTTTCAAATGTTAAGCCAAAAAGTATTTTAGAGTTGACAATGAAGCCTTCAGAGATGAAATCTGATAAGGTAACAATACTGAAAGCTACTGATTTGGAGGTAGGACAAGAAGTCGTTGGTTTCGTTAATAATAGGAAAAGTAACGTCCTTTGGTTATCAATAACACCTTCTCTGCATGCTATATTATCAACATTTTCTGTTGAAGAAACAGATAATGTAGAAGATGAAACTCCAATAGGATCTGTCGTTAAAGTTCAAGTCAAACATATTGATCCCGATAAAAACAGTGTAATTGTTTCAAAGAAATCTGAATCCGCTTTTTCTTATGATGACATTAAAATTGGTTCTATAGTAAATGCTCAAATAGCTAAGGTCACCGACAAAATTGTGATATTAAGATTGGATGGTGATATTAAGGCTACTGCATATGTAACGGAAGCATTAGATGATTACTCTAAAACTTTACCAGAGGTTTACGGGGATATGATTAACCAATTAGTACCTGCTACTATTTTATCGTGCAATGCTGATTCTAAGAAAATTAAAGTATCTCTACGTTCCAAGGACAAGTCACTACCAACCTCTCATACTGATCTAAAACCAAACGATATTGTTCATGCAATCGTCAAGAGTGTAACTGATAAAGGTATTTTTGTTCACTTAAGTCCTAATTTAGATGCATTTGTTCCTATTTCAAAACTTTCAGACTCGTACTTGAAAGATTGGAAAGCTTTCTTTAAACCAATGCAACCAGTTGTCGGTAAAGTTGTTTCATGTGCAAATGATACTAGAATTATGTTAACATTAAAGGAATCTGAACTAAATGGTGAATTACAAGTTCTTAAGGGTTATAATGACATCAAAGTTGGAGACATATTCAGCGGACTCGTTAAGAATGTTACTAATTTTGGTGTGTTTGTTAAATTAGATAATACTTTAAATGTTTCTGGTTTGGCCCATTCTTCAGAAGTCGCAGACTCTGTTCCTGAAGATTTACAATCCCTCTTTGGAGTTGGTGATAAAGTCAAAGCTTATGTGTTAAAGGTCAATACAGAAAAGAAGCAATTGTCTTTAGGGTTGAAAGCTTCCTATTTTTCCAAGTCAAAATCTGAAGACACTACTCATGATACTTCCGATGAAGGTGAAGATATAATCATGGATGATGGTGATGTTTCGGATGCCGAATCAGATGAGGAAGAGATCAAACCAACTGTTAGCAAAGAGAGTGTCATCTCACCAGATGGATTAAGTTTAAGTACTGATTTTGACTGGACAGCTAACATTCTAGATCAAGCACAATCTGACGAAGAAGAAGATGATGATGATGATTTCGTTGATAACAAGAAACCTAAACATAAAAAGAAAAGAGTTTCTGTCGTTGAAGATAAAACCGTTGATATCAACACAAGAGCTCCTGAATCGGTTGGTGATTTTGAACGTTTGATCTTGGGTAATCCAAATTCATCTGTTGTATGGATGAATTACATGGCTTTCCAATTACAATTAAGTGAAATTGAAAAAGCTAGGGAAATTGCTGAAAGAGCTTTGAAAACAATCAGCTTTAGAGAAGAAGCAGAAAAATTAAACATTTGGATTGCTAAATTAAATTTGGAAAACACATTTGGTTCAGAAGAGACTCTAGAAGATGTATTCAAAAAATCTTGTCAATACATGGATTCATTTACCATGCACTCTAAATTATTAAGTATTTTACAAATGAGTGATAAAGCAAACCAAACAGCTGAATTATTCAAGGCAACCGCGAAGAAATTTGGAGCTGAAAAAGTTTCAATTTGGATTTCATGGGGTGATTGGTTGATTTCAAATGGCCAACCAAATGAAGCACGTAACATCCTAGCGTCTGCATTGAAATCCTTACCAAAGCATAATCATATTGAAGTGGTAAGAAAGTTTGCTCAATTGGAATACTCTAAGGGAGATCCAGAAAGAGGTCGCTCTTTATTTGAAGGTTTAATTGCTGACGCCGCAAAGAGAATCGATATTTGGAATGTTTACATTGATCAAGAAATCAAAATCAAAAATAAAAAGACGGTTGAAGATTTATTCGAACGTGTGATACAAAAGAAAATCACAAGAAAACAAGCTAAATTCTTTTTCAACAAATGGTTACAATTCGAAGAAACCAATGGCGATGAAAAGGCTGTTGGCTACGTCAAATCCAAAGCCACAGAATATGCTGAAAGTCATTTAAAATCAACTGAAGATGAACAATAAATATAATACGTTTTATTAGATATTGCACTTTAGTTTTTTATTATTACTCATAAATTTGAATAGACTATATTTTGTAGTTATCCATCATATGTATATTAATTAGAATAGAAACAAGTTACTCAATAATTCATGTTTTGTCACGGATAAAAGATTTTATATATTATTACTGACGTATTTTTATATAAATATTTATTGACGTTTTATTTTGTTACTAATTGGGGAACTGAATACAAAAAAATTATATATAAACATAAAAAAGTTTATAGGATAGATTTATATAAATTTCTTTCTGTGGTAATTGGAAAGGAAAAAAACAGTGCAAAGGTAGTATTCATTAACAATCGAATACTTAATCTACACTATTAACCATGATAGTTTATTCGAGAAAGGAATATTATTTACTGTTTTTTTGTGGGATACTTTGTTTGATAGTTTTTAATAATAGAAAAATAGCCGCCGAGGTATTGGAGTCCAAGAGGTCTGAATATTTAGCATATGAATATTTATTATTATGGTCTATCACAAGCAAAAACGATGATTTGACAGATGATACTGAATTTGAATTGAAATACAAATTCCTAAAGAATGCTGTGTTGAAATTTATGCAATTAAAATTAAGCAAACCGAATTTTAATAAATTCCAATACTGTATGTTAAATGATTCCAGTCTGATAGAACATGATATTGGAACATTTAATCAAAAATTTATATTTTGTACTTTATTTAATGAACAACCAACTATCAAGCAGCCTAAAGGTTTTGAAGAATGGTTTCAGATTTGTAAAGGTTTCATTTTACCTCTATCTACAGGATTAAATATTCTTTTGGCGTTGGTTTATTATAATGATTGGGATGCACTTACTAAACTAAAAGAATTTCTAAAATTAAAAATGGATATTAACAGTACGGAAAACAGAAGTTCTTTTACAGGTAAACCAAGAACTTCATTCAATAATAAAAACATACAACAAGAGGATGATATAAGTTCAATTCAAAATTCCATTAACTCGAAATTATCTAAAACTTCAAAAAACCAGTTAAATAATAGCACTGTTAAGGATGTTATTAATAAATTTAATGAAAAAGATCAAACAGAATCAACAGAAGCATCAACATTTTCTTCAGTATCTTTACCAACCTTATTCTTGAAAAAAAAATCGCAAGAATGTAGCCTTACTAACTTTGATGTAGCTTTTAAAGAAAATGTGGAATACTTAAGTGGAACTAAAAGGTCCAAAAATGAAGAAATAATTGATAAACTTAATGACAAACTGGACTGTGCATTACATATCTCTTCTGCAGAAGAATCTAATTTACCATCTGACGAAATCGAATCTAATTCAATGAGTGATAAAAAAATTGAAGGAATTGAACAACAAACAGAATATAACAATAATATTAATTTTAATGCAACAAATACAAAAATACCTTTCAATAATAATTTCCCTATGAGTAAAGATGTCTCTTTAAATTTTGATCTACTTACCACAAAAGGTCGAGCTGAATGGAAGAAACATCTATTACAGTTGCAACATAACAAGAAAGTGCAAAAAGAACAAAAGCAAGAAAGACCTGAAATACCTAAAGAGCTAAAATTGCAAAACCTTGATTTACAAAATATAAAACTCTATGATCCTAGTGGAAAACCTCTCAGAAGAGTTGTAATTCCGGGAATTGGATGGGTGCCTCATCAGAGAGCTCAAATAATAATAAATAACAGTAGAACACTACAGACCTAGTTTATTATTTTAATTTTGCTAGGCTATAATTATATGCTTATTTCAAGCTTTTAATGCAAATTAATTTTATAATATATAAATATAACTAAAGATTTTCTTATAAAATAATGCTATATACAAAAAATTCCAATGAACGTTTTAATAGAACATTAGAGGTATTATTTCATAACTAGTAGATCATTAGTTATTATCTTGAAATATATCTATAAAATCCATATAAATATCCGGTTTATATGGCCAATTGTAGAATAAATCCACCAAATAATTTATCTCATCTATTGTTAACTCACCAGGACATTTATCCAATATTTCTTTATTTTCTATAACGTTCTCATAATATTCTCTTGCACCATGTCCTAAAGATTCGACACAGTTTCTAAGTGTAGTACCTTTTAAAATCATTAAATGTTTTGTAACATAATCCCAATAATCAAAATCAAGATTATTGTCTTTTGGTGTAACCTCAAGCAATGATACCGGATAACTATTTGTTGGTAGAACATCATTATTATCAAACAAAATTGGGTCACACTTATCCATGATTTTTTTATTAAACAATTTAATATCTTTACTGTTTGAGATAGCCACTAAATTAGTATCAGTTAGGGCTTCTGTCAAAAGTGAGCACTTTGATCTACTTTTATCATAAGGGCATGCAAGTAATTTAACTGCAGTTGATGTTGGTAACCATATCAACATTTTCACTAGACCATATTTTTGCAACCAATTTCTATTACCTACACAACTTAACCATTGCATCATTAATGCCTCCGAATTTGGATTTGTTAAATTAGCCATTACCAACAGACTATCATTGACATGATCACGGGATTGCTTGACTGGAGTAATAATCTTGTCTTTATCAATCATATCAGTATAAGCAGACCATTCATATGGATCTCTAGAATATAAAGTAAGTGGAGACTTTTCATAATTAGTGGAAATGTACTTGTTGTAAAAAAGTCTCGATTCCATCACAATGTGTTTCCTGGGCTTATACCTATTATTAAATATCACAGAGTGCTGTGCTGGGCCAGGATATAAATCGACAACATCCACTTTGTTGCTAAAATCCTTGTAAACATATTCCAGTTTCAATTTATCGAATATTTTTTCATGAATATCTGGATTTAACATGTACTTGAAAGAATAGAACTTCTTTATCGAACGCAACGACTCCAATGACGGTACTTTCAACGTCATAATTAAACTTAGCCTCCTCCTATATACAAGTTCTCAATGCTAAAACTCTTACTTTTTTTTTTCACACCCACTGTTTTAACTAAAATAATACCTGCTCACTACTTCAAAACCAACAAAATAGCCATCTAATACCAAGTTTAACAGCTAGCAACTGAACTAAACCCATATAAACTTGTCAATTACATTACACAAGCCAACTCATGATGGTTTAAATTATTAAATATTCACAACTCATCGATTTTTTATATTGAAATTTCATGATGTGAAATTTAAAGTGAAAAATATTAAGAAGTTCCATTGATTTTAAGTATATATAAAGTATTTTGTTGTAAAGGAATATAGATACCTCCAGAGTACACAATAGCTATCAATAGTAGCAATTATAGTTGCATAAGAGTACACATTGTAAATAGTGTGGGATATTTGATTTTGGGAAACGAAAGACTAGTAAGTTAAGCTCTTGTGAAGAAAATATATCTTTTATTTTATTATTGATTAGTGGTTGAAATTCGATTATACTTTTGCAATGGCTGTTATTAAAATCAAGAGACTAAGGAAACCTTTAGAAGAAGAAGAGTCTCAAGGAACAGACCGTAAACCAACCAAAATCCGTATTAAAACTAAAGAAGTGCAAGATTCTCCGCCAAAGACCAAGTTGAAGATAAATCTCAAGAGGAAGAAAAATGACAAAGAGACCAATAAACCAAACACTGATGCCCAAACTGAGGGGAATGGGTTAAAGTTAAAGTTGAACTTGAAGAAATCTGATGGGAAACCAAAGAATGAGCATCAAACACCCCGTATACGGTTGAAACCAATCCGTGTTCCTGGGGAAGGTTACGATTCAGAAGCATCAGATGTAGAAGATGATCCACTGATAGAAGAAGGTATAATATTGAGAGTTCTACCTCATGCTCAATCAGAGTTCATTAAAAATAGTATCGAAACCGGTGATTATTCCGAGCTTAGTATCAAGTGGAAAGGTGCAAGGCATGCTGTCGTGTACATTAATTCTCTTCCATTTGGTGCAGTCTTAGTTAATTTACCAACAATTGTAGAGGTCCACAAGAGTGTTGACAAGAAGAATTTGATGAAGACGGTTGATTTATCTCAAATGCTTCTCGTTATAAATCAGATTGAAGAAGAGGAAGAAGTATTTAAAATCCATCCTCCAGATTCAGAAGATTTAGTGACAAAACATTACGAAAACTACCTTGATGAAATAAATAGATATAAAAAGAATTTGATAATGGGATATAATGGCGGGCCTTTGACAGAAGCCGAAAGTAATAACATTGATGAGATCGTTGCTAAGAAGTACGATTATATGCATGGTATAACCGCACCTCTTTATAATGTTCGTAATAGAAGATTCAGAAGGAAAATGAATCCTCGTGAGTTTGATTATGCAGAAAAAGTGGTTTCTGGTTTGTTAGAACAAGATGAAAAAGCTGAAGAAGTGACTTTTGAATTAGTTGATGAGTCTGATATTCTTAAAAAATCTTCATCGATTAATAATATTAAAACTGCAACACCTGATCAATCTAAATCTAGTGAACCATATATTTCATTTGCTCTTGATGATGAAGAGAAGGATGATGAAGACTTGGATTTAGATGAGGCATTTCAAAGTGAAGATGAAGGTGAAGAAGAAACGTTGGAGAAAACTGAAAAACAATCATCACAAGTATCTACAGGTCCTGTGGGTGAATCGGAAGTCAAAGACCATCAGAACAGGTTAGATGAAACTGGTGACGATGTAGAACAATTTAATGATGAAGATGACGAGGAAGATGAAGATGACGAGGAAGATGAAGACGAAGATGAGTTTGACGAAGATGACGATATGGATGGAAGTAAAAGTGATGTAGATGCCAGTGTGAAACATAATGCATTGTTGAAAGATGAATTGAAAGAACTGGAAGCAATTTTACTGCAGACTGAACAAAAACTAGAAAAAGCTACAAATCCATTACTGAAGTCAAGATTCATAGACAGTATGAAAAAACTAGAGAAAGAAGTAGATTTGAAAAGACAGCAATTAAAAATCAGTGATGATATTTTGAATCCAAACAAAACCAAAGAAAACGATGAGGAAAACAATGAAGATGAAGACGAAGAAGAGTCCGAAGAGGAAGAAGATGAAGATGAAGAAGATGAAGATGAAGAAGGTCAACGGAACGCACAAACAAACGAGGATACACAACTTGGGACTGATCAAAACAAAGATGACACAGCAACGAAGGATCCCGAAGTTGCTGAACAGGGTGGTGAAGTGCTGGATCAAAATGATTTAGACATGATGATGCTATTTGGAGGAGAAGGAGATGACGGAGATGAAAGAGGAGAAGAAAACGAACTTGTAGAAGGAGACACAGGGGCAGGAAACTAAGATAACGTTTGATAGCCCTCCTTCCACTAATGGAATACTGATCTTCCACGTATATCCCAACACTATTGCACATAAATACTATATACGTAAAACACGAATGTAACTTTATAAATTAATAGAGCATGCTGTTAGATAGCAATGCACCTCGTCAACTGCAGATCAAAGCGTTAGGCATCTGGAAACAAATCATACTGCATTTCTTCAACACTAGCATGTGTGTTGGCATTAGCATTAACACTAGTCTTGGCATTGGTGCTGGCACCGTCATTGGCTTTGGCGTTCGACACTAACAACGTATTTAGTGATACATTGCTTACGGGCATTTTTGAAAAAACAGAATAAGAAAACAACGATTTAAGTAATAAAAAGAATAATATAATTGATAATTGTATTTAAAAGAGTTGTATACTAAAGTAATTAAGGTGGTTGAAGAATATTTTGTAGGTATCGGTGATACACTCAGGTACAGCTGCGATCAAGAGGTTTTTTTTGTATCTTTTTTCAAGAGGGGTTGTTTTATATTTGTGCTTTTGTTAAATAGGTAAGCCGCGGTAGGTTTTCAAATTTTAGAGAAGCTGATTTTATCCAAAAAAAATAGTGTTCATATAAGAAAAGATATAGATTAGTTTAAGTTTGGGTTAAATTGTCTTTCTTTTTATTTGAAGTGCAAGGCTAGAACAACTATTTATCATATCTATACAGTGAGTTAGAGAATGGAAGTTCCTCAGCGCCAATTGACAAGGGAAGAAATAAATCGATGCTACTTGAGATGGCAGCAATTACGTAATGAACATGGTGAAAATGCTCCTAATATTCCTGAGTTCATATATTTTACAAAAGTTCTACAAGTAGCTGCTAAGCAACAATATGCTTTGAAACAGCAACAACAGCAACAGCAACAGAGTCCAGCTGATGGTGCTCAAACTGGAACGAAACAAACAGATAAGGCTGTACAAAGTCTATCGAATTCTATGGCTCAGGACACAATGGTTGGTCGTAATCCAAATGGTTACAACGGTCTTGATAAAACCAACACACCTTCAATTGAATCTCAGCAGGTGCCGAATAAACAAGATTATAATGATGAAAAAGGAAATAATGAAAGGGGAAGACAGTCAAATTCTATCTCTCCAACCTCAACAACTAATGATAAAGACATTCCCGTGCAAAATTCAAAAGTACAAAACGCAATCGGACGGGCTGCTACCCCAAGAGGTAACGACAATACTGCATTTAATAAACTTTTTACAGAACCACAACAGCTTCAGCAACAACAACAGTTTCAGCAACAACAACAGCTTCAGCAACAACAACAGCTTCAGCAACAACAACAGCTTCAGCAACAACAACAGCTTCAGCAACAACAACAGCTTCAGCAACAACAACAGCTTCAGCAACAGCAACAGCTTCAGCAACAGCAACAGCAACAGCAACAGCAACAGCAACAGCAACAGCAAAAACAGCCATTAGGAAGGATTGCATTTGACCAGGCCCAAGTACTAAAAGCTCAGGTAACAACTTTGAAGTGCTTAGTAAATAAGCAACCAATATCGGAATCATATCAAATAGCTATCAATAATGCCATAAAAAATCAGCCAGACTTTAGAAAATTGTTAAAAAGCTTAAGTGATCATTTGAAAGTAAAAACAGTTAAACAACAAATGTCATCCCAGTTATCCACAAATGATCAGACAGAGAACGCTTCCCAGATGAGAACTAACACCCCAACATCAATAAATCTACGGAAAGCTTCAAATGGTAAACAACTGGATGCATCAAAAACATCTCAAGATAATGAAGTCGACTCTGATAATATTGCCATAAAAGTCGAAAACAATACAGAAAGCACAAATAAACTTCAGAGTGACGCTAAATTTGAAGATAGATTATCAGGAACTAGAAACAATGCTAATGAATCATTACAAAATATACCAATTGGAAGAAATCTAGGCGTAGATCAGGATACATCCAATCCACTTATGGTCAAAAATGAAGGCAAACAATTTCCAGTAATAGTTGATGAGGAGCCACCAAAACAACAGGTACCTGTTCCATTCGATGTCTTCAAAAAATTACATCCAACTATTGAACGAGTTGAAGAAATAGGAAATCCTGATATCATGGTAGATTCTTATACAATGCCTGATCTAAGTGATAGGCCAGTGAATTACAATGACATATTCCCAAATTCACAGAATCAAACTATGATCGAGCCTGGGTTATTACCACCTGGTGTTGATATCCATGCAATAACAGAACTATATCAAACACTAATTGCATTAAATATAGATACTACTGTTGATAATTGTTTGTCTCAATTATTAAATGAAAATCTTGATTCTAAATCTAAGGAAGATGCTCAATACGACTATTATGCCTTGCAACTTCTTCCTCTGCAAAAAGCTGTTAGGGGTCACCTGTTGCAGTTTGAATGGCATCAAAACAATCTTTTAACAAATAGTTATCCTAATTTTTTGTCAAAAATGAGAAATATTAATATCCAAGATGCCATAATAACAGAAGAATTATATCACAAGAATGAAGTTCAACAAATTGAAAAAAAGAAAATTAAAAAAGCAAAGCAGTTAGAGACTGTTACTAAATTATCATCCAACCTTTATACCAAGAGTTTAGATAGAAGGTCCAAGCGCATAAAGTTTGGTCATAAGCTAGTAAATGCACATGCAAACTATGAAAAAGATGAACAAAAGAGAATTGAGAGACAGGCTAAAGAACGTTTACAAGCTTTGAAAGCCAATGATGAAGAAGCATATATCAAATTATTGGATCAAACAAAAGATACAAGAATTACGCACTTGTTGAAGCAAACAAATTCCTTTTTAGATTCTTTAGCAGTAGCTGTTAAAGATCAACAAAAGCACACGAAACATATGATAGATACTCATACTAATGAGGATAAAGAAGATATTACAGATATAACAAAACTAGACTCAAATAACATGTCTGAAAATGATGATGATAGTAATGATAATGTCGATTATTATAGTGTTGCTCACAAAATAAAGGAAGTTATAAAAGTCCAACCCTCAATTTTAATTGGTGGTACATTAAAAGAATATCAATTAAAAGGTTTACAATGGATGGTATCTCTATTTAATAACCATCTTAATGGTATTCTTGCAGATGAAATGGGTTTAGGTAAAACTATTCAAACTATCTCGTTGTTAACGTACCTATACGAAGTTAAGCAAGTTCATGGTCCATTTTTAGTTATTGTTCCGTTATCCACTATGACAAATTGGAGTACAGAATTCGAGAAATGGGCACCTACATTAAGGACCATTTCTTTCAAGGGTTCTCCAAATGAAAGAAAAATGAAACAAGCATACATTAAAAGCGGTGATTTTGACGTTGTTTTGACGACATTTGAATATATTATTAAAGAAAAGGCATTGCTTTCTAAGATTAAATGGGTTCATATGATTATTGATGAAGGCCACAGAATGAAAAACGCTCAATCTAAGCTTTCCTTAACTTTGAATACATTCTATCACTCAGATTATAGATTAATTTTAACTGGTACACCATTACAAAATAATTTACCTGAACTATGGGCATTATTAAATTTTGTTCTACCAAAAATTTTTAATTCAGTAAAGTCTTTTGACGAATGGTTTAATACTCCTTTTGCAAATACTGGTGGTCAGGATAAGATCGATTTAACAGAAGAAGAAACATTATTAATTATTAGAAGATTGCACAAAGTATTAAGACCATTTTTGTTACGTCGTTTAAAGAAAGATGTTGAAAAAGATTTGCCAGATAAAGTTGAAAAGGTAATTAAATGTAAGATGAGTGCTTTACAAAAAACTATGTATGAACAAATGTTGAAACATCGAAGATTATTTGTTGGTGAAGCAGTAAGCAAAAAAATGGTAGGATTACGTGGATTTAACAACCAACTTATGCAATTGAAGAAAATATGTAATCATCCATTTGTGTTTGATGCTGTAGAAGATCAAATTAATCCATCTAGGGAAACTAACGATGAAATCTGGAGAGTTGCCGGTAAATTCGAACTATTAGAAAGAATTTTACCAAAATTGAAAGCTACCGGTCATAGAGTTCTAATTTTTTTCCAAATGACTCAAATTATGGATATTATGGAAGATTTTTTGAGATACAGTAATTTAAAGTATTTAAGATTAGATGGTCACACCAAAGCTAATGAACGTAGTGAAATGTTACCTTTATTCAACAAACCAGATTCTGAATATTTCTGTTTCATTCTATCCACTAGAGCTGGTGGGTTAGGTTTAAATTTACAAACTGCTGATACTGTTATTATTTTTGATACTGATTGGAACCCTCATCAAGATTTACAAGCGCAAGATAGAGCTCACAGAATTGGTCAAAAAAATGAGGTTAGAATATTAAGACTGATAACAGAGAATTCTGTGGAAGAGGTTATTTTGGAAAAAGCACATAAGAAATTAGATATTGATGGTAAAGTTATTCAAGCAGGTAAGTTTGATAACAAATCTACTGCAGAAGAACAAGAAGCACTATTAAGATCTTTACTTGAAGCAGAAGATGCTCGTAAAAAAAGGAGAGAAGAAGGTCTTGATGATGAAGGAGAAGAAATGGATGATAGGGAGTTAAATGAATTGTTAGCAAGAACTAGTGATGAAATATCTATTTTCGCAAGATTAGATGAAGAACGTGCTCGTTCAGATTTAGAAAAAGGAATAACTGAAAGATTATTTGACAAATCTGAATTACCTGAAATATATCAGCAAGATATGAGTGCTGAAATTGAGAGGGAAGAAGCAGAAAAGAAAAAAGAATATCATGGTAAAAGAGCCAATAGAAAAATCCAAACGTATTCTGATACTTTATCAGAAGCACAATGGTTAAAGCAATTTGAAGTTAGTGACCACGAAGATAATTCAAATCAATATAATGAAAATGATGTTGAATATAAGAGCACCAGTGTACCTAATGAACTCGATATGGCATCAGGTTCAACTTCAAATCCAGAAAACGAAGAGAAAAAACGTAAATTAGAGACTGATTTTAAAATTTCTAAAAAACCTAAGACTGATAGCGAAGAAATTTTAGGTGAGATTGAAACTATAGTTAAGGATGGTAGTCCAAGTGACCATGATTTGAGCAAAGTCCCTTCAAACTCTGGTTATGTTGATGGCCAGGCCTTATCTGATTACGATGATGCTTATAATGATCACAACGCATCGACAGGTGCCAAATCTAAAGGTCGTGGAAGAGGAAGAGGCCGTGGTAGACCTCGTGGTCGTGGCCGTGGCCGTCCTCGTGGTCGTGGAACTGGAAGAGGTGGTTTATCCAATAGTACAAAAAGAGGTCTAAAATTTTTACGCAGCCCATTATCCGTGACTGAACCTTTAGAAAAAAGAGAAGAAATATCTAAATTAGCAGAAACGTTATATAAGTTTACCTTCAATTATAAGAATGCTGATGGCCGAAACCTCTCTGATATTTTTATGATTAAACCGTCTAAGAGGTTGTATCCAGATTATTATATGATCATTCGATACCCAATGGCGCTAGAAAATATAAAAGTACATTTTGAAACATATGCTTATGATACAAATATGGAGATTTTAGAAGATTTCCATTTAATATTTTCTAATGCCAGAATATACAATCATGAGGAATCATTAGTATTTAAGGATTCTTTAGAATTAGAAAAAGCTATTCAAGAAGAATATCGGAAACTGACTGGTGACACTTCTGATTTAGACTTCAGTTCTTTCGAAGAACAATATTGCAGTAAGCCTTTATCAGAGTTAGCTATGGAGGAGCAGAATACTAACTCTAACGCTGTACAAGACACAGCAGAACCACAAAATACAGAAAAAACATCTTTAGATTCAACAGGTCATAAATCAAAAGAAGTGGATGACAATAAGAATCAAGCGGATCAATCAGCAGAAGCCAAACTGAATGAAAGTGCGATTGCACCAAATTCACCTGAAAACAATTCAGATTCAAAAGATGAAACAACCAGTCTTTTAACAAAGGAGACCACAGAAGGTTAATTCTTACCTTATGAATAATTTATTAGTCCATCATTGTTCAATCTCATACAAACAAATTTATATTTATATAGTTACAAGTTAAGCTTTTACATGTATTTAAAAATAAAATAGTTGTATCATTATTATTACCTCAGGTGGTTCAAGATGCCCTCAACAACATAGATATTCTGGTTGTTTCACAAAAACATTTTGTTGTCAGTATCGTTGCTTATTAAGAAGTCATTAATTTATTTGGATCTCAAGATACGCTTCTAAAAATATTAAAGTTACTCATATTTTAAGGATTGGTAAGTTTTGTATTAAAGTAGTTAAAGCATTGTTGATGAATGGATTTATCATTAGTGGCTGTATTGATCCAATTTCATTCTGTTAGAATATCAACAGATCAAATTTGTTTATTAAGAGAAAACAGCGAATTAATATAGTATTATGTCTTTAGGAAGGAAAGCAGCTGAAAGATTGAGTGGTAAGACGGTGTTGATCACTGGTGCATCTTCTGGTATTGGTGAGGCAACTGCCATTGAGTATTTAGCAGCTACAAATGGTGATGTGAAAGTGATTTTGACTGCAAGAAGGTTTGAAGCTTTGAAGCAGTTGAAGGAAAAATTAGATTCAGAATATCCAAAGTCCAAAATATACATTCAGGTGTTAGACGTTACTCAAACTGAGACTATCCAGCCATTCTTGGATAATTTACCTTCTGAGTTTAAAGATATCGACATTTTAGTTAACAATGCAGGTAAAGCACTTGGGTCAGACGTAGTTGGTTCGATAGCTACTGATGATATTAAAGGCATGATGGATACTAATATCATTGGTTTAATTGCCATGACACAAGCTGTCCTTCCAATCATGAAAGCTAAAAATTCAGGTGATATTGTTAACCTTGGATCAATTGCTGGATTAGATCCATATCCAACTGGTGCGATTTATTGTGCTACTAAGTTTGCTGTTAGAGCATTCACTCATAGCTTAAGAAAAGAATTAATAAATACTAAGATTAGGGTTTTCTTAATATCTCCTGGTTTAGTCGAAACTGAATTTTCTGTAGTCAGATACAAAGGAAATAAAGATAAGGCTGATTCTGTATACGAGAATTTGGAACCCTTGACTGCTGAGGATATATCTGATTTAATCGTTTATTCAACATCTAGAAGGGCAAATACAGTTGTTGCAGATAGTTTAATCTTCCCAACATGCCAAGCTTCCTCTTCTCACATTTATCGTGAAGCTTTGTAAATATGATATCCAAATGTATAATATTAGCTACTTGATAACTGTGTGCCTAAGTATATATACACATACATACATATACATATATAATTTGCTCCATGAATAGACAGATAAATTTTATGCTTAGATCATATGTGGTTCCCTTGTTTTATATAGACATCTTGTGTGTAATTTATTTGACAACTGATTCTAATTTAGGTAATAGCTTTTGAAATTCATTGTACTCCATTGTGCTCTCCATGCCCTCATACCTAATTACCTCTACGAAATATTCCTCATAGTTATCCAATATAGTTGATATATTTGTGAGACAGCCTGCTTTCTCAATCAAATATTCAAACGTCGTTTGTTTATCCCAACCTTGTTCTGTCATTACTTCAGGTAGGAAGGTAGCACTGAGAACAGTTTTCAACACTGGGTCTCTGTATTTCAATTCAATACCATGTTTCCCAATCTCCCAATCATTAATATCACCTTCTTTATCGTTTGACTTATTACTATAAATTGTAGCAAAATTGTGTAAAATATTGCAAGTACATCTGAGTCTTGGAAGCTCCCTCTCTTCAATCGCTGGGAACCGAGAGTCCTCTAAAGCTGCAATCAGTGTGTACTTATATATACCCTCAGCTATGGGCAACTTAGCAAAGGTACCAATACAACCCCTTAGGGCGTAAGAATCATCCTCATCATCTTTAATTAAACTCAAACTTTTCTTCTTCTTCCAAGTAACAAAAAGTGACTTGGCAATCGAATGGTCCAACAACTCGTAATCTGGGTACAGAATCATACAGATCTTATCCAAAACTTCTCGACATTTCTTATAACTTAGTTCACCATTGGAATACTTGAAATGACGATGCAATGTCCATAGAGCAAAAAACACATAAGGTGAACCCTTATCCAAAGGAGCACCTGCCATTATTATTGGGGAATCAACCTCTTCTAACGTATGTTCTTGCACTGTTTCCATCCATACCATCCATCTAGCATGAATTAGTCTTACATACTGCAAGATATTTTATTTATGGCGTACCGATTTAAATATTTAAAGATAATATTTTTATAACACTTTTGATGATTGGAGCTGTGATATAGGAGGTGTTTAAGGAAGAGCCACAATAGGGAGTAGTTCATGGAATTGCATGCTACGGCAATAGTAGATTATCCAAGTTTAAAGGTTTAATTTAGAGTATCTGAAGCATTGTTGAGAGCTATAGTAGCAAACTCCGAATTGAATCTGGAGATCTGTTTTATTATAGTTGAATTTTTGGTGTAGAATAAGTATTGAGTGAGTAATGAAACTTGTGACTATTTTACAATGCATGGTTGTCTTCTTACAGTTGTGTTCAGGTGCAGCTGGTGATGAGAAGAATTTTTATAATGATAATCCATATATCATGGAACTTACTGCCAAAACGTTTGATCAAGTTGTGCATAAAGGCAACTATTCGACGTTGGTTGAATTCTATGCTCCATGGTGTGGTTATTGTCAACAATTCAAACCTGTAATGGAGCAAACGAGCAAGAAATTGAATGGAATTATGAATATTGTTGCTGTGAATTGTGATTTGAGTATTAATAAGAGATTGTGCTCCGAAGAAGGAATCGAAGGGTTCCCCACTGTAATGATCTATAGACCTATGCGAATTGATCTCTCAGTTCCAGCTAATGAAAGAGTACTTTATAATAAAGCAGGTAAAGTGAGCTACGATGGTGAAAGAAAAGTGGCCCCATTGATAAACTATGCCTCATCCAAAATTTTAAATTATGTCAAGAAAATTAGTACTACAAAGACAATAGAAAAGATAATAGGAAACAAACCATCTGATGATAACAAGACCACGACTAGAAACCTTCAAATGATGTTGTTTACCGAGAATGACAAAATATTTTCCTCATTGAAGGCCATTGCAATTGACTGGCTTGGAATCATTGACGTTTACCTTGTATCTAAAAGTAGATTGACACCTTTTAATGCAGAATCATCTATATTAAAAGAATCACATCCAAACATTTCATTGTACCTAGAAGAACTTATATCCAAGCAATTAGAAAACAGAACCAAGAAGAATAGAAAACTTGTGATATTTGATAAAGCAAATGATATATATTACGAATATGATGGAAGTTCATTGAACAAACATGGAATAGCCAAGTTCATTACTGAGAAGTTCGGTGTTTCACCAAGTGATGGCCCTACAAGCAAAAGAGGTAAAATGATAGAGAAGCTTTTGAATCCTGGGAAACGTAAGGCCAAGAGTAAAACCAAAAGCAAACAAAATAACATTAAACTCAACAAGAAGAATGATGGCAGCAAGAACAACAAAGCTCACGACGAATTATAAAGTTCTGGCATACTAATCGTACCCAGAATAGCGTCTCTCCTCACTCTCACAACCAAAACGGTTGGCAAAACTTGCAGGTAGAAATTGTATAATCAGTAATCATCTTTAGCAATACCATAAGCATTCATTGACAATAAACTGACTACTTAATGTCCTGATTAGCATCGTAAACTTGAATCATGGGCCTTAAAACGCCAAAATTACCCGGATACACAGCTTAACTATACAATTAAGAACTCTTTAATATAAGGCAATTCCAGTTTTGAGTACTACTACACTTCTGGTTACAACTGCCTGTTATATAGGTTATAGGATGGGCTGTACAGTGGATCAGCAGACCTTTGCAAGCTATAAGACACTTCGAAGTTACCATATCTAGTGTTTATTGGCTGTTTTGATTGGATCAGAGAGTTTCCAGAGACGACGAGAGTGCTATAACGAGTTGTATTGATAAATTGACGTGATGTTAACTAAATATTTTACTAAAGTAAGTGTGAGATTCAATCCATTTGGTAAAGAAGGTATGTGTTTCGATATGTTTGCATTTTGCGGAATTTCCGTGTGTTGTTGTGAGTTGTTTTACTAACTGAATATTGTGTGGTTGTTGACACGATTTATGATTTAGCGAAGACTGCCAGACTTTTCCTTGGCTCTATTCCTCCTCTTCAAAGACAGCAAGGTACCAAGATCCAGAACGAACTGCTCACCGATGGGTCGACCAAGACACCATTGCTTAAAGTAGTCTTCAAAGATAAAAAGGAGATGGAAGCTGATCCATTGACCATGTCCTTCCAAGAGGTATCGAATCTGTTCGACAGCCACTCTAGAAAACTAGCATTGAAAGAGACGATTGAGAAGCAGTAGGGTCGTCGGAGCCCCTTCCAGACACTGGATCCAGCTCGAGCGCCAACTCGAGCCATGATCAAATATTTCCACAATGGACAACACACATATTGTAAAATCCTGTATATATCCTGTAATAAATACCATTGCCATACTACCCCCATGCATAAGTAGTTTGCTGTTCATATATCTGTATACAACATAGATCCATTATCTTTTAGGTCTTCATAGTGTAAGGCTTGAATTTGAAAAGTTACATAGTGAAAATTTTTGAGATGAGATAAGATGAGATGAGCTATATAAAAAGAGTTAGTAACTGTGCAAAGGAGGTTATGTTGAAGGGCAGAGGGCAGTATAGAAATTTATAACGGAGCAGTGGGTATTGCACAGCTAGTTTACTGAGAGAGATGTCTTACTATTTCAAAAATTTGAAGCCTGGTGAAGAATCGGATGCTAATAGTGAAGATGATTTAGAGAGTATCTTAAATAATAGGCAACAGAAGGAGATTGAGTCTGAAGAGAGTGATGATGAGCTGAAGACTCTATCATTTGGGTCTTTGCAGAAGGCCAACATCATGTTAGATGCTGAGGAGAAGAAGGAAAGGAAAAAAGCTAAAGGAACCATATCTAGAGCCAAGAAGAATGTGGAGACAAGGAAGCAAGAAGAAGAAGATGCACTTGCGAAACGGTATATAGAGGACTCCTTTGATGAAGATAGTGATGCTAGCAGTGCCGAGGAAGATAGCGGCAGTGATATTGGATTTTTCGAAGAGGACGATGAGAAATCATCTCATTCTAGAGCCTCTAAGAATAAAAGACATAAACATGCTCCAACTGAACATTCATCAAAGAAACGTGTATCCAAGATAAGAGATATACCTGGTTTGGATACTACGAGGGGTAAAAGAAATCTATACCAGGATATCAGATTTGACAAGTCAATGGGTGAATCGACAGATATCAACGTCATAAGAAGTCGTTACAAATTTTTAGATGAATATAGACAGACTGAGATAGATCAACTGGATAAACTATTGCATGATCGTAAATTCATCAGTAAAATATCAGACAGAGAGAAACTAGACATGGAAGATAACTTGAGAAGGATGAAGTCAAAATTACAATCCATTAAAAACAAAGATTTGGAGAGAAAGATAGTAAAGGATTATGAAAATGATTTAAATAAAGATAACAAGACTAAATTCCATTTGAAGGAATCAGATAAACGTAAGGTCATACAGAAGTGGAAGTTTGATCATATGAAGACCAAACAGAGAGAAAAGGTAATGGAAAGAAAGAGAAAGAAGAGATTAGGTAAAGAATTCAGACAATTCGAATTCCACCAACAGAGGTAAATAGAATAGTTAAATTTAGTGATAAATACATACGTGCCAAAAAGAATATTTATATATTTGTTATTTAATTTGCATAATCATTTGATGTCGTTTCCACCGTTAGCAATCCAATCTTCCATGGAACCTTTATAAATCCCAGTCTTTTTAAAACCATGTAGCTCTGCGTATGCTGCTGCATTGGTAGCTCTAATCCCCTTAGCACAAAAGAACACAAGCTCTTTATCTTCATCAGGCTTTGCAAACTTGAATTTATCATGGAATTGTTCTTCTGATAAGCTCATAGCATCTGGTGCAGATTTCCAAGGGATATTGAGAGCCCCAGGTATCTTTGATGCTTCTAGCTCATAAGGTTCACGGACATCGATTAAAATTGCACCACTGTTCGACTTACCTTTACCCATAACAATCTTTTTTACATCATTGAACGTGTATATATCCTGCTTGAATAGACAAGCTGAGGAGGTGATGTGTCTAACGCTTACGTTACGTAATATAGGTCTTAATGAATTGGAATATTTTAACATAATGCCTCCAGCCAATTGAAAATACCTTGGATATAGTCTGTTATTCTGTTTTTTACTACCCAATGACTACGTTCTATTGACAGCATAGACCTTTAAACAACATTTCCATAGTTCGTACCATTTAAATAAGAGTATAATTTAAAAACTCAACTTCTAGTTATTAGTAGTTTTAAAAATTGGTTACTAACTTCAATTAAGACAAACATTCATTGAATGGCCATTCAGTTGGGAAAGTAATATTGTTATTCAAGAACTACAAGCATTATTCAACAATTGATCTATATCAGATTTGTAATCGTTATTTTATTGCTCTATTAACTAGTAATTATGGTAGATATTTAAGATTTATATTATAGTTTAAGAATTACTGGCTCAAGTAGTATTTTTATTCATTTAAAACTCTAGTGACTATTGGTCTGCTTTAATATCAAGTGCATTTATTTGCAGTTTTATTTAATGTTTCTTTTCTGGTTAGGTGACTTGTTTTGTTGCATAAATTAATAGATAAGCCTGCTCTTTTAATACAGATTCTTTATCCACCATGGTTATCATAGAGTCATTAAATTTTACCCATTTATCACCGTTTAACTTACAAATACATATATAATGTCCTTCATTGACTGTTCCTGTATGACATATTACTCCTATTAGTTCATAAATAATATCATTTTTTGGTATATTTTCTTCATTTTCATTTGAAGAAGTTTGACAATAGTTATTCATATTCAAGTATGCTGGGTACTCTATGAAATCATTTAGTTTGCTACTGTGTCCATTCAAATTATGTTCAAACCTTTTTAGTTGTAGTAATAAAACAGGAGGTAATTTTGAAATAGTTAATTGTTTGATGGCATCTTGTGTTCCTTGACAATTGTTACAATGGAAACTAAAATCTTTTAATTCTTCTTTCATATGGAAACTATTGAGACATTTGTATAATGTTTTTTTGCCTTTAATATCTAATGATAAATCCATGTATGCTTCTGTAGTTGTTTTAGGTTCTTTTTTACAATTAGCACACTCTATTGTGCTTTGTAGAAACCCTTGAAATACTTTATGGTAAATACAATTACATAACTGATGAGGATCTTTCTGGTTTTCGATTGTATTATTATTCAATTTATACTCAGAATGTATTCTATTCATCAAAAATTGCCAAAATTCATGTGCATCTTGTTGTGAATAACCTACTAAATTTTCATTAATCTTCCATGTACAATTCAGAATATCGATCAAACCACCATTTTTATCATCTACTGGTTTCTTTTCAGGTTCACCAAATAACTGCAAGACGACAGAATCCAAAGCACAGGATAAACATAATGTAGGATCACGAGTTTTACACTCCCTATAATGTGTCTGGTTAAGTGAATGCTTTAAAAAATATGGGTTTCTAACGAGACATTGAATAATACAACTCATATAACAAGTTGAACCCATATTCACTAACCCAGTCAGCCCATCCCTGGTGGTGCATTTCGGAAATGATGTATTCTCTGCAATATAATCCCAATGTTTCCCTACATGAGAGAAATTGATTTCCTCTGAATCACCAACGTAGTCATCACAAATAAAACAATATAATAACCCATTACTAGAATTGATCCCAAATATATGACCCACTTTCTTATGATGACTCAAAAAATGACTAGAATTCCAACAGCCACAATACCCACATTGCAAACACATAAAAGTAGAACCATTATTGATATAGTGACAATCTGAACATTTCTTGACGTTTAAAAACTTGTCCTTGGCGTCAGAATGCATTAAAATATACTTGGTAGCATTGCAAGCTTTCAGGACACCATCCCTAGAAGCTGGATTCAACAGAACATGATTAATATGCGCACAGGAACTCATTTCGCAGACTCTGTCTCAAACAGGTTACTCTTCAAATCAAACTCAAACTTCACTTATATGTAACCCAAATTCGGACACAATATTGTAGTCACCTCCTAAAATTCAGAATTGCAAACTAGTTCACCGTTATAAAAACCCTTAATTATAAACTGACTCGACAGATACCTGAGACAACTATCAGAGATACTCACCAACCGGCTTACAACGATTATTCACAACCTAATCCTTTTATTTCTCTTAAAACCTTTTGATCTGAAATTTTTTTCTTATTTGATATCCTGAATATTAAAATATGCGATGAGGTATTCATTGATGAAAAATTATTGAGATTACAGGCTGGATTCGTCTTATTAAAAGTGGATATATGAAGGTATAAAGAAGGTCAATTGGAGGTGCGATGTTGTTGAGGAGAGGCTTACGTTAGTCTAGTTGTGCTTTGAGGTTTTGCAATCGTGAAATTTGGTTAGTTGGCGGTACGAAAACAGGTTAAAACTGTGAAACTGGAAGGTTGCGCAGGTATGGTTTTCTGATTGAAACATTTATAATTGCACAACAGGTTATAGCTGGTTCTAATTGAGAGTTTGATATGGTGTCTAAGAAGGTTTTGATGCTGCATGGTCTTGCACAGTCTGGGGAGTATTTTGCTTCTAAAACGAAAGGGTTTAGGCAGGCGTTGGAGGCAGAAGGCTATGAATTAGTTTATGCAACTGCTCCAAACTCTTTCAACCCTGCTGATGTTCCAGATGAGTATTCTGAAATACTGGAGTTGGAAGGTGATAACCAGGTTCTTGCCTGGATTGAAGAGAACAGAAACGACAACAGCTATCGAGTCCCACAGGCTACCTTTGATTACCTGCATGATCTGGTTGTTGAACAGGGTCCATTTATAGGGGCTGTGGGTTTTAGTCAAGGAGCTGGTATTTTAGGTTATTTGGCAACAGATTTTAATCAATTGCTAAACTTAACCAATGAACAGCAATGCAGTATGCAATTTTTCATATTCTTCTCTGGTTTCAAATTACAACCACTGCAGTACCAAGAACAGTATAATAATAATCCTATTAAGATTCCAACGTTACATGTCCAAGGGGAGTTGGATACCATCACCGAATATTCAAGAGTAGAGGAATTGTATAATGTTTGTGATGTAAGTAATAGAAAGTTCCTGAAACATGGAGGTGGTCATTACGTTCCAAATTCAAAAGGTTTTTTGAAGAAAGTGGTTGAATGGCTAAATTAAATCAATATTACATATACATGACTTTATTTCTAACAAATCTATAGTTGCTCATTAATATTATATTCAAGATTTAAACTATATAATATATTGTTCCGAATAGCAAATGATTATATTATAATCATTTACCTTCTATAACAATCAAAATTATATAGTTAGCAATATTAGACAAAATTTTTATAATGTTGAGGGTTTTCTTCTATAACACCAATATTTGCTTGCTCCAAGTCCAACCAAGTTACGTTTTGAAAATCGGAACTGTTGCTTGTTTGACTCTGTAAATTAGTACCTGCTTTGACAATTAAAGAAATAGCATCATAACCACCAGCACCTGGAACCATGCCGGTTAAAACACCATTCAATTGCAAACACTTATCCAATAAATCAGTTTGAACTTTAGGTTCAATATCGGCACCTGATTCTTTGGTGATTAATCTAAAATTCTCACGAATGACTGAAACTGCCTTTTTTATGTTAGCTAACTCAGGGTACATATTAATATTATCATGATCATCTTCTAAGTGATTAATTAATTTATCAAATTTAGTTTTATCTTTAACATTAAGATTATTCAATTCAGTGATATACTTAATGAAATTCCTATTACCTTCATCAATTTTAGTATATATATCTAAGCTGTGAGGCAAATTGTTTTCATACCATTCATTCACTTTAGCGACTAATTTAGTAGTTTCTGAACCATTGTTAACATCACCCATGATTAATCTTAAACCAGGTGGCAGTCTTATCCTATCATTTTTAATCTTCCAGTTCGTCTCATCAACTAGTTTTAACAATGCCTTTTGGTAATCTTTAATGCTATCTATATCCAATGCAATTGGCAAGGAACTAATTAATTCTTTAGCAAATCGCTTGTAGACGATCGAACCAAATGTAGCAGCCGCAACGTCAAATCCACTTCCAACTTTTCCTTGAGCTTGACAATGGGCAACTTGAGTCAAATTATGAATGACATTTAGATCTTTTGCTGATGAGACATCCAATGAATTATTGAAAACAGAGACCAAAGCTGTTGTTACCACAGTTACTAAACCAGCAGAAGAGCCTAAACCAGTTTTAGGAACTTTTGTAATAGTGTTTTTATGGAAATTAAACTTTTTATATTGATTTACCTTAACAATCGAATCGTTTTGTGAATGGTAACCAGCATCTGAGAAAATTTCAATATTAATATCAGGACAACTAGATACATTAGGAATATAATAATTGAATACATTGAACAATGCCATTTTCAAAAATGGATTATTCAAACCATTGGTTTCCTCAGGAAAATATCCACCGTCAACAAATTTCATCTCATAATTCCATTTATCGTTATTGAACTGACTACTGGAGACCGTCACAAATATTTTATTGGCATTCCTCTTCTCCTCTATGCTAGTCACATTCACAACTGAATGCATTCTTGAAGAAAGCGCAATAACATAAGAAATATATTTTGGATCTAAAACTAAGTAACCACCAGCTAACATAGCCTTACCAGGAGCACTGAATGCTCTCCCATTATCAACCATTTTTATAATTTAATTCAAATTACAAACTGGGTACCTCGAAGTTCTGGATTGTTTCAATAATAACTCAATTGCAACTCAGACAACTTATACAATGCCCAGAAATATATTATAGTCCCCCAATAGTATCTGCAGAGACAATAGAGCTGATCCAGGCTATGCTTCGCTAACCAGAAACTCCCAATGTGGTCTTTTAAAGAAGTGAACTTTTTGAAATTCTTCTATACGCATTTTAAAAAATGTTGAAGTTAATATTTTAAAGTTATATATATTTAATAAAGTATTATAATTGGCAAAGGCTTAAATTGGTAGGAGGATGTATTCTGTGGATTAGTCGAGTGTGAGATTGCTGCTCAGAAGGTGTGCGTTACTTATTTGAAGTTGAAGCAAAGCGAGAGGTTTGCTATGTATGGTAACAGTGTTGTGATCAGTTATTTTGATCCATTTGATAATTTTGAGAATGTTAGATCTGAGTTTTTGCAGTTAGTACCATTTCAAAATATACATTGGAAGACTAGTACTGGAGTTGTCAGAACTGTGGAAAGTTTGCCTGTTGATTTTGTTGTTGAGGATCTTGCTAATTCGAAGGCAGATGTTGCTCCAGCCTATTCTCCATTCATCAAATTATTGGTTGTCTCATGTAAGTCTATTGATGAGTATCGAGCCAAAGTTCGTCCTCTCGTCAAACACTGGTTGTCTTCGATTACCAACGAGAATGATGTTAATATGGCATCTACGCCTATGATCTTCTTGTATGCGAACACTGAAGTCATTGATTCTAATTTATTTAAATCTGTTTCATTGTTAGAGAAGTTTTCAAAAGACTTCCCAACCACGAAGACTCTAGAGATTAAATCAGTGTACAAATCTCCAAAGGAGAAAGAGGATTTTTGGTTACATTTTGCTAACCAATTGAAGACATTGATTTTAAATAATTTTCAACAAAGGCTAAATGAATATGATGGTAAATTAAAGGAGACTAATGTATATTTTGAGAAATTGCTTTTAAGAGAAAAATTAATGGCTCTTTATTTATCCTTTAAGATTAATGAAGAGGCTACTCTTCAATTAAATGAAATAAGGCAAGCAATCATGTCAAAAGATAGAATAGACATACCTAAGGGTGAATTAGAGTTACAAATCGAACCAGAATCTTATTATAAAGCAGAGTCTATAGTAGATATGTTGAAAAATAAGACAATGACAAAATTTAAATTGTATAAATATTTTTTTGTTCAGAAATACAATTTAATATTAACAAGTACAAATAAGAGTCAACAATGTATAAATATTTTCAAATTAACAAGAGAATTCATCACCTACATTAACACATGCTATAATGAAGATAAAGGGAAATTAGTATTTCAATATTATTTTTTAATGGCAGTTGGCAAAATGTTACCTAAAGATGAATTAAAGGAATCTTCAATGTATCATGAAATTTACGCAGAAATTTTACTACAAATTAGAGATATATGGTTACATGGTATATTTATAAAAACTAATATGCAGATTTGTGGTAAGAATTATTGGGGAGATGAACATACTAAATATGATTTTAACATTATAGAGGAAACCTTTTTAGATGAGAATGTTTTTCAAGAGAATTTTCTACTGAAAACCAAAGAAATTCTTACTTATTACAATAAAGCTTCTGTAAAACGTCAATGTATAGTTGATATATTATCTATCGAAATAGGTTGTTTGCATTATCAAAGAAACGAATATGAGAAAGCTGTCGCAATATTCCAATCTTGTTACGAATATTATACACAAACTAATTGGACTGTTATTGGTTTAAATATACTTAAAATCTTTGTGAATTCTTTAAGTAAATGTGATAATTTAGCGACATTAACCGTAGATACTGAAGAAATACCTGTTGCAACAGCATTGGGAAACGCATATCTTAATATAATTAAATTAGTGGACAATATAGATGAGAAGAATATTTGGTGGGATAAGTTTCTAAAATTACAAGGGGAATCATCAACCCACTTGGTGCATACTGCGGATGATCTTTTTGAAGTTGAGATAAATCCAACTGTCATGTTACATGACTCAAATGTTTATAGCATCAATGTCCTATTAAGAAATATAGGCTTTCCAAAAGATATCAATGTTGGCTCAGTAATATTAACATTGAAAAATAAGGATGATGATTTTATAGTTTTCACTGAAAATGATCTAGCCATAACAGAAAAATTGAAAACGTTTAGTTTGAAATGTCCAAAGATTATTTTTGGTTTATTTGAAATTGTATCATTGGAGATTTATTTTAAAGATACCAATTTTATCAAGGAATTTGATAATAATAAAAATACTCATAAAGTAAGTATTGTAGAATTGTTTGATGAATCAGCAGTAAATATAGATGTATGCCAATCTAAGAAATTAGATCTAAACTCTAACAGTCTCCAATTATCTCTAACCAATTGTGAGAAACTAGCTATGCTCGAAATACAATTAACTGTTGAACAAGTGAATGATGCTTTCCCAATAAGTTTTTCTAAAGATTCTAACTTGAATACATTGGTCATTAAAAAAGATAATGTAATTAAATCATTTGATTATTATTGCAACTCCCAAATAAAATCATTCAAGTTGAAGGTATACTCAGTTTTTAAGAAGACTAATTCTGACACCATCTATAGTGAAACAAGAATCATCGAGATTGATACATATTTGCCCATCTCTGTTTCTATAGAAGAAATTTTTAAAAAAGAATTTTTATGCTTTAAATTTCATTTAAACTCATCATTGAAAACAGATCCAGTGCTACTTCATATGTCTAGTTTATTGCCTCCAAAAGATAAAACATGTTTTTCTGTATATGGACATTTCCAACCAGAACTACCTATTTTTCTATCTGATGACTTTTCTAAAAGTTGTATGAATTGTTACACAATAAGATCTACTGAAAAGTTTGATGAAAATGATGTATTCACTTTAAGTGTCAAATATATTATCGGTAAAGAACATCTGGATAACTTAGTTACTGAGGCTATATTACTCGAAGGAGATGTAGAATGGTTTAAATTATTCGAGAAATGGAAGTTATTTTGGAAGCATAATCTTTTACCAATGTTGAAATATAAATTTGATGAATTTCAAAATGGCAATACAATTATGATCGAAGACGGGTGTATAAACATTAAAGATATGAGTATCTACCTAAAAACTTTGTCGATGGAACCTGGTGTAATAAAAAGAATTCTGAAATGCCTAACAGACCTTTCAAACGGTATTATAATGGATCAAATTGACATTATTGCATATACTAAAAACATTGAGCCCCATAAATTTTTAGTACCAGTAGAGTTTCCAAAATTTGAACATTTTTTTCATGTGTCATTTAAACCTTTGGAAACTTTTGATTACTTATATGTCACAAAACCTGTTAAGTTCAAATTAAAAGTTAAAAACATGAATACTCTCTGGACCCAAAAAATATCTGATGAATCTTTCAAGGTCACTATTGCTAGTAGCAACAAGTGGTTGATCCATGGTAAAAAAAGCACTGAATTAGTTTCATCAGAAATAGAAGTTAACCTAGTTTTAATACCATTGGAAAGAGGTTATCTGGAATTACCCAAGATTGGTATCCTTGATATGAATGGTGAAAACATGAAATTAGACAATCCCAGTACAAATTTTACCTTTTTAATTTTATGATTAATTTCGGTAATAGGCTAGTAAATGAATATTATTTAACATAGTAGTATTTCATCTGATTAAAGAAAGTGTATAATTCATTAAATAATACATAATGTGCATGTAACTTATAATACTCACTATTATCGTTACTTCTACAAGATTGAATTTTTAATAGCTTCAAGTAAAAAGCTTGCTTCAGGTTTCTTACTGGTTACATTGGGAGTCATATCAATATCATTTAAATATTTCTCAGTTGTTGGTCCTATACTTGCTATTTTGTATCCTGTATTATTCAAATACGTTTCCTTCAAGTAAGTTAATATATGCTGTGTTCCCTGGGGACTAAAAATGACAACCCAAGCCCCATCATTATAATGCTCCTTGAAAACATCTAGACTATCTGGCTTATCTTCTGTCTTATACACCACGACCTCCTTAACCTTAAGATGTTTACTATTTAATTTCTTTGGGATGATATCTCGACGTAGTTCACCAACTAAGAATAAAATCTCACCAATTTCATCAGGATTTTTGGATCCGATGCTTCCCTCACCATTTGACAAATCTTCTATCACAATATCAGCCAGTATATCACCATTCCCAGCTTCAATACCTCCAAGAATATTCTGGAAGCCTATATTCTTTAAAAAATTTGCAGTAGTTGGACCAACTGTATATACTTTTTTGTTCAATAAAATGTCTCTTGAAACCTTATCTAAAGCTGGTAAAACCTTATCATGCAGACACTCAACTGTCCTTTGAGAAGTTATTATTAAACATGGTAGCCTCTTCAAATAAGTACGATCCTCTAGGAGACCTAATATTTCTTCAGGTACATGTGTATGTGTGATCAATGGTACAAATATTGGATTGTAATTAGCAGATTCAAAAACTTTTTGGTAGTTATCGAGCTGTTTAGTCTGATTCTTCAATAGTATCACCTTCTTAGACATCCTTCAGTTCCGTAGCTACTGCCCAGCAGCCTCTAGTTGTTGTTTACAAATTTATATACATCCAAATATATCCTCCTTTTATAATTTCAACTGTAAGAGCAGGAATTTTAAATGTCATTATTAAATTCTATATTTTGATTCCTTATTTATTCATTATTTCTGAGAAGTATACATTTGATGGTATAAGTTACAATACTGAAGAGATAAAAATTCAATTGAAGCTACTACATAGGCAAAGGCTGACAATAATACATTGGTTTATTTGATATGGGTGCATCAATTTTATATTCTGACTTCTTCCCTAAATATGGCAATAAAAGTAAGGGAAAAGTTGGTGTTTCTGTCGATGGTTATAGTAGATCAGATACTCATAAGAATGGCACCAAAACTGTTGGATATGATTCTACCAATGATGATAACGATAGTTTAAGTTCACCTCGTTCTTCTGGCTTCAGACGTGATTTGTTTGAAGATTTAGATCAATATTCTTCCATTGCCATGAAGAGTGAGGAATCTCAAGATGATTATAAATTAGGAGGTTATCATACTGCATATATTGGTGAGAAATACAATGATGATAGATATACAATTATTAAGAAGTTGGGATGGGGTCATTTCTCAACAGTGTGGTTGGCATCTGATGTAATTACAAAAAAATGTGTTGCGTTAAAGATCTTAAAAAGTGATCCTCTTTATACTGATGCTGGTCTTGATGAAATAAAAATATTAAATTGTATTACTGATAATGAATCTCAGGATACTTACGGTGGTTTTAAACATATTTTAAAGCTTTTTGATAATTTTATTCATAAGGGTCCTAATGGCTCTCATGTTGTAATGGTTTTTGAAGTTTTAGGTGAAAATTTATCAGCATTACAATCGTGTATGGATGATAGAAAACTTCCAATCTCCATTGTTAAACAAGTAGCTAAACAGTTACTATTGGCCCTTGATTATTTACATAGAAAATGTGGAATTATTCATGCTGATATTAAACCAGAGAATACTCTTGTAGAAGCACATGATTTGAATAACATTATCGATATGTTATTTATAGACAAAAGAGGACAAGACCATATATTACTTAAAAAACGGAATAATATTTTAAATGAATCTAATCTAAAAAGACCATCAAAAACTAGACAATCGCTCGATACTTCTGTTAAACAACATGAATCAAATAAATATTACAGAACAGATAATCCTTCAAGAGAATCTCTTTTAGAGTCATATTCTATGAAGCCAAATGATCAAAGTGAAAAGATTAATGGAAATTCCACTACAGCAAATACAATAAACATAAAATTAGTTGACTTTGGAAATTCTTCATGGTACAATAACCACTTTTCAAATGTAATACAAACTAGAGATTATAAAGCGCCAGAGGTAATACTCGGTGGACCATGGGGATGTAGTGCTGACTTATGGTCGGTTTCTTGTATGATTTTTGAACTTATTACAGGAGAACCTTTATTCTCACCCGATGAAGGTCATTCATATTCGAAGGATGACGATCACCTTGCACAAATTATTGAATTATTGGGATATTTTCCTCAAGATGCCTTGAATAGATTTGCTAATACAAAGAAGTTTTTTAACAGAAAAATGCAATTAAGGAACATATCAAATTTAGATATTACTTCTTTGAATGATGTCTTGAGAGAAAAATATGGATTCGACGAAAAAGATGCAGCTGAAGTCTCAGATTTTTTGCTACCAATGTTAAGGTTGGATAGCTCTAAAAGATCTGATGCGGGTAGTATGGTTAATCATCCATGGTTAAGAGATACAATCGGATTAGAGGACATTGAAGTTAGTGACAGGGAAGCATATCAAGCAGGGTCAGATATTCCAGGTTGGTTTGAAGAATATGCTAGTAAAGTTGTTTAAATTTTTCTTACAGGTATAAACCTTTTTATAAAATTTTGCATATCATGTAACAATATTCATGTATAGATAATCACCATTAAATCAAAACTGTTATATATTAGAAATTAATTATGAAAGAAATATTTAGTAAAATAAATATTATAAACAAATAGCATACATCTTACTTAGAATTCAAGATTTAGGATATATGATACAGAGGCAATATATAATATATTTGAACTCCTGATTTTAATCATACAAATGCTGTTAAAAGACCAGTTATAAATACAAATAGTCCAATACTTCTTTGTGAATTAATGTTGACTTCACCTTTTGAAGAAGAAGACATTGATGAAGTGGCAGATGATGATGATGAAGATGATGATCTAGAACTTGTGGAAGAAGTTGAAGTTGAAGTTGAAGTTGAAGTTGAAGTTGATGAAGAACTTGTAGCAGAAACTGTAGATTGGACTTTAACTGCATTTAGTAGATTTATAGAATCATAACTTATAGTAGCTGATGATATGACATCATTGTCTGTATTTTTAATAGTATAACTAAATGTTGTTGGTGCTTCATAATCTGTTAAAATTCTACCAGTATTGTTGCCGCTAACACCATTTTCAATTAAACTAGAAATCATACTTGGTTGAGTTGGTAAACTAAAACCACTAACACCAAAGCTTTCATAAATCGAAGTAATGGCGGCAGCATCGCAAGCATAAGCGGATTTAGAACCATCTAAATCTTTTTCGTAAATAGTTGGGGTTTCAACTGATTTAAATTGATTCTTTAAATTCACAAAATCAGCTTTATATGTTAAATCACCAGTACTATCATCAATTTTAACTAAACCGTAGTTATTGGCCTCTTCATTGAATTCGTATACTAAACCACCAGAAAATAAATCGATTAAACCATCATACAAACCTTCAGATACTTCATTAAAAGTTCTTGGTGTATTTTTGTTGCAACCATACTCTGAAAAGAGTAAAGGAATTGCAGCATCTGAAAAAGTTGAATTTAATACGTCGTAACCAGAAGTTGACCAAGTAGAAGTACCTGAACACCAACTATATGTGTTCAAACCGTAGAAATCTGATCTTGATTCTTCGAGGGCTTTATCAACACCAGTACCATTTAATACATTACATTGTAAATATTCAAAAGTGGCAAGTCTCAATGCAGTATTATCAGCAGCAGAATAACCGACTGGAATAGTTCTATTAGCATGTCTCTTTATATATTGCTTCATATCTCTTTGAACAGCACGTATGTATGGTGGATCTAAAGTAGCATAGTCATCTTCATCATTGATGATTTCGTTACCTGCAAAGAAACCCAAAACATTTGGATAATTTTTGAAGGCATCGATAAATTTGAATACTCTAGTCAAATAAACAGAATTTTAAGAACCAACTGGATCAGCACGATTTAAATTCTCACCATAAGAACCAGCATTGACATCTAACATAACATAAATACCAGCATTATTCCAGATGGTCATACACTCGTCATGATTTAAATCTGGATTCAAAGAGTAAATTCTTACTGTATTTATACCTAATTGTTGAAAGGCAAACGCATCTCTTGCACAAATCTCAGGATCTGTCAAGGCATCTTTACCAGAATCACCATCATAACCAGAAGCCCCACCTGGCAAATAGTCAATACCTTTTATGAAAAAAACAGTATTTTCATTAGGATCATTATCTTCAGAAGCAGGTCTGATGAAACGTGAGTTCTTGATGTGAATAGGTAGAACAGCTTCGACAAACAGAGGCGAACAACCTAAAAGACCTAATAGCAACTTTTTAGAAAGCATTTGATGAAATTGTATAAATTCTTATCTGGCACAGTGAACTTTCTCTCGAGACAAAAAACAGTATTCGCACTAACTTCAGCTGCTCCAAATACAATTAAGTCCAAAATAGTAACCAGTTTATATATCACAATAACTATTAGCATAGCAACCATTATATTTTTTCATAATCAACTCAAGTAAACAACCTCAAAGATGGAGACTGTTTCCCAAAAAGGCACCAAACGTTAGCTGACTATATCCAGGGCAAACAGATGCACTGAATCACCAGAACTAATAGCAATGTGCCCTTTTACAACGTACGAACAAACTATTAGCTTCCTGTAATGATAACATTATTATATTCACAGTTAGAAATATATTGCTATCAATTGATTTCAAATGTTGTGCGAATATTTCTTTGACATTCTCGGTTTTCAATTCAAGATTAAATGAGATTTAGCTCGAAATTAATTTCGTGTCGCGTTTGTCGTTTCGAAATGAATAATAATTTAACAATAAATTTAATTAATGCATGACTATACGCATGGGAAATGATTTATATTAGTTACGACTACTCAGGAAGTGACAAGTTGGGAAACATTGATGCAACCCTGCATCTCTGAACGGTATTTCTGTGGAAGATGGGTTTCATAGGCTGCTGAAAGATTCGATATGATTTTTAATAAGTTGAATGAGAGTATTACAATAGAATAATATATACATACATATAAATTTACTTGTACAAATATAGACAGACGTTTATATAATCATTTGCATGTTTGTATAATATTGACTGAACGGTTTGAAGCAAGTCGACTAAACTTAAAAATAAAGTTAGATTCGCTGAAACTTAGATATGTTTATGATCTCGAGATATTTCACATTTATTTATTTCAGTTTTATAATTCATCGTTAAACTTATGGCTGCCCACTTTCTGAATATGTGGCATAAGAATTGTATAATCGATGTAAAGGTCACCAAAATTATCGCTACCTTGTATTGGCATACCAAATCCTTCTATTTTTTCAACTTCTCTATTAAAAACTGGAATACCAGCATCTCTGGAAAGGAGAACATCTTTTGTAGGATCAAAAAACTTGATAGTTCTGTTCCAACCACCTTCTATAGATTCCTTGAATGTCAATACTTCTGTCCTGTATAAATCGTTACCACGTCTTCTATAACCCATGTTGCCTTGTGAAAGTTCTTGGAATTGAATGAATACATCACCAGCCTCCATATTCAAGTCCTTATCACCAGCTTTTTCTATAATCTTTAAATAGTCCCTTGCAGCACCTGCTGGAAGATTGGCGTTCACTTCTTTTGTCTTAGTAACAAGCTTTTGACCTTTGCAGATTTTACAATGATTTTTAATTGTGGAACCTGTACCACGACATTTAGGACATTGAGTATGCATTTGTTGTGTGACTGGACCCATTCTGATGAGTTGGACAACAAAACCTGCACCACCACACTCATTACATTTATGCACTTTTCCATCATGAGAACCTGAACCGTTACAGTGGTCACATATGTCTTTGAAATCCAGTTGAAAACTGATTTCAGAGCCACTATAATAGTCTTGTAAGGTTATAGGATACCGAATTTGAACACTTTGAGCTTTCCTTTGTTGATTATTTCCTTGAAAACCAAATCCACCAAAATTACCTTTACTACCACCAAACATCTGATTGAATAAATCAAATGGATCGTGAAATCCACCGGGACCACCTGGTCCTCCTTGACCACCATTTTGAAATGCATCGGAGCCAAATTGATCATAGGATCTTCTCTTCTCAGGATCACTCAACACTTCGTAAGCCTCACCAATTTCAATGAATTTATTATGCGCCTCTTCATTATTTTTATTCTTATCTGGATGATATTTCTTGGATAATTGTCTGTAAGCAGACTTAATTGCCTTCTCAGATGAATCTTTCGGTATACCCAAAATATTGTAATAATCTTTACCAGCTAAAATGCATGGAATAAAAGATACTGCAACCAACAACAAAACAGCAACGTTGTAAACACTAAATCTTAATAGCATTGTTGTTCTGGTTAATGAAGTTCCACTTTCGAAAGTTGCTCACAGAATTGTAAAAGTTCTCAGAATACCTAGGAGAAAAAGAGTGGATAATTGTCTTGTTCAGATTCAACTGATCGATTCCGAGTAATACAGAGTTTAAAGTACTTAATTATGAACGAACTGGCTGTAGAATAAGTTATGAATATATGTATATAACATAAATAATTATGTTATAACAATTAAAAAATATATGAAATTTCCTCGCTGTTCATTACTTGTCATGACCCGGACTATGATATTTGCTCAATTATCAAACGACATATATTCCATTTCTGACGCTACATTGTGAGATACACTCGCTAGTTCAAGTACTGTTCAGTTTACCACACCAATGTACTATCGAGGTGGCCATAATGTACCTCATTAAATACTTTCTACACCAGTATTTTTTAATTGTCAAAATAAGGATGGAATACAGAATGTTTCGTGAATGTAACTGCATCTTGTGTCAGTCTATATTGAATACATGGTTAACATTTTCAATAAGCACCATTGCAAACAATACAACTTGGTATCCTCAGTTTTTGTTCCAATTAGTATAAACAGTTGTACACTGTTTACTGTTCACAGATCCTTCTCTAATTTGCGTCATAAATTTACACTACCGTTGTTGAAAAACGTCACAAAATAAAAGATACAAATAAATATTTATATTATCTACAATATATATCTGCAGTTACTGGACTTTTATAACTAATTATAGAAAATATATCAGTATTAAAACAATAAGCAAGACAATCGTTAGCAGATATAAGAAGAAACTTTGAGACTTATTAACAAATGTTTCAATACTTTACTCCAAAACACCAGAAATTAATTAATGCTTGCTACAAAAATGAACAAAGCAATTCATTTAACCCTAATATATTTTCCACTAATGAACTATTGACTAACTTAAGAGAGGAAAGGATTAAATTGGATAAAGTTCTTAATTATGTTATGGTTAAAATAAATTCAGATTTAAAACAAAGATGTTACGGTCGAATTATTACATCTATTAACTTAATTTTCTATCTAATTAAAAATGAAGAAAGAGAAGTACCACTTCTTATTAAAATGATATGTAAAATATTTGTTACCTTAATGTTAAATGAATCAATTAATTGGAATAAAGAAATCATGGAAAACATTGAATATGTCATTCATTATATTTCGAAGTTTAAAATTGTTGAGTTAATAAAAGGGACAACATATCAATCTGTTATCGCTGATATATATACCAATACGATGAAATTGTTCATTGAACTTAGTATAAAAATCCATGGTGATCCTGAATTGACATTGAAAGGATGTATTAATTTTGGACATTTTTCTAACGTCATTGTAAATAAATCCTCTAGAAATCTTTTAAGGTATGTGACAGATATTTGTATGAGAGTATTGACTGTCAATTTTCCTGAATTTAAACCTGTACCTATTACTAACCAAAGAGGTGTGAATCTAAAGGAACCCAATGATAATATGAATACTGATTTAGCTTTTACAAACAGACAAAAACGTAACTGTGAAGATTCAATAGTAATTACCGTTTTGTTCACGATATTTCATACAACAAACAAACTAAAATTAAGTATTGTATTACAACAAGTATTCAAAAAAATCAAGTCATATAATATTAGTTTATTGATGTTAATAATATTCAATATGGTTCCTACAAAAATCAAACATTTAATTATAAAAGCACTTTTGCATGATTCAGTTTCTATCGACAAGAAACAAAGCTCAAATATATCTTCAAAATTATTTATTATAGCACAAATATTTCAATCAAATACCATCATAAATAAATGGGTATGGTTTGAAGTACTTAAAGTCCTAATAAACTTCGAAATAAATAATCCAGATGAGAAAACAAATATTCGTAACATTATTAAAAATATCAATTTAATTCAAAGTAGACATGGTGATATAAACAAGACATGCGATATTATAAACACTATGTTAACTCACTTAAGGGATAGTGCATTGGAAGTCGAAAGAAAACATATTCTATCTAGAACCCTTTTGGATTTTATTTTTGCTGAAGAATGTAAAAATATTCCTCTTGGATTGACAATGGAATTAATTGAATTATTTCCAAATTTAATAGATGAATTTTTATCTTTCAATGTAAATTATGAGGTCCTTTACCAGACCAATTTCCATAAATTATATAAATTAACCAGATATATTGAAAGCATTGAAAATGAAGAGGATCAAAATAGGTTGCTAACTAACTCTTTGAAAAAGTATAAAAATGCCATGATCGCTACTGGTTTCCAATATATTGAGCTATCATGCATAATTCCGAATAAGAATAAATTTTATTATATTTTCCATTTGAATGTAGCAAATTATATTCAATCAAAAAAATACAAAGAACTGGCTCACGAAAAAAGGAAAGCTAATATATATTTCAGTGTTTCAGAATTAGAAGAAATATTTAGCCCAATAAATTCTAATAGAAGAAAAGACACTTTGGAAGGTCAGAATCACAAATTTTTTATTAAAGTTGAGCCATCGACAAGGCTAATGAAAGAAATAAATATGCATAAGTCCGGTAACAAGTTTGATAATCCTTCCAAATTAATATCCTTGAGAAACTATGTCAAAAAATGCACCGAAGACTCTTCACTAAATAACAAAAATAATTCTAGTGATATTAAAAATATAAATCATCGAAGGAGAAAGATAGATATTTCTATTAAAGATTTAAAAAGAGAAAAAAATATTGATCTCACTGAAATATTAATCAATATCCCAAATTCTAAATCATTATCAACCAAAAAAAAAAATGAAAACATAATAGGACCAATAAAAATAATACCAAATCAAAGTAATAGTAAACATTTCGATCTTAGTGATCTATTATATCATGATGTAGAAAAATATTAGAAAAATGCATAATTTTTTGCAAATTTTTTAGTCTATTGTACTAATTTATTAATTAGTTAGGTTTGCTTCTTTTAATTTCTTGTATTTTTCATAGTTTAGTTTCTTTTTACCACGATTTAAATTCGAATTATGTCTTCTCCCTTTTATGTGGATATCCCAATTTCTTTTCCCAATTGCAACTAATTCTTTGTCATTTTGGTCCTTACAAATATGACATGTATAATTTGTAAAGTCATTATTTTTTACTAATTGGTTAGGATCTCCCGTGAGTAAAAACTTTAGTTCAGCAGGTGCCCTATCGACTACTATTTCTTGATCATTTAGAAATTTGGAGGCAATTTCATTTGCTCTCAAACCTACATTTGTATCCCAATTATCAAGATCAGTTGCATCTAATACATATATATCATTATTAATGTCAGGTATTAGCATTTTCTTTATCCATTTAACCTGCTTCTTTGCGTATTGTCTAGTTCTAATTTTCATTCTTTCTACACATTCATTCAATGTAACATCGGGTTGGTTAAGTAACCATGGTAAAAATTCTTTGAACCCAATAACTTGCCATACACCATTCACACAGTCTTCAGGAGTTAAGTTATTGTTATTGAAATACTTGAACAATTCTTGAATTTCGTCCATACCTGAACTGGCTAACATTTTATCTACCCGATCATCTAATCTCTTGTTCAGTTCATCAGGCTTACTATATAACCATAAAAACAAAGTTGGATAGATTAATGAGAGTTCTTGATTCTTAAAAGTGATACTGGGCTTCTTTCCAGTTTCAAAATAAATCTCCAACATTCTTTTGACCCTTCTAGTATCATTTTTATGATATCTATTCGCTATGTCAGGATCATGTTTAATTAAAGTATCATATATTAAATCAGGATCATCAGAATTCAATATTAATTTCTGTTCTTTTGTTAACAGTTTCTTACCATCTTCATTAACATTTTTTTTAAATAAAGCTTGTAAATAGTAGTGAGTTCCACCAACAATAATTGCAACTTTATTTCTTTTATGGATATCCTCAATAGCCTTTATACATTCTTCTTCAAATCTATGCATGTAATATTCGTCTGTCCACTCTACGTGGTCCATGACATGATGTGGAATACCTTCTCTTTCGTCCATTGGATGCTTGTTAGTTATAACAGGTATTTTTTTATACATCTGCATAGAATCAGAATTTATGATCTCACCATTGAACTTTTTAGCCAAATAGATGGACAATTGGGACTTCCCAACACCAGTCGTACCTGCAACTACAATTACTTTATTACACATCAGCGGCTTGCAAAAACGTGGCAGAACTTTTCCTAACATAAACGTTCAACAAGGTTACTAAAGACTTATACAATCTAAAATTAATATCGACAATATACTTACGAAGTTCAAAACACTCATAACATCTAGAAGTATAACTCTTTTATAGTATTGTTTTACAAAATTGAAGTGAATAATATTTCAATTTTAGCTCATCGCTTAAAAATCGATGCCTGAAACTCTAATTACTACTAATTGGTGGATAAATTTTAAAGGATTTTGATATATATATATATAAGAAGTTTATATCTGTAAATTTATTATGATGTTCTAGTAGTCGTCATCACCAGAATCTTCATCATCATACCATCCGTGTTCATAAGCTGCTGCCTTGTTTGAAATATCTTCTTTTAGTTGTTCACGATCATTATCGTTTCTAAAATATTTTGTTACGATATCGTTCCAATGTTTTAAAACGTTTCTACATGACTCTGTACTTGCTAGAGTTATGTCGAATGTATCCTTTTCTTTGTACTCATGTTCAATGGTATCTGAAGAATAATATTTATACGTTTTCATAGTTTTAAGAAGTTGTTGATGAGTTGGTTGTGTACCCTTTTCATTATTTTCTTTTGAGACATCTAATTGATCATTTTCTCTTATTATATTGCATTTAGAGAATTCATGGTAAGGTTTGTTCTCCTTTTGATTAAATTTATTTATTAAAGGGAAATAAGAATAAATCTCATTATTATTATCAGATGCTACAATATCGGAAATAATGTTTCTATCATTTGACCCATCTGATATACAATTAACCAGATATTCCATGGATCTTCTTTGGTCTAAATTTTTTTGGTCGAACAATGAATTTACAGTATCAAATAATTTACATATTTTACTCGATAATTGCCAATTTGTTAAATTAGGGTTCGCATATAAAGGAATAAATAAATCAGATTCTTCTATCAGGTTAATAGATGCTTTCAATTTTTGTGTTATTTTTAATAAGGAATTTTTAGTTATAGCACATGCTTTCATTGTTTTATCATTCAATGGATCGTCTTCATTAAAAGTCCATGTGAAAACATTATTTTTAGGTAACTCATTTTTCAGCTCATGTAATAGAGCAGTAGAAAACCCACCCCAAGCATTATCAACATCCGTCACTAAATTGAAACCTTGTAAGGAATCACATTGCTCTAATTGATAATGTAAATTAATATCAAAAAAATCAGCAATATAGTTGTCACTAAATTCTTGATACCCAGTCTCATAGTTTTGGAATCTTTGTTGGCCTAATTTTTCAAAATCTGGTAAGTTTGGCTTCTCCAGATCATGATACCAATTATTTAAATTATTAAAACTTTTAGGATGATAAATTAAACGAGAATAGTCTGACCAATATTTACTATTATTAATATCTAAATTTGGCAACTGATCACCACTATCCAAGGCCTTTTGATAAGAAGATGGAGGTATCCGTGGATGTGTTACCATCATAATCCCACCAATATCCTTCTTATTATCACCATTCCATTCATAGTAATCATCGGATTCAGAATACTGAAAGACACCCAGTGAACCATTACCTAATTTAGAATCCCAAAGCATTGCTCTAGGTGAATAAGATGCCGTTTTTGAAATTAAATCATTGGTAGCATTAAGAAACACTTCTGCCGTGTTAGGTCTATCATTAACATACAGTAAAGTTTCTTTACAATTATAAAATTGTGTAGTCAAATGGTTAGATCTATGAGATACAGATATATTGATTATTTCATGCATTTCTATAGCGTACACTAAAACATTTACCACTGGCAAAGCTACTATCAACTATACCCCAAAATTCTAATCACTAGAAATACATTCATAAATAGCATAGCAATCAATATATAGTGTTCATATGCATACGTAAAACTGTTTATGTATGTGTGTATATGATGATGTCTGTGATAAAATTTACAGATATTTTGTTAAGGGCATCGCTTTTTAGAAAATGTATATAATAATTCAGAGATATGATGCTATAAAGATATTTATTATATTTTTAATAGAAAACTATTTACACTATCAGGTCTGGATATATATGGTGCTATACTATGTAGTTTTTATTCATCGGTTGCTTGGAGGGTTGTCATGACTTTGTCAACTGATTCTTGTGGCAGTAAATGCGAATCGATGACAGGTTGCAAATTTTTGGAAACTATTTGTTTGTGATAAGAACTGAAGAACTTACAAACGGGTTCCACGTACCATCTTTGACCGTAGTCATTCATGAACCATGCGACATGTCCACCTATATCTGTCTCTATGAGGGTTGTGTATGGATTCCCCTTTAGGGTTTCCATTGGTAAGTAGTCTCGTCCAGTAATTGGATCATCTGCTGCATTAATGGCTATTAATGGGGTTCTTATCCCATTAATTCTTTTATATGGTGATGCATCATGGTAGTAAGAACTTGCATCTTTATATCCAAACATTGGCCCTGTAAATGTGTCGTCGAATGCTTGCAAAGTTTTAATTAGTTCTGATTTTTTCTCATAGTCGGTGAATAGAGTATTATTCTTTAAATTCTCGATATGTTTATCGGTAAGATTCAATAGGTTCTTGCTTAATGCAGGTGAGTATATGTATTTACCTAGTACAGACTCATGCATAGTATACCCCGACCCTGCAAGATCCCAAGGTACACTGACCGATACAGCACATGCTATGTCAGATTTATCACCTTCTTCACCTAGATAATTCACTAGAACAGATGCACCTAGAGAAAATCCAGCCATATAAAATTTCCTATTAGGATACATCACACGAAGTTTCTTAATACAATATCTAATATCATTAGTCCATCCTCCATTGTAAAGCATTGGTGTAGTAATAGAGGAATTACAACACCCTCTTGAATTTAAAACACATGCTTCAAAACCATAATTTTGAGTTATATTATATACTAGACTCCTTACATAGCTTTCATAGGAGCCACCAGTTAGACCATGCAGTACTATAAGCATAGGTTTATTATCATCCGAACAAAGTCTCTCATCATAAGGGGAAATGAAGGAGTATTGCTCATGCGATGGTAAAAACTTTTGTGATATTGGAGTATATTGCAATTCATCCGGAAGTGATGACTTCACAACAAAGTCTAAAGTTCCTTCACCCCCATGACCATAATCTATCACTAATCTCTTGTATATCACGTTATCTATGTCAGTGAACTTCCTCATAGATGCATACACAGTTTGCAAATGCCCATTTATTAGCCAGGGATGTAATTTAGCAACAGCACCATCGTTAAATTCAGGAACATACTTCCCCAAAAACTTAACCATATTAGTAGTCTCACCAGTTGAAACATTTTGGAAAGAAATGGGATTATTAGGAAATATAGTCTTCACTGTCTGAACATGCGGTAAATAACCAGATAAAAACATATTCTTTAATTATATACAGATCCAATTGACTGTTTACTCACTCCAATTTGCAAAAAGTACCGCAATTTATATCTTTAATCTGCTTTGGATCAAACTTTTAAAGCTTGCTTTACATAAATAGTTTTGCATAATTATTATGTTCAATGATTTTTATGTCGCTTATAATTATGATACAGTATAATAATAAGATGAAACTAAAGAAGAATACCTAATTGCTATCAACTGTTATAATCAGAAAATGTATTGGTTATATATAAATATATAAATATATAAATGTTTTATAGTTTTTAATTATGGGGTTTAACAGATGACAACAATGGGAAATTATATTTTTTTCTAATCAGACAGTGATTTTTACTTTTAATGAAAAATGATTAATAGTTTATGGCACACTCTATTTTGTGAAACTGTTATCGAGGTTATTGATTTGAATTTTCTTGTCTTGTCCACCACTGATGATTCCGACTTTCTCTGCCCATTTCACAGCAAATACTTTATCATTGACGCCTTTTACTACTGATTTGTCTTCTCTTGTTATAGTGTACATTGGTTTTTCAGATCTAATATCCCACAATTTGACGGTACCATCATGAGAACCAGAGCATAGCAAATATTCATTTTCAGGGCATGTATCTAAGGAGACAACAAAGTTCTTATGACCCACCAATTGTTGTTGGGTGATTTTTGATGAAGAATCAACACGAGGATCATGAAGAGTGATATGTCTGGCGCTTGAACCACAGGCTAATAAATTCAAAGACTTCATTTGAGCCATTGACAATAATGAATATGAAGTAGTCTTTGTGTCTACACAACGAGCAGTTACCAGATCCCAAGTTTTAATGGTGTGATCTTGAGAGACAGAATAACCTACTGTGTTGTCATTACCATCAAAAATAACTTGTTCAACTGGTGCATTGTGAGACTCTAACAGAGCTAAAGGACCACGTCTTCTGATGGTACCGTCCTTTAATATTAGCTTTCTTCTCTTCTTTGCAGAGGTCGACATTTTAGAATCATTTTTAATTTCTTCCATAAGATCCACGACAGTCATTTCCTTATAGTTGGTAGACCAAAAACCAATGTTATTATCATAGGATGCAGACAATATTCTTAAGTTGTTTGAAATATCAAGGGACACGACTGGGGCGTTATGACCTTCCAAAATTGCCAATGTCTTACCATCCTCAATATTATCCTCATCATCTTCAAGATCATGCATAGCATTATTAGATGGCTTCAAGTCATCATTCTTAGTCTTCCACAAACGCACAGTACGATCATTACCAGCAGAAACCAATCTAGTGTTCGATATATATTTAACAGCTCTAATTGAACCATTATGACCAGAATATTGTTTGACAACTTTTCCCGACATGTTGTAAGTTCTTAAAATACCATCATAGGACCCACTGATGATGTGTTTGTTATCACCAACGTCCAACGCACTCACCCAATCTTCATTGTTGAAACTGCTCAAATACGAAGGTGGTAAAACAGCTCTAGTATATTCAACATTCAAAAATGCTTCTGACGACAAACCTTTCGAAATCAGGTACTGATCCAAAGAGCTACGAAGCAACTGCCCATCGATAAGGAAGTCAAATGGAATAGGAGTCTCAGAACCCAATAAATGGTTCACAATCTCAGAAAGACCGTATCTTTTCAAAGAGATAGGTGCGAATATTGGCGCCTCACCCACATGCAAACTTTCATCTTGCTCTCTCGTGAAGAACCTCAGCTTCACCTGCGACTTGTCCTCTGCCATGCTTATTTCTCTGTGTGCTTGTGCTCCAACGTAAGGTCCCAGCACTCAATTAATATCATATGTATATATACTTATATAGTGACATATAAACTGCATGTACACATTTATATTGCTATGCTACTGTATGAAAACTTGCGATGAGCTCGTACCAAAAGAAAATTTTCCACTAGACGCAAAAGTTACCCGCCCTCAAGATTATTTCAGATCAAAGTTCCCACCACGACCCAGCTGTGACACTCCAGCTGCATTGCACACCACCGTCAGGTCGCAAGTTGACGGTCAACAAGATCGAGACTACTGTAAGAGCAACGCGAGGCTAAAGATGTTCCATTCACGCAGTTACCGATCTGTGCCACTAAAAAAAGACAAAACACACAGAACAGTATGAGGACGCTCATGGACAGAGCAGGTGGCACTATCATGCCATTTGCTCAATTGATCTAGCTCTTCTTTTCCCCTCTGATCATCTATATTAAGCAGATGGCACAGTGAATAGAATGCATTCGTATCAGCCTTCTAAACCCAAACCAAACTGAAACTCAAAACTACCTCTGCAAGAATGACAAGAGAATAAATCAGCAAATGGCAAAACGCTTCCTTTATATACCACGCCGATTCCCAGTTTCGCCGCCAGAAAAACAAATTTTGCCGCTCAGCGATAGCCGCTGCACTGCGTGAAGTTTTCCTTCGTGTTAGGGCTTGCGCATATCGCGGCACCGGGTAAACCGCACTGGCGGCTACGGTCCGCCGGCAACGGCTTTCACGCCGTTGCCGGCTGGCACCGCAGGGCGGAAAACACCGCAGCCTGCGCGCAGGCAGCAGCATTGTCTCGCGGGAGTCATCGCGAGCGTATTTCCAGCGTTCAAACTCTTGCATGCGCCATTTCGAGTCAATTGCGGCTCGGTATATAAGCACGGCAACGATGCGGTCCAGCAGCGTGCGTCGGGGGAGATTGGCGGCTGTTCTCCCAGCCCGCATGCGAGGGTAACTAAGGTACGCTGCTACTACACCACACTCTCTTCGTGATAGCGCCGTTCATACTATGGCTTCTTCTGTTCCGGGACCCATTCCCTTGCCTGAATCACGCTTCGACCTGTCCACGTACTGGGGCAGGGTGCGCCACTGTGCGCAGATCGCCGACCCGACCATGCTGCTCACGAGCGACGCCGACCTGGCGCACGCCAGGCAGGTCATCAGCGCCTACCGCAACGGCGAGCTGACGCAGCAGACTGCTGCGTTCTGGGCCGCCAAGAAACAGCTCGACTCCACCGTGCACCCCGACACGGGGGAGACGGTGTTCCTGCCGTTCCGGATGTCCTGTAACGTGCTGTCGAACCTGCTGGTGACCGCCGGGATGCTGACGCCCGGCCTGGGCACGGCTGGCACGCTGTTCTGGCAGTGGGCGAACCAGTCGCTGAACGTGGCGGTGAACTCCGCCAACGCCAACAAGTCGGACCCGATGACGACGGCGCAGCTGGTCAGGAACTACGCTGTGGCGGTGTCTGCCTCCTGTGGTGTCGCCGTTGGGCTGAACAAGCTTGTTCCGCGGTTGAAGGGCATCCAGCCTAGCACGCGGCTGGTGCTGGGGCGCCTGGTGCCCTTTGCCGCTGTTGTTGGTGCTGGGGTTGCGAATGTGTTCCTAATGAGGGGGAATGAGATCCAGAATGGGATCAGTGTGTTTGATGAGAATGGGAAGGATGTTGGGAAGTCACGGAAGGCTGCTGTGCTGGCGGTTGGTGAGACTGCGTTGAGTAGGATTATCAATGCGACGCCTGTTATGGTGATTCCGCCTCTTGTGCTCTTGAAGTTGCAGAAGAGTGTGTTGAAGGGCAAGCCTTTGCTGACGCAGAATTTGGTTAATTTTGGGTTAGTAGGAGTGACGCTGTTCAGTGTGCTTCCGTTTGCGCTGGCTGTTTTCCCTCAAAAACAGTATATCCATGTCTCTAAATTGGAGGATTCGTTCGAAGGGAAGTTGACGAAGGATGGCAAGAAGATCGATTTGGTTTACTTCAATAGAGGAATTTGAGTGTACTGGGTAGTTACATATACATAGTATATACGCATATATATATATACTTATTAAGAGTTATTTTGTTTAATAAATGCAAAATGTTTGAGATGAGTTAATGGGTCCAGGTAAATTTTGATATGGATGGTAATAACTCGTTATCGATTTCCTCGCTGGTGGTATCTTTGCTGTTAAAAATCTTGTGAAGTGATTCGAGATTCGCTTGTGCGACGTCGTTCAGTTCGATATATGAACATCCCATCCCACCTAGATCGGTTTCGTAATTGCCATAGCCGTGTGTTTCCTCTAAGGTGTTCTTGAACTCATCGATGTCTTTTCTTTGCACTTCGCGCTTTAAAATTGTGAGAGAACAACCTCCACCGCCTGCGCCGGTCAGTTTGGTTTCACCAATGCTCATTGTATCGCTCAAAGATTTGATGATTTCTAAACCTGGGTGGGATACCCCTAAACTGACTAACAGGCCATGGTTCACTCGGATCAATTCAAGCAACTTGTTGTAGTTATGTTCGTCGTCTTCAGAAAGGTTCTCCAGTAGTTCCGTTCCGGTTAATGCGATCTTCCCCATTGATTCAAGGATTGGTTTAACAATATCAGGGAAAGTATTGTAAAGTTCACGTACGTTGTTGACCAATGTCTTTGTTGATCTTGGGATCTTTGTGTAAGAAAGAATCATTGGGATCTGTGGAAACTGCAAAAACTTGAAATCTGTTGATCCGTTTTCTTCCCTCTTGAATAGAACTGCATTACCATATGTTGCAACGGCATTGTCGATACCGGAAGGTGTCCCATGGATGCATTTTTCACCAATAAACGACCAGTTGTTGACTAAAGATTTTTCGTTATCCGTTAACTTTCCTTCATTCGTTACAGAACCGCTTAGTTTTAACATAGCTAATGCTAGACAGACAGAGATAGATGCACTGGAACCCAATCCTGCACCAATTGGTAACGTGGATTTCACGGAAAACACCACACCGTCGATTGATGGACATAGACAGATGTATAGGTATAAGAAACAAAAAGCAGCATGGTAGTGGAAAGAATCCTTTAGATTAGAAAGTAACCCGTTGTCCAATAAAGCTACTAAATTTTGATTCAAATTTTTTGTATCACTTCTGGCCTCTTTAATCAGTATCTGCCCTTCCTCACTACTCACTATACTATCAATATCCTCAGAACTCCACTCGTGGAAGAAATCGATATCTGGGAAATTCAATACGACCGATTTGGAACCATCAACTTTCTCGACATAAGTGTAGGCCCTCAAGGACGAAACACTAGCAGCCACAGCTGGCTCATTGTAAACTGCAGAATGTTCACCAAAAATAATAACTTTACCTGGAGCAGAAGTAATGAACGACATAGTTGAACTTAACAAAGTGTAAAGTACCGTCTCACAGTTGTCTCTTTACCAACAACAGCTCTCAAAAACCTTACAAAGATGCAAGAGCAAGATCTTAAAATTCAAATCGACTAGAAACGGCCCCAATCATGAACACACATTCAAGACATCTATATATATATATATGTATCCGCATGTGTGCACCTCCAAGCATATATGCCGACCGTTAGTTAACCATACAATACCCCATCTCTGCACTAGCCTGTAAACTGTAGATCTGGTCTAGTAATTGAACATTCTTTTTTTCAGGTCTTATTAACGATATTTGCAATTTCCTCTTTGGGAACCCGATATAATCCATCGCCATCACCCTCCAAACCCTATATAACCCTAACAAACCCTAACTTTTTTAGGGTTGTTGTAGGTTTTTAGTTACCCGGTTATTAACTTTATGCATCACGTGTAATATCCGTACACAATGATATATTTCAAAGGTTTTAAAATTAAATTTAATTAATGCTCAACTCATAATGCAAGAACCATTTGATAACTTTTGTTGCAACTTGCATTTCAAGTTGTTGCTGATGTGATTCAAATGGAGTATTTAATTGAGGTTATCAGATTTGGTTCTTGGAATTTGTGCAAAAACTTTTCTTTCCGGTGGGTTACTTTTGCTTTGTAGTGCTTGTGTAATTAGAAATTGTATCATATTTAAACGACCATCGAAAATTGGTCAGACTTTGATTGCAAAAGCTAGATATTACAGTTTCTTTATATTGTCTTTATTTATTTATTTATTGCTTTGGATTTTAGATAATTAAAAAAAAAAAGTAGCATAGAAAACAGTGGCTAGTTAGATAGTGAGGATGTCTGTTGTAGTTGAGAAAGATGAGGCTATCTTCCGTTCGGCGGAGATGTCTCTTGTTCAGCTGTATATTCCTCAAGAAATTGCAAGAGATGCTGTGTATGCTGTAGGTCAATTGGGTAACATTCAATTTATTGATTTGAACAAGAAAGTTAGGGCTTTCCAAAGGACTTATGTTGAAGATATCAAAAGACTTGATAACGTTGAAAGACAATATCGTTATTTTTATAAGCTGCTATTTGAACATGATATGACGTTGTACGAAACTGAAGAGGACAACTCGAAGTATTCTTCTTCGGATGCTATTTCCGGTGGTGTGTTGAATATTTTGGCTCCACCGAATAGCTCAACAATTGATGATCATGTTGGAAATGCAAATTTATTAGAGGAAAGATTGTCACAGATGGAGTCTGCTACTGATAGTTTGAAACAACAAAAAGCGGATTTGGAAAAACATAGATATGTATTACAAGCGGGTGATATTTTCTTTGAAGGACCAATATCTCAAAGTTTAACTCACGAAAGTACCGATCAATCTCAACCAATTCCATCACAACCTAACTTTGTTACTGGTGTGATTTCTAGAAATAAGGTTTCCGTGTTGGAACAAATTTTATGGAGAGTCTTGAGGGGTAACTTGTACTTCAAACAGGTTGAACTTGAAGAACCTGTTTACAACGCCATTACTAAAGAAATGGAAAGTATAAGTGCGTTTATCGTATTCTCCCCTGGTGATTTGATTATTCAAAGAATTAGAAAAGTAGCAGAGTCATTAGATGCAAAATTGTATGATATATCTGAATCACCTGTTCAAAGATCACAGAAATTGAATGAAGTTAATCAAAATCTAGCAGATTTATATAATGTTCTAGATACGACTACAACCACTTTTGAAAGCGAACTATATGCAATCTCAAGAGAATTAAATGTTTGGTTTCAAGAAGTTGAAAGAGAAAAATCTGTATTCCACACTTTAAATAAGTTTAATTATGATCAAAATAGAAGAATTTTAGTCGCAGAAGGTTGGGTCCCTAAAGATGAGCTGGATATATTACAAAAAGCATTAGTTGATATGACTAAAACTGTAGGTACAGATGTTCCATCGACCCTAGAAGTATTACAAACAAATAGAACACCTCCAACTTATCATAGAACAAATAAATTTACAGAAGCTTTCCAAAACATTTGCGATTGTTATGGTATTGCACAATATAGAGAAATTAATGCTGGTTTACCAACAATTGTTACATTCCCATTTATGTTTGCTATCATGTTCGGTGATTTGGGTCATGGTTTTATTATGTTTTTAGCAGCATTAGTTTTGGTTTTAAATGAAAATGCAATTGGTAAAATGAAAAGAGGAGAAATATTTGATATGGCTTTTTCAGGAAGATATATTCTGTTGTTGATGGGTTTGTTTTCTATGTATACAGGTTTCTTATACAACGATATTTTTTCTAAATCTATGACTCTATTCAAATCTGGTTGGGAATGGCCAAGCAATTGGGAGGAAGGTGAGACAATTTTCGCAAAAAGTGTTGGAACATATGCTATTGGTCTGGATTGGGCTTGGCATGGTAGTGAAAATGAATTGTTATTCTCAAATTCGTATAAAATGAAATTATCGATTTTAATGGGTTTTATTCACATGACTTATTCATATATGTTCTCTTTGGTGAATCACTTATATTTCAATTCATGGGTTGACATCGTTGGTAATTTTATCCCTGGTTTGTTATTCATGCAAGGTATCTTCGGTTACTTATCCATTTGTATTATTTATAAATGGTCTGTGGATTGGGTAAAGGATGGTAAGCCTGCACCTGGTTTATTAAATATGTTGATTAATATGTTTTTAGCCCCAGGTACCATTGATGATGAGTTATATCCACATCAAGCCAAAGTACAAGTATTTTTACTTTTTATTGCTTTGATCTGTATTCCATGGTTATTAATTGTGAAACCGTTGCATTTTAAGATGACACACAAAAGTCACATTGCACTCCCAACGGATGAAGAACATTCATACGTGACAGACGATATAAATGAATTATTTGGTGATGAAAATGTAGAAGGCGATGATGATGAAGAAGAACATGGTCATGGAAAAGAAGAATTCAGTGATATCGTAATCCATCAAGTCATTCACACAATCGAATTTTGTTTAAATTGTGTATCACATACGGCTTCGTATTTACGTTTATGGGCCTTGTCTTTAGCACATGCGCAATTATCTAATGTTTTGTGGACAATGACAATTCAAATTGCGTTTGGAACACATGGCGCCCTTGGTGTCTTCATGACAGTTTTCTTATTTGCAATGTGGTTTGTACTAACATGTTGTGTGTTGGTTGTGATGGAAGGTACATCAGCTATGTTGCATTCATTACGTTTACATTGGGTGGAATCTATGTCCAAATTTTTTGTTGGTGATGGTATTTATTATGAACCATTCTTATTTCAATACATTGATATGGCAGATTTTACTGATTCAACAGGAGGTTCTACCTCTAGTTAAATCATAGAAATTATTTTCAAACATTAAAAATATTTCAATCTTAAAATGGATTTTTAGGCAGTATTTGGTAAATATATAGATATATAATATTGCATAATTAAAATTTTATTAATTATCACATAATTCTTTATGCAATCAAAACTTACTCAGAATAGTCTTATTATATACATGTATATATCTGATAGTATATCATTAAAACGGAGTTAAGCGTGTATAATTGATACAGTGACCTATTTTAGTAAAATAGTTGATAATGAATCAATACCACCAGTAACCATTAGTTCTCTATTTAAAGAGCCATTTTCATTATCATTCAGGGGATCAATGTCAATGCAGTTAATAAAGGCTTTATGAAGGTTTTGTAGTACTTTTATACAAGTTCCTGTACGTAAGTCCCAACAACGAATGGTGCTGTCGTCACTGCATGAAAATAAATAATGACCTCTTACTTTCAAGTCTCTTACCCATGAATCATGTCCAACTAATGTCAGTATACATTTGAAATTTGAGCTCATATTATTGACGATAGGTTTATTCTTATTATTACCTATAAATTTCGGAATTGGAATTTGCCATATTTTAATTGTCTTATCTCTTGATGCTGAAACACAATATTTGAATCCGAGCATTTTAGAATACTCCTCATCGATCTCCATTAATATTTTCGGAGAAGGTGAGGTTCCATCTGTTTTTTTAATTTTAACAGTTGTCTCTCGGGATACTATTGGAATAAATTTAACAGATTCTATAGGAAAACTATGGCCTTCACCGATTGATAAACCTGTGTTTGTCGGCCAATGCGTCAGTCTCAATGTGGTATCTTGAGATCCTGTTAATAGATAGTCGCCAAATCGATCCATGGATCTAATCCAGTCTGAATGCAAATTTAAAGTATTAACGATAAAAGAATTCTCATAGTCCCAAATGTTTACAGTTTTATCTCTCGAACAAGTGGCTATAAGAATTTTATTATTATGTTCAATATTTTCATCATTTTTGTTTAACCACATTTTTACATCCGAAATGATGTGTGAATGGCCTTTCATAGATCTCACTAATGTAAAGCTATTATTATTCTTAAAATTATAAACTTTCAGAATTAAATCTTTTGACACCACCGCCAGTAGTAGTGAGTCTGTTTCCGTCACTGGATCTCGTACTTTCAACGCATCGATTGATGTTATTGATTTGATATTACTCTGAATTACTGCCACAGGCATTTTCAAATTGAATATATCGTATACATACAGTTTCCCATAATCAGTCCCTATGAACACCATTGATAAATAAGGATGCAATTTAACCACTGTTATCGCCGAATCTAACATTATTGTACCAAAGGGATTATTTGAAGGGAGCCAATCTTTCGATGCAAAAGTTGTCACACTGTTAGTACAGTGGTTCTCCTTATATTCTTTAAAAATTTTGTTCAAATACACAATATGATTATTCAATTCCTTCTGGTTTTTCTCCATGTCTATGATTCGACGCTGTAACCGTACTATAGAATTCCATTTCTTAGGCAGTAACAATGAATCCGTCAATTCATTCTTACCACTATCACCAACACTGCTTCCAACATTCTCTTCCTCTGTAATATCAAACACTTTCTGAAGACCATTGATTACCGTGTCACGATGACATAATGTATTTGCATTCTCGTCGTGTTGACTAAGCAGCGTATAATTCCACTTTACATAATCAATAATACTTTTATCCAATTGATTTTTTTGTTGCCGTGACAACGGCAACTCCCAGCTATAATTAGCCGCCATCAACCCTTTTTTCTCTTTCTGTTCTCGGCCGCTGGGTTGCGCACAATGATATCCGCCTCCACACAAAACAAAACCAAACCTACCCGAACTTCAGATCGCTGCAGAAGGTTCAATACTTGCTTACTACTATAGTGCTAAACCATTGGAATGCTACGCAATGTGAAGTGATTGTCATCGGGAGGCAGAATCCTTAAATGTGTGCCTGGCGATAATGACAATGATATATATCTGCTAACTGCACCTATGCATGTGAAAGGAAGATGTGTTTTCGACTTCGATTCGTTTCGTTGATGTCAAAAAATTTCAAATCAGTAGCTGATGCCCTTTGCCTAGCGCATAATGAGGGTAAACTAGAAAAACGTAGCTAGCAAGTCTGGGTAACGGGCGCATCTCATCCATTGTCAACCCATGTACTGTGAGATCCATGAGTCGGAAAAGAACGGCTCCAAAACAGCATTGTTCGGAAGCTAACCTGCAGGACCAACAGCAGCTGTTTGCATTTTACGAAACCCCGTCCTACCGCTCTATCGTGGTTTGTAAAGGGATATTATTCCCTCGGCCACAAAAACAACCACCAGTGTATTCCCCTATTTTAACAACCTTGTTCTCTCTGAGAAATTAAATATCCTAAAACAATGAAAGCCTCCCATCCCACTCCTGCACCATCTTTATGGCACACTACCTAACATTTCCTATTTTCACAAGAAATGCACTCTAATAACACAATCCTTTCCCATCACCGTTGTTCTCAATCAACCGTTCACACGACACTGCACGCTACTAAACTCCTAATACCCTACCACTTCCACCCAGTACAATCCAGCACCGTTTCGAAACCAAAATATTCAATTTCCGAAACCTCGAAAATTTCATCAGAAATTCACTCGATCTGCTAATTCGCAAAATCGATTTAAAAATTACGTCTTATTAGAAATTCGAGAACGGCTAGACGTCAGCGCAGGGTGATCCGCTCAATGCGTCGGTAAAAAGAAAGAAGGTATACGTTACGGGCTTCCCTGCGCCTTTGTCTGGCTGCAGAAAAAGAAAAAGAAACTGTTGACAATGTCTCGATATTCTTCGAATCTTGTAAGCCAAAGGGCATACATGAAGAGACCTGGCAGGCAGACAGGTATATGGATTATTGGGTTACGTTATGAGCTGGGCTTGGTAAGCTCTGTTTCGTTTTCCTAGACGGAGAAGTTAAGTTTGGGTTGACCCTTGGTGATGATTATGATCTGAGTGGGTAATTGTAGGAACGAGGTGATGTCTCTTTGGAACGGTCGGTCCCTGTAGTGGATTTAGTGATAGATGCTTGGTAAAGTATTATTTCGGAACCGTGCTTTTTGATAATTCGAGTACTGTTTTCTTTTTTTTGTTCATTTGTTCAGTAACTGCTTTAAAATTTTTGGTTATCCTCATCGATTACTCTACTCTGGCAAAATCACTAGCTGTTTGCAGTTTAACGTACATGGTTGCTAAGCGGTTATTGTTAATATGCGTTATATATCATAAGAATTTCATGATTTCTAATTTGAAAAAAATGGTACGAGGAATTGATAGCCATAATTTCTTACAATTGTTAAATTGCCCTAAAAACCAGAAATATTCATATTAGATAGCTTTAATTGCCTAATATCAATTTAAAGTGTATTGTAAACTATATCGCTATCGAATTACTCTATTTGAATACGTCTATATATATAAATGGCTATTATTTATGTGAGGCTATGCATTCAAATCTATTAATGGCATCCCATCCAGGATTTAATATTGGAACTTAGTGATCGTTTAGGCTAACTGAGCATTGCATAAAGGACTATTAATGACAAATCTATTCTCTGACTCGCCTCGAATGGGCGAGCACGAGCATAATCAAAAGAGTAATCATCACCATCATCACCACCACCATAACCATGGCCATCACAATCATGGGCATAATCATACCAGTAATACACCAATTAAGAGCAGGAGGTCGCTTTTGAACATGTTTAATTTGGATAAAAAATTATCTAATAATAGTACAACATCTTCTGTGGTTTCAACAAGTTCGGTAAATTCATTAGATTATTCGACTTCTCCAGATGGAAGTGATGATCCAAACTCTAGAAGTTGTAATTCGAATCCAAATAGTGACAAACAGTATAATATGGACTCAGTAAATATCATCACTGATAGCAATAATGCCAATTTCATCATTACAAGCTCAATGTCACCATCTTCAGGAAGTAGAAGAACACCACATTCTATGGCAGACTTAAAAAGATTTTTCAGGTCACCTATTGCAAAGAAAAAGAAACAAATCAACATGCATGGTTCACCAACTACTACTACAAGTACAGGTTATATTGTAAATTCTAGTAACCATGATTTTCGTCATTCCAATGTTAAAAGCCCACATCATGAGCAATCCACTAAAAGTTTCGAATCTGGACATTTAGAGAACTCTTCAATTATAAATTCTATTTCTCCAAATAATCAAAGAAATGCAGAACATAAACATCATACACAATCTGCAATTCCACCAACAATTGAATCATCATTATCTTTATCTAATAAGATAGATATTTTCCATGATGACTCTATACTGGTTCAAAAATATGGTAAATTGGGGAAACTACTGGGGTCTGGTGCTGGTGGATCTGTCAAAATAATAAATAGACCGTCAGATGGTGCTGCTTTCGCTGTCAAAGAATTTAGACCTCAAAAACCAAAAGAATCTGACAAAGAATATCACAAAAAATGTACAGCAGAATTTTTAATAGGGTCTGTACTACATCATCCTAATATAATTGAAACTTTGGATATTTTCGTGGACTCAAGACATCATAGATACTTTGAAGTTATGGAATATTGTCCAGTCGATTTCTTTGCAGTTGTTATGTCTAATAAAATGTCAAGAAATGAGATAAATTGTTGCATGAGGCAATTAACAGAGGGTGTAAAATATTTACATGATAAAGGTATGGCTCATAGAGATTTAAAATTAGACAACTGTGTTATGAGTAGCTCTGGTATATTAAAAATAATTGACTTTGGTAGTGCTGTTGTTTTTAAATATCCATTCGAAAAAGATACAGTAATGGCACATGGGATAGTTGGAAGTGATCCATATTTAGCTCCGGAGGTACTAACTTCATCAAATAGCTATGATCCACAACTAGCAGATGTTTGGTCAATTGCTATTATTTATTGTTGTTTAATGTTGAAGAGATTTCCATGGAAAGTACCTCATCCAGAAACTGACGAAAACTTTAGATTATTTTGTTTACCTGACGTAGTCGAACATGATTATGCTGCATCAGCTAAGAATCATGAGTTATTAATAAGAGAAAGGCTGATTAATAAAAAACTACAAAAGCAAGGATACGTTCCAGAACAGAATCAATACCTAGTTACTCCAAACCAGTCTCAACAAATTAATAATTCAACTTCCATACCCTCTCATATTCCAACCACTAATAATAATCCACAACAACCTGAATCTAATTCGTCAAATTCTCGTGAGAATGGAAGCTCGCATTCTAGACTAGAAGGTCCTTATCGTTTATTAAAATTACTACCTCATGCTTCAAGACCTATTCTTTCCAGAATGTTAGAAATTGATCCAACTAAGAGAGCTACGTTAGATGATGTTTATTGTGATGAATGGTTTTCAAATCATGCCGTGTGTACAGAGAATAAGAACAAAGAAGTAATCAGAGCACCAGGTCATCATCATACAATTGTTCTTGAAGAGGATGGTGTTGTAAATGAATACAGGATATAATAATTTAAGAGAAACGCGATGTTTCTGACATCAAATGATAAATATAAATAATAATAGAAACTTAATAAGTAATTGATAATGTCATTAATAATATAATTTTCATCATAATAATTTAACATAATAAAGAACATTTAGTATATTTTCTCAAGATATTTCTCATAATTATTTTATAGAATGAATATTGTTATGTATAATATTACTAGAATATATGTTTCTGAATATACAAGATGTTGCTCTCTATTTAAGAATATCTAAATGTTCCTGATCGAATAAGGTCCTGTTAGAGGTCCCAGGGTGATTAAAGATTGAGATGTTAGTTATCCCCCATTTTTGGCTAAATAATGCTTTCTGATTGTTCCTCAATTCATTACTTTTATGAGCTGTGATAACGTTATTGAATCTAAATGCCCAGTATAAAATCAAACGCCAAACTAATATTTTTCTACCATTATCATTGTTAATCATTTTATTCAAGTCTTCGTTAGGTTTGTAAAGCTTTCTGAATAATATCATATTGATCAGCTCTTCATAACTTAAAACTGTATCTTTTGGATTGTGTAATATATGCTGTAAAACAAACCAATCGTCAACCAATGTGTGGTGATATAAGGTCATTAATGTTTCTGATGGTATTATCTTATTGTGTGTCAACTTGCAAACTTTTAATTTCCAAGGAGAAATATAAGTGTCACATAGCTTCCCTTGGAGATGTTGATATAATGACTGTGTTGAAATTGTGTACGGTGAAGTGTACTTCAAAGTTGTCTTTTCTTCCGATTTATTATTTACAGTATTCTTTATGTTCAATGTAGACAAGTGTTTGAATCCTCCTGGTGTCAAGCAATTATATGGAACCATTCTTGGGAATAAATAACATATGATCGCTGTCATCTCTTCAAAAATTATGGCTATAACAAAAAACAGCGGTAGTTTCCAAAGTTCCTTTCTTCTATAATATTCTATAAATTGTTTCCTTGAAATTGGTGGTTGTTTAACACTGTTTGAATTTGATTTCAAGAATTCCATCTCATTCATCTCAATATCATGGAATAGTTTTGTCACCAGTGGTGCATTTGAAGTGTCCGTAAATTTAGATGGAACTGTTTTCGTCTCGGTATATATCTTAATTGTATTCTGCATACCATTTTTATAATATTTCATCAAATGAACACCAGCTCTAATCCATTTCATGATAGGTTTTCTCCAGTTACCAATCTTGTCATCATTAGCAACAGCTTGGAATATTTCATCTTTTGGGAACACTGTTCTGGGTAAAGAACGGAGGGAATTCAACTCTTCAGTAACTTCATGAGTGTACGCATCAATAACTCTAAACTTACCATGTTTGTAAGCATCCGTGAGATCTCTTAAAGTCTCGTTATTAATCAAAGACTGTTTAAAGTCTTCCTTCGTAGAAATTTGAATGAATGGCTCTGATTTTTGATACCTGACCCTGGTAGACGTATAGAATCTCACTCCATAATAATTTATGGAAAGCATCCTCCTCCCACAATAGGGAAACCTACTTGACACTTTAAAGCAGCCCATCCAATTATTTCAGATATCAAATTGAAGGAATTGTAGTGAATGTTAGAGGGAAGGCAGCCGCAGTTTTAGGAAACAACTTAAGCAGCATGTGTGCAAATGACTATCGATCTTGCTGCACAACGAGGGCCAGTAGCTGGATAACTAATATGAATAACTATACTAATTATTTAACCTTAAGTAGTAAGTATAAACTTAAATGAGTGATGGATTTGGTGACTAAAATGACAGGATATTTTCAAAGCCGGGTAAGTTGCAGAATTTAATAAGTGACGCAGGATAATTATATCAATTATACGGCTTAAATGAACAACTATACTGCACAGATACAGTGATTTATGCAACGTATCAGAAACTGAAGCTACTAGTTAGTACTCTTGTATCTTATAGCCTTGGTGTTAAAGAATGGGCATTTACAGCTTTTACCACTTGCTTTCGGAATGCATCTTCTAAAGGCGATTCCCAGTGCTAAATGTTAAATTTGGTATAACAAAAATTAGTAATTTATTCAGACATATATCTTTATTTATTAAAAGAATTATATAGGGTTATTTATTGCTTTGAACTTAACAAAGTATCAGCCGATTCGAGTGCTTGCTTAGCAGTATCTAACGGCTCAGTGCCATCGTATTTTTCCATGAATTCCTGTAAGTTATCCTTAAATTCACCTATCTTCTTATACAGCGTAGGTAACAACCTTTGAGTATCTTCTAACACTTCAACTTGCTTCTTCAAATTGTATGGGTCAGTAGAACCGTCGTTTTTCAATTTTGCAACATACGCAGACTGTTCTGCCAACTCTTGCTGATAGAACGACTCTTCCTTCACTAACCTTTGTAAGGCTTTCACTTTTATCTCTAATTGTGTTGGTGTCATTATCACTGATGTATTAAGCCGTGTGTTACCTCTAAGTTCAGACAGCTCTAAGCCTCCTCTGCTACCACTCACAGAAAACATGACACTGAAACAGAATCTACAATTGAACTTTTTAAGTGTAATGTAACTTTTATATATTTAAGATTCAGATTAACCGCGTAAAACTTTGGCGCATAAAATTGTAACGATATAAATAATGAAGTCTCATAATGAGATGAGCTGTGAAGTAATTGCAATTGTTTACTTATATAGTTGTTCTAAGATTAGATAATTAATTTGTGAGATGGCTATATATCTACTGATTATGCAGTAGTACTAATTGGAAGATATTGTGTTTATGCAATGATTGAAGAGTCCGATGGGGTTACGATGAGATCCAAAAAAGTGTAGTGTTCTGGTTACAGTGCTGTATATATGCTACTAGACTGAGAGAACGATCTAGTAGATGCAGTTTCAATTTCAATATTGTTTATCTTATTCTGTAAAATTTGTAGTGAATCATCGAATTTGTCAATATCTGACTGTACGGAGACATTATTCGGGTACATAGGTTGCCAAGATTTTATTTTATTAGTACCATGATCATTATCGAGCTCGTCGTGCCACTGGAATGTATCTGGAGTTATTCTAATTTTATGTACTTTATGTTGCTCTAATGTGTTAGCTGGTGTGCGTTCCAATTCCATTTGTTTAATTGAAGGAACAATAGAGTCAGCATCAGAGAATTCAGCTCCCGAAGAACTCCATGCATCTGAACTGCTGTTACCAGTGTATTCCGGACTGGACATTAATTTATCTAAGTTTAGAGCTGTTCCACCGGTTTCGTAACGTTCTAAAATCGGCATGCTATCTAACGATAACAAATCATGTTCCGGTTTAATAATCTTAGGTGCTAATGAAACGTTTATGTTCTTCTTTTTATTACTATTTTTATGGTCTAGTGATATTAATATGTTATCAATCTCGTCCTGTAAGGTTGCTGGCATTGACTCAAAATCTTTTTGATAATATTTTAATATTTCATCTATTAATACATCACTATCTGTCTTGGTAATTTGTGAATCTGCATTTCTTGTTTCATTTTTCGCATCAAGAATATTCTGTATTGGTGTTGGAGTAACATCCATAATAGGCATCACTATATGCTTTGAGTACATGTCACTATTGACTAACACAGAACCTGATGAGATAGATCTATAGTTTTTATCTAATTGTATCGAAGGAACGGGACGTGTTCTAAATGGTTTCTCATATTCTTCAGTTGGTGCTTCCTGTAATGACTCAAAATTAGAACTGTGACGCTCGTACACTTTTGGATTTTGTTTCTTCTTCACTTCACTTTTCGACTTAAAATCTCTAATAAATAGTTCAGGTACAGACGAAAGCCTTTTTTTCAATCTAATTGTTCCCCCAAACTTCCTTGACAGTTTTCTCTGTTTTGGGTCAATAGTATCGTCATCCAGTAAATTTTGTTGGTCACTTGGAATTGGAGGTAAGTTCATTAAATCCTGCGATGTTATTGTTAACGAAGGAGGTCTTGCAAAATCAACATCTTTCTCAAGCTTTTGTCCAAGATATTTAATATACATTTCTAATTAATTTAATGGATAATGAATGCTTTATGGTCTTAACCATATATTTTGTCGAGTTATCAAAAATCCACGACTAATTAAGCAAAATATTCTAAATAAATTTTTATAATCCTAATGAACTTCAAATTACAAGAGTGATATAAAATTACTATTATCAGAATCCCTCCCATATAACTTTAATTCCTGATATATATATATATATATATAATATAATTCCTCGACACATCAGATATTAGCAATTTTTGAGAAATGCTGGTACGAATCAAACAATATAGCCTTGACATATGAAATTTTAAAACTCACAAGTACTGCATCTGCACACAACCAATAGACCATACCTTATTCGAAACGTATCAACTGTAACTTCATATATCAATCATAGTTTACATTAATTTGTGACATCTCATCGCCTAAATAAGAAACAAAACCCAGCATCGCCATTTTCTCCGGCTGGGTTTTTCGATGCTCTGCGGGTTTTCTGACCCAAAAGTTGATAACAACTATAATGGTTATAAGACTGTTTGACCAATACGTTCTATGCAATGCAACGTTGAGAGTTGAAGTATTGCAAAAGCCACAGAAATCTCTAAGACGCTCAGCAGAGTCCTCATTTCAATTTGTGTGAGCTGTTCCTTAGATCTAGTCGAATTGACAAGATACATACCTCTTGCCGTATGCCAATGAGTTAGTACAAGCTATGCCAGTGAGGAGCAGAGGCCAAACTTTCCCATAAGTGACAGCCTTGATAGAGCCCTTTGATGACGATATTAAGTACAATAGCGACCATACCGATGTGAATCCTGATCCGTTTTCAATATCTTTATCCACCAGCATTCCAGTCCCCATGGCCAAAGCAGCCCCAAATAGGTAACATGATTTATTTGTGGGTCCAATATATTTTGCACTCCACAGATAGTTTTTGAAACTTTGCAATGAATTTTGATTCACTACAGATTGATTCACCACATATGAAGGTGAAACAATGGCAGGAGATATGACAGGCGTTGTCAATAACATTATCGATTGCAACCCAGCAAGGTAAGGGGTTTTAGACAGTTCTTCAAGCTTCACCATCACTATCGTTCCAGTAGTTTGCATTCACTATTGTTCCAGTAGTTTACATTCACTGATCTAAATTCAAATTAACTACAAATCCCTCTCAAATGTTTTTTAAAAGTATATTTTTATTTTTTAATACATATATATATATAACAATTTTTTTTATTTATGTAAAATTAATCAAATATATAAAATATAGTGTTACAACCGACATTAAAGTAAACCCCAAATGAAATTAAAAGTGAATGGAAAATGAAAAAAACTGTTTAAACGCAATTGTTTCAAACCATTTATGATCTTTCACCTCTTAATCTTCTAGCTAATTTGATATCCTTCTTTTGAATGGTGACTCTCTTGGCGTGAATAGCTGCTAAGTTAGTGTCTTCGAATAAAGAAACTAAGTAAGCTTCAACGGATTCTTGTAAAGCACCGATAGCAGATGATTGGAATCTTAAATCAGTCTTGAAATCTTGAGCAATTTCTCTGACTAATCTCTGGAATGGTAATTTTCTGATTAATAGTTCAGTAGACTTTTGGAATCTTCTGATTTCTCTTAAAGCAACGGTACCTGGCTTATATCTGTGAGGCTTCTTGACACCACCAGTAGATGGGGCAGATTTTCTGGCAGCCTTGGAAGCTAATTGTTTTCTTGGGGCTTTACCACCAGTTGACTTTCTAGCTGTTTGCTTAGTTCTAGCCATTGTCTTTGTTTATATATTCTTACTGATTTCTGTAACTACAAACTATAATATAGTTATATAACACAAGTTAAAATTAACGAACGTAAAGCGAAAACCTAAAGTCATCACAGTATTCCCAAATCAACATCATCCTTATATATGTTGGAATTAACCGATATCCAAAAACCAAGACAGCATTATTTGTTTACCTCATCGCCAGTTCTCCACCGTTAACAGTTCAACAAGCAACAACTAATACGGAAACTCGATGTGCTGAAACATTCGCTATTGCAGAGACAGAATCTAACCGTTATACCGGTACCGCCTCATAGCCTCACCAGCCTAGATATCAAACCCACCAGAGAAACTTCGCTAAAGATACCCACACTTTGATGGTTGACTGCAACTTGTTGCAACAAATAAACAGCAAAATAGCTAATAGAAGAGTGTTATTTTAACTACAAAGTTCATCCAACTCTAAAAACGCGAAAATCAGGGAACGCTGTACACTGGCACTGTTAAAGCAGCACAACGGTGCGCTTTTTGGGCTCGGTGTCCGTTGTGCTCAGAATTTCGCATCCGGCCACTTCACCGCGTTTCGTCCTGCTTTGTCGCAATTCTGAACTCGGTCAGCAAAAGTGAACGTAGTTGAAAACTTCAGAAATGCGTTCTTAACTATGGGCAGATGCCATGACAGTTCTGGTGCTGCTGCGAAAACACAAAATGTGACTGTTAGGTTACTGTAAGACTATTGTAAGACTATTGTAAGACTCTTGTAAGATTGGTGAAGTAAGTGCGATTAATAGGATTAGTATTGGCACAGTGTGAAAAAAGACGCTATTTTTGTTTAGCTTGTATTGCCAACAAGGGTCGTGGTTTATTTTGTTTTTAGTTTAATTTGTTGGCAATACGCAATGTTGTTGATGTATATATAAGGAGGTTCTTTCACATCGAAGTTAGAAGTGTCGTTATGATTTAAATCTTTATAGTTTTCCTTGTTATTGTTTAATTGCAGTTTTTCTTTGATGAGAAAAAAAGTAGAGAAGTTTGTTTGTATAACATATATCAAAACAAATCAACTATTAATATAATTAAACATGTCCGGTAGAGGTAAAGGTGGTAAAGGTTTAGGTAAAGGTGGTGCTAAGAGACATAGAAAGATCTTGAGAGATAACATTCAAGGTATCACCAAGCCAGCTATCAGAAGATTAGCTAGAAGAGGTGGTGTTAAGCGTATTTCTGGTTTGATTTACGAAGAAGTCAGAGCTGTTTTAAAGACTTTCTTAGAATCTGTTATTAGAGATGCTGTCACATACACTGAACACGCCAAGAGAAAGACTGTTACTTCTTTGGATGTTGTTTATGCATTAAAGAGACAAGGTAGAACCTTATATGGTTTTGGTGGTTAAGCATTGCAGTGACTATGAGACTGTATTCAACACTAATGCCTTTTTGTTCATATTTCATAAAAATTTTGGGATGGGTTTTTTAAATAATATTATCTTGTATAGAATTTATACAACATATTTAATTTAAGTATTCAAGAAGATTAAATATCTTTTCAATGTATTTTCTAATTAATGAATTCTTTTATAGTGGTTAAAATTATTTAGATGATTGGGTTTGGAGTTTGGATACCTAAATATAGAATATAATCAAGAATTTGTCTTTATGCTATGAAATTTTGAAGCTAGATTTTTGGGTGCTTGCTTCCCTTTTCTTTGGTAAAACTCTTCCCTTACGTCTTTGTATACTTCTGCAACGTCTTGTAAAGGATTGTATTTGTCACCTTCAAGATTCATGTTTCCTAAATTACTTTTTGAGCCAGAAAATGACATCTCAAACCACTTGTACATGCAGTAATATGCGGTGTCTTCAACATCAAATGATGCAGGACATCGACATCTACAACCATTACCGTTAGAATGACCTTTGTCATATTTGGTAAAAAAACTTCTTTCATATTTAGGGTCTTTGGATTGATAGTTCAATTGGCCACTCCCTTCTACATCGCTCACGAAATTCTTTGGACAATGTTTAATATCACCATGTCTATAACCTATATCTCTAAAGTAATGCACCTCATCGAAATCTAGGACTAAAGAAAGACCCAATGAATGAACAGGTGCATCACCCCATCTTTCTTGCCAGAAACCATTATTGTGTTCAAGAAATTGGAAATACTTTTGATATACTTCATTTCTATAAATATCCAATTTTGCAATCTCAAAATTACTCCAAAAATGACATAGGTTATAACCTTGGTTATCAAATTTATTTTCTTGAAGAGGTGTTATTGATCTAGCTCTATTGATTAATTTCTCCAGACCATCATCATCATTCTTATCTTCAGTTAAAAGGTAATCAATTGCAACTTCTTGTGGTACCTTTATCGAAATATCATTTTCATGATTTATAAAATCATCATATTCTTCATATTTTTCACCATCAATGATAGCATAATTGTCTACAAATAATTTCCATAATGATCCCACTTTAATATTATTTTGTTTTATAAACAATTTTGTATACCTGAACAAATTTGGGACGGTATCAAATAATTCAGGGATCATAATTGTAAATGCATATTTTTTGTTTGTCTTCTCCATCTCATAAAATGGATCATATGTTAAATCACAAAAAAATTCAACATCAGGTTCTAATCTCCAATACCATTCATATTTAGAAACCAGTGGATGGTTATAAAAAAATCCAGAGTAAAATCTACACATTTTGTGATACGATTCTTGGTTCCCATATAAGATTCCTCTATCACCTTGATTCTCTAAGTATGATTGAAAATTTTTTGAATTTCTAATTTTATCAGGGAACTCCCACATAGAGTCATCCACAATACCAAATTCAACTTTGGCATTGGTATGTTTTTGGATTATCTCTTTAAAATGATCTGTGAATGGCTCATTATTCAAAAATACATAGGGATATTCAAACCATTGATTAAAATGAGTCTCTATACTATGCATCGTTTTTAACATATCTGTTAATTCTTCATTTCGTATCAGAATTACAAAAGCTGCTGACATTTTATGATAGTCTTTTGCTAATAAATATTTTTGTGTATCAATACAACCTTTTCTGAAAACCCAGTCTCTCTCAGAATCCATATCATCAGTGTCATAAGAAATGTATTGCACTGGCATTTCAGTATTCAAAATTATAATTAGAGTGAGAACTGCAGATGTTATCAACATCAGCAAATAAGTAATATTCAAAGGCAGGCATCGCCTGATCCTGCGTAAGAAATGCTTTAACATAAATGGCTCACCAATTTAAAGGCCACAAACCAATATATTCTTTGAAAAATCTATCAGTCAATATATATTATCCTTCCAGCCAATTTTGAACCGAATGTATTTTGGAAGAAACCTATATTTTATGATTACCTTTTCTTTATACAATTGCTTGCGCTTTTAATTTAAGCAAAGCTAGGATATTTATAGCTAGTGATGAATAAGTAAAAAAAATATCAAACTCAAATATAATAATTAAAATATATACTCTTGTGAATGACAATTGAGTCCTTATTGAGTTTAATTGTATTCCAACCTGTCACTTCTTTAAAATACATTGGTTTATTTAATTTGATCCTAAGAGCTTTGAAAGTTTTCCAAATTTCAACATTTTGCGATGAGTTCCAAACCTTTTTTGCATATTAAAAAGACACTTTAAGATACAAGTAAGTTTACATTGGATTGTAATCGTAATGGGTTGTCGAATCTAGACACTGGTGCTCTAGAGATTGTGAATCGTTTGGTAGTGCTACGTGTGATATAAAAGAAAATGCCATATGAAATAGTTATCTCCGACAAGAAAAGGATCAAACCGATTAAAGTTGAATTGGAACGTCGCAAATGCTTTGTCAAACCTATAAGACAAGAGAACGATCTTACCATCATCAGAACAACCATTACGGACCCCGAGAATTTGTTGCTGCTTTCCCACGATTACAGCTTACGTCTATATGAGTTAGAAGAGAATGACGAGTTAAAGTCCACCAACCTTGTCGGCTATGCCACCAACTTTTTAAAAGAGCAAGGTATAAATAACCAGGATACCAAAGAATTGTTAGCTGCCATGCCGCTGAGATATAGTATCTATCCACCTTTATTACTATTCAATTACTCTGCGCAGAGATCATTCAAGCATCCGTTATGGGTCGAATTCTTTAGCTGCCATCCTGATGTGTCTGATAAATTTTTTAGCCAAATGTTAAAGACAATATTTGCCTCTCACAAACTGACTACTGTTGCCATAAATATGCCAATTATCGAGTCTGACATACAGAGACGACCATTTCAAATTTTGCCGCTATATGGTGAGTTGATTGACACGAATGTAGATACAAATGATGATAGACTTTGGAATTCTCCAACCGCTGAGGATTTTTCTAAGACATTATGGTGCCATGTTATTCAGAACGGTATCCATCAATTTTGGGCTCCTGCTTTCACAATGTTCAGTCGTGGTAATATCAAAGAGAAGAAAAGAATACTCAGCGACTATGTAGATATTGAAAATAAGGACGTAGTGGATCTATATGCCGGCATCGGTTATTTCACCTTGAGTTACCTCAAGAGAAAGGCAAAAAACGTATTCTGTTTTGAACTGAATCCATGGTCAGTAGAAGGCTTGCGCAGAGGAATAAACAAGAACAAATTCCAAGACAATGCCCATATCTATTGCGAGAACAACGAGAACAGCATCCAAAGAATCCGCGAATACAGCCAACCGCTGACCATACGGCACATCAATTTAGGGTTACTTCCCAGCAGCGAAGCTGGCTGGTCCCTAGCTCTCGACATCTTACTTCTGCCAAATGTCAACAAAGCAACCGAGTCTCCATTGCTCTGCACACTGCATCTACACGAGAACATCCATATCTGCGACATTAAAAACAAAAGATTCGTCGACCGAATGCTGCAACGTTTGGCAACTACTCATCCTTCCTTCACCTACAACGTTGCACACATAGAAATGATCAAGACCTTTGCGCCAGACGTCTGGCATGTCTGCATCGACCTGGATGTCTTCCAAGCCGAACAAGCCACAATCAATTGATGGCAGCCTGCCGGACCTGATGCATCTGCCCTTTACAGGATGTAGGAACCACCCATATATATCTAGGCTAGCGTAGTGTGTTGTAGAACTATATAGATAATGCAGTTAAGTATGCGGTGTCCGGATGTCTACATCTTGATTTTACGGACTACCAGCCGCTGTCTCTTCGGCAATTCTGTGCATTCTGGAATGCGGCGCTTGCCCGTGGAATCGCGTAGCCAAATATTTGCTGTTGGTTCTCAGGAATAAGCTTAGCTGTAATAAGACTCCATCGCATGGGTGTGCACGCCCAATGTTGCAGTATAAACAGCGCACAGGTCCAACAGGGCGTAGTATTTTTTTTGACGCTGACGTCCGCTGCAGCATTCGCATTGTGCGTGGACTCTGCCACGCCGACTTGGCAAAAAAAGTCCGGCACGGACTTTTCTGACGCGAGCGACTCTTGGGGCTGGGCGCGCTGCATCCCCGCCTTGAAGCTGCCGGCACTTCCTGCTCTATAAGATAATCCTAACGAAACACCGTACACTAAGTGGTCCATGTGCCTGTGTAGTAATCCGCAAGGGATCCTTTGGTAGCTTGTGCCTGCGGCTGTGCTCTCCACCATCCCACGATTCCTGCATTGGCACGCAGGATTCAATGGCTGCAACTGCATGCAATGTCTGCATCCCTGTCTTAGCGCTGCTTCTTCGAGCATATCTCTCGCAACTGCAGCGGCTCGAATTTTGAAAAAAGTTGAAGCTTGTCATAAAACCATTTCATAAATAAAGTAATACTGTCAAAAGATTGAAATGAATTATATATTGCATCTGTTATTTATGGTGTCAGGAACTGGTGTTGTTGTGTGCATAGTTGATATTTGATAGAGGTATATTTCAATATAGGTGAAGGCCAATTTTATTGTTTCTTTTTGATTAGGAAGCACGGTTTTACTACGAATGCGGATTCTGTTGTGAGAAAAACGTATTAGGTCAAGAAAACGAATACGACATCAGGAATCTTGGGAACGGAGACTTTTGGTGATGAGCGAAAATGATATGAGGTTGTCTGAGGGACAGCAGGTGAGGGATGAGGATGTTCAGACGTTTTTGAAGGAGCTTAGTCTGCCTAGTGGGTCTAACATGGAGGTTCCAATGGACGGGAATTTTTCACCTGTAGATAAGAATGCGTCCCTGGATATAGAATCCTTTAAGATGTCATGGGAAGAGGAGCAAAGAAAGCAGAGTAATTTCTTATCTCCGTTTTCTAATAATAATGGTGAGGGTAGTTTTGCTGGTGGTGATGACGAGTCGGTGTATTCTGCTTCTTCATTCGCTAATAATAAGAGCGAGAACAATTTGGTTGCGCACTCTCCTGCAATGTCCTATTTAACTACTGGAGATGAAGAGAACGACGATATCTCTAGTATCTATTCTGGGAGTTCGAATAATCTGTTTCCTGTTGATGAGCAAGGGTTTAAGTATGTTGCTGGATTTGACGATATTAATCTTTTGTTCAAAAGTATGAAGGATGGTATGGATAATGAGTTTGACAGTGCGCTTTCATTTGATATATTGCCAAACACTCAAAATATGCAAGTAGGTGATAAATTAGGAAGCAGTGGGAACACTACTCCATTTACACCAACGATGAGTTTCAATAATTTTTTGGATCCGTCGATACCAAAAGAAATTACTAATATATTACACAATGACTTATCGTCTCCGTCGGGGGTTAGTGTTCCTATCATCAATATAGAAGTAAATAATGTGACATCTTCCTACGTTGACAATGTCGGTTATTCCAGCACTGGTAACGTCATACCAAAACTTAATGCCAATAACTTACATGTTCAAACAGAGATAGTGGAGGATTCACTTTTGGCAGGTACAAGTACTGACACAAATAAACTCCATGAAGAAATGAGGCAAGGAAGACAGCGCAAGAATAGTCGGTCTAACTCTATTAATTCTTCAAGAACAAGAAGCATATCTCCAGAATCGAAAGCTAGATCTTTGAGCGCAAACAGGGAAAAATTACTAGAAATGGCAGATTTATCAGGATCATTACCAATTTTAAATTCTCAGAAGCAAAATACTACTTTACCTCCCCAGGGGAAAAACCAAAATGAGCTTGTTTCAACAGAGTCTCCAGTTCGCTTAGATACAGAGGACAATAAATATTTGAATCTTGAACCAAATACTCCTCTTGAAAAGGGAGAAACTCCACAAAACTTAACAGGAACTACCAAAAGGCGGAATTCAAAGAAAAATCCATCCATATATGATTGTATAATATGTGAAAAGAAGTTCACTAGGCCATACAATTTGAAATCACATCTAAGAACACATACAAACGAAAGGCCATTTATTTGTACCGTATGCGGGAAAGCATTTGCTAGAGAGCATGATCGTAGGCGCCACGAAGACTTACATACAGGAAAGAAGCGTTATGTATGCGGTGGCACATTGAAATCAGGAGAACCTTGGGGTTGTGGTAAAAAATTTGCAAGAAGTGATGCCCTAGGCAGGCATTTCAGAACAGAAAGTGGTAAGAAATGTATCACCCCATTATATGAAGAAGCCGCAAGAGAAAGATACTCTACTAATACAGAAGCAAACTAAACTAATCACCATTCATTTTCACTTAATATAATACCATCTATAAGTTTATATAAGAAATGTGTTGTAATAATAGCTTTATATTTCCAGTAATCATCAGTTTTATCGAATATATTCGTAACATAATTTCTTCCTTAGCAAATTTCTACCGCGTAAAATTTGCTTACTTTATATTGTTCATATTAAATATAATATAAAAGGCCACAAGTAAATTATTCAGATAGGGGACTTGTTATGGTGAACTAAAAGGGCTAGGATTATCAATTACGAGATCTAGTGGTGCTATGTCTTTTTCAGAATATGGTTCGAACGAATTAAATGAGTTGCTGCTCAATGAGAATAGAAATCGTATAGAAAAATTATTTCAAGTCAACTCATTTACACCTATCAATGTATCATCAATTATAGTGGATAATTCCGAACACATTCGCCCTGATGTTTTGAAATCATATTTAGATGTTACTATTTCTAATGCTTCAACTTTTAAAAGCCTTTGCAAAGAGGCAGACCATTTGGCAACAAAATTAATTCAACATGGTTTGGTAGAAAATATTTCGAATTCTTTTGATACAAAGGGAATTTCTAAATGTAATGTGCTTAATTATACATATCCAAACAGAATATATGATTTATCACATACGCAAAATAATATTTCAGTTATAGATATAACGTCTAGGATCAAGGTCTTACCATTAAAGAAATTTATGGCAAAAACAGGAACTAATATAGGAAACGGAGAAGGTGATGGTTATTTACAATTCCAATTAAGAAATATGTTTGGTGGTGGTGAGAGATTGAATCTTGATATAACTAAAGGTACGAAGACTCATTCTTCCTATATATTAAATTATACACAACCGGTAAATCCCTTCTGGATATGGGACACTGTGTTTTATCAAAATAACAGACAACTTGGAACTTCAATTGACATGAATATTGGTGCTGTTCGTACAAGTTTAAAAGGTCAATCTGGCAAGAATGAACATATAAATCATGAATTTTACGTTGAAGGGCTTAGTAGAGAAACCAAAATAATTTCAAGTAATTGTTCAAACACATTGTTATTTCAAGCTGGTCATGATCAAAAACTCTCAATTGGTCATTCGATCTCTTGGGATACAAGAGATAACCGTATAACACCAATGCATGGAGTATTTCTAAAAATGTTCAATGAGGTTGCGTTAAATCGATATCTGAAATCTCAATTCGAAATAAATACAGCAAAAAGTTTCTTAAAAGACTCGTTAGTGACAATAAACGGGACAATGAAAATGGGATATATAAGCAATATTTCTTCAATTATGAGACCCATACATATAGGTGATAGATTTCAACTTGGTGGAAGCAACGACGTACGTAGTTTCCAATCATTAGGCTTAGGTCCAAAGGATATACATGATCCAATCGGTGGTAATTCTTATATTGCATATGGTATCAGTATCTTTACAGCATTACCATTCAAGAAATTAATGACATCTAATTTCAAGATACATACATTCATTAATGGTGGTAAATTAATTAATCACAATTTTTCTAGTGCGACATTAGAAGATTGTATGAGAAATTTAATAAAGGAGAATTCACTCTCTGCTGGTGTGGGTTTAATATTTAAACATCCAGTTGCAAGATTTGAGTTGAATTTTACACTTCCTCTAATTATACATAGGAGTGATTCAATCAGAAAAGGTTTTCAATATGGTATTGGAGTGTCGTTCTTGTAAATAATAAAACGATTTTTCAGCAACATTATAGAAAACTGTATACTCTAGTATATAGCTATTAAGAATATCAATAAATGTTCTGTACCAGAATCAATAATAATGACAATTTTACAATTGCGATATATAAACTATAGAATATTATAATAATGTCACAAAAGTTATTCTATAACAATCTGTAAAATGACATTTATTTAATGTTCTTGTACATCAATCCATTTAGTATGTGAGTCAATAACAGCAGGTATAATCAACTCTTCAATATGTTGAGTATCTTTCTGTAATTCAATTGATGTACCATCTAAATTATCTGGAGTGACAAACACAACTTTTTTATTTCTGGTTTGCAGTAGATTACCAATAACTAACTGATGATTATATCTCTCTAAAGCATATTTACATTTCTTCAAAAGAAGATTTTTATCAGTTTCCAATTTAAAGGACACAATCATGGCTTGTCTAGCCCATGATTCTACTAATCTTCTTAAAAATTTTGGAACTGGATCTAGATTTATGATTAATTTACCATCAGGGGTAGTGAGTGAATTTGATTCTTCTTTCTTGTCAGCAGCTATATCATAATCTCTAGATTGAATTTTATGCTTTGGTAATTTTGAGTATGGAACAAAGAAGTCACTAACAGCAGCTGCCAAGTAAAATAAGCATTTCTCTGAATCTAGAAGCTTTGCCAAACTCTTCAAAGACCATAAATATTGGTTCACAGTTGTGAAAGGTAATAATAAAAGCTTTTTTTCTTCATAAATGTATTTGTCATAAAGTCTCTTGTTATCTAGTATTTTTTCCTTAAACTCATCTTTAAAATTACCATCTTTATCCATGTAATCTAAAAAGAGTGTGTTGATATTATGAGTAAATGATCTATTGTATGGTGTCAACGAAAATTCTCTATGCAAAAAGATCACACTGTAACCATTCTTTAAGAATTCTTCAGCACTTGCAGCTCCTCTTGTACCAGCTGAAAAATTATCGATAAATCTGACAGTATTATTTTCTAGAGGTACTATTGTACCACCAGATGTGATCAGAACAATCCTACCATCCCCATTCTCTTGTTGGTATTTAATGAAATCCTTAGCATCCGACACTAGGTCATCGATATAATCAGGTCTAGGGTTCGTCTGGAAATAGTTATCTTCATCAGTGAAATCCTTAGGCACAGGAAAGAAAGAATCTGATATTTTATTGTTAATAGCTGATTTCAACTCAACAGTCGATGTGTGAATAACGTGTCCCGGTGGTACCATTTTGGTTTAAAATTGTAATTGTATTGCTCACTTGAGTGCACGCCCTTTACCCAATCACCACTACAAAGTAACAATTTACACACAAATATTCTCTGTATTTATATAATATCATGAAACTGTTGGAATTAAATGGAAATGTGCATTCCGCTTTCTTTAGAATAGTTGACTCACTAAATAAAATCAATGTTCATCTTTCCTACAACCGATAAACCTGCAATTTGTCGTTAAAAATTCTTGACCATTAGTGTTTTCTACGACAAAAATACTATGCTAGTAAGGTACATTTTGCGAGCTGTACAAGGATACACACCTTCTATTCTCAATACACAATAACACAAGCAATATACAACATACACAGGTAAGGAAACAATACTTCCTTAGCCTCTATAAACCCTTATGGATATTCCAATTCAACGAATTCCATCAATATCAATGCCATCTACAATACAAATGCACAGCCGTCTCAAGATGGCTAAAGACACACAAAAAAAACGATTAAGCTACCCAAGTATCCTCTCAAACCAAACAAGAGAGCAAATCGCAATTCAACGCTAGTGAATACTCACAATTAGCAAAAGTCATCGAAATATCTACACATTTAAATATATACCAGTCCCTTTATAAATTTGAAAAGTTTCATCTCATCGCCTTCGATGAAAAATTTATCGAAATGAAAAATTGTATTCATAATATTTAATTGAAATAACATCCATATATCAAGACAGTTTGTTGTATGGTTGCGATTAGTTATACAGAGTGGCCCTGATGCAATTATAGTTTTCTTTTATAGATTAGTCTATTTGTCGACAGAGAACGGTGTTTGAATTTGTGAGAACTAGATATATATTGAGAGAGATTTCGATATATATAGATATATTGCCCTTTTTGAAATATTTCATTTTGGTAGTTGTGCCGTTGATTTTAGACAAATTCATACTATTTTCTAAGATTGTGAAGTTTAAAAAGTTCATGCATGTTTTCTTTTAGTGCTAAATACACTTTTTTTTTGAATCATTATATTTTTACGACGTTCCCTTTTTTGAATAGCCCAGTTATATCCCAACATATCCAATTTTTGTTTATTGCTTCTATTATTTATATTGTGTACAGTAAGAGACGTTTTATTATGAATAATTTATCCAGTGTTAGAAACAGTTCTATAGTGAACCGTTTTATTCCAAGTTACAATTCTATGGATGATGTAATATTGAAAAGAGGTGGTCATATTGCCGGTTTGGTCAATGATGGTAATACCTGTTTCATGAATTCTGTATTACAGTCGTTGGCTTCTTCGAAGACTCTTGTTAATTTCTTGGATGAAGAGATTATTAGAAGTCAATTGGAGGAAGACGAAACAGAAAGTGAGAATGAAGATGAAAAGGAAGGTGCATTAGCTTCTGATGCTCCAGTTCAAAAAGTAAGCAAGACTAAAAGTTATGGTAAACGTAAGAAGAAGTTACAAAAGCAGAAAGATCAAGAAGCTCTTGAGAAATCTGAAGAATCCCAAGAGAAGGATGTTGCTTTTAGTATAGCCTTGAAAGAATTATTGGATAAGTTAAATTTCAAATATTATAGAGATAAACCTTATTTCAAAACTAATAGTCTATTGAAGACGATGTCTAAAGCTCCAAATAAAAACATCATCTTGGGTTATGACCAAGAAGACGCACAAGAGTTTTTCCAAAGTATTTTATCTGAGTTAGAGAAGAATGTTAAGTCTATTGCTCCAGTTGAAAAAGATCCAAAATTAGTGCCAGAGTCTGAATTGCCTGAAGATGCTTTACTTGGTCAAAAAAATCTTGGTACTGTCGGTACGGTTTACATTCCAACTGAACAAATTGATCCAAATTCTGTGTTAGAAAAAAATGATTCTTTAAAATATTACACGCCTTTTAGAATGGTGACCCCATTGGATGGTATCACAGCTGAAAGAATAGGTTGCTTAACATGTGGTGAAAATGGTGGTATCAGATATTCTATATCCTCTGGTTTGAGTTTGAACTTACCAAATGAAAATATAAACTCTCAGGCGTTGAAATTATCTAACTTATTGCAAGAATGGATCAAACCTGAAATTATTGAAGGTGTCGAATGTAATAGATGTGCTTTGAACGCTGTTATAGAACATTTAGATGAGCAATTAAAGCAGTTTGAAGAGAAACTAGAAGGTTCTATCCCAGAAAAGTTAATAGCTGCTGTCAAAGAAAGAAAATCTATCCTTTCTGAAACTTTAAAAAAACCTGTGATTTCAGATGAGGATTATAAAAAATATCATACTGACAATATGGTCCGTAAATGTTCCAAATCAAAACAAATTTTGATTTCAAGACCACCTCCACTTTTATCAATCCATATTAATAGATCCGTTTTTGATCCAAATACATATATGATCAGAAAAAATAATTCTCGAGTATTATTCAAATCAAGACTAAATTTGGAACCATGGTGTTGTGATGTTGATGAGATTAATTTAGATGCACGTCTTCCTATGTCAAAGAAAAGTACCGTTGTTCAAGAATCTAGTGAAGATGAAAACATTGGTGGGGAATATTATGCTAAGTTACATCACAAGTTTGAGCAAGAATTTGAAGATAGTGATGAGGAATCTTACAACAATCTGTCGAATGAAGAATTCAATAATAGAAGAGTTCGTGAGTATGATCCATTAGAAGGAGAAATCGAAGGAGATGACAGTGAAGAAGAAGAAGAAGAGTATATCGAAGAAACTGATGCTTTAGGTAATACAATTAGAAAAAGAAGAGATTCGTCAAAGAAGGCTCAATTGGAATCTGATGATGAATACACTGAGGATCAAGAAAATAGCGATATATTTGATAATAGTAAAGAACAAGATGAACAAATGGATGAAACTGAATCTTCCGATATTGAGAGTGATGGAGTACCACAACCACCAATGCAACCTGCTCGCTATACAGCATCTAGCTACTCCAATGTTCCTGCTAGTCCACTAACTTATTCTTTGCGTTCAGTTATTGTCCATTACGGTACTCATAACTATGGTCATTATATTGCATTTAGAAGATACAGAGGTTGTTGGTGGAGAATTTCAGATGAATCTGTTTATATTGTCGATGAAGCTGAGGTTCTTTCTACACCTGGTGTTTTTATGCTATTTTACGAGTATGATTACGATGAAGAAAGTAAACAAATGTTTGATAGTATAGAATATGAAAATGAAATTGAGCTTGAAGGCCTTGATAATAAATTAGAACAAGATGGAACCACAACTGAAGACAATACCGCTGCTACAAATGTCGACGAAGATAATTAAATTGAAGTATTACATTAATTTTTTTTTGATCTCTTCTGTAGGTTTTGATAATCCCTTTTATATATATTTGTATATAGAGCAATAAATAGATAAAATCTGCTTTTATATTATTATTTAATATTGGTTACACGAATCGTAACTCTCTCTGTGTTCTTATTTACTTATATGACCTTACAGATATATATGCGTGTGTGTTTATATTTGCAGAAACCTGTTTATACTAGACAATTGCTTCATACGTATCTTGTCCTTGAGCTCTCAACTTCTCAATCCTTTCCCTCTCACTTTTCAACTCATCATTTCTCTCCTCTTCAATCAACTCATCAATATCAAAGTCAAACGAATTTGGATCCTTATTGTACTCACCAATGACCCTTCTCTTTAATCCGGTCTTCGAATCAACTTCTAGCTTCATGGCCAAATTAGACGATGTACCTCTACTGTCTTCAGAACCAGAAGATGTCTTCAAATTAAAGTCTAATCTCCTCTTCTGCTTACTAGTCTTTGCATCATCCTTCTTAGCTACACCAAAGACACCAATACTAGATATCATAGGCAAAGCCAACGAAACAACTAAAATAATTGTCAACAAAACAAGAAACGAAGTGAAATCCATATTGAACGAGTTTCCCAGCTGCAAGCATACGGTTTTCCAACCAAAACAACGATACAAAAACAAAACAAAATTCAAGATAACAGCATCTACCACATAGCAACCTCTTATCTACCAGCAACCGTCCACCCACAGCAGTCAACTGAACAATTCGATGACATTAACTGTTACAAACTGCTTCAACTGAAATTTTTCAGTCAAATATTGTGAAAAGTTCTCGATGATTAAAATATTCGCTATGACGCTATCAAACCCCCGCACAAAACAAGGACTCGTCATTCCACAAGAACCACATCAAAGAGCCAATACCACCGTCGATACACATCCCCAGCATGCATACACACTAACCGCACCTCTGCAATGTGTCATATGCACAATGGGGTTGGACCCACATCTCACCAGCTGCTCATCCAGCATTTCTGGGCACCAATTCCAACTCCAGGCCCCTCAGCCACGGCACAACCATCTACCCACACTTATATCAACACACCAACACACACCAACACACACCAACAAACGACTTGCCAGGCCACATGATCACCCATCGCAGCACCTCCTCGTACCTTGTTGCTCCATTGACCATTGGAATCCTTAACTTTCCAAAATCTGGAGATCAGAAAAACTGAGACGCCATTTATATATAAATAAGGATCTTCTTGCATTTATCTTTCCTGTTGTTTGCCACTTTAGAGTATTTTTGAGAGGTTGTTCAATCTCAGAGTCGACATCTATACACCATATATATATATAGACATACTTATAGATACAGATATAATTTGCAACACACCCTTAATTTAGACATGACTGATACGAAGACTTTTATTGTTACTTTGAAGGACACCGTTTCTGATGTCCATGCTGATAAGTTCAAGAAGTCAGTGGAGGAGCTTGGTGGCGAGATCACCCATGAGTTTAATCTGATAAAGGCTTACACCGTCAAGTTGCCAGCTCTGCATATCGACAAGTTGAGCTCCTTACATAACGACAACATTGCCAGTGTCGAGGAGGACTCAACGGTCCATGCCAACTAGTCAGGTCTCTGTAGTTCTCTATATACACATCTAAGTATTGATATAACGTACATATTCAATAAAGATTTGTTTAACGTCTTTAAATAACAGTTTCAGTAGTGTTTATAGGCATTAAAACGGTAACCCCTTGTCGCGGTATTATTTTATTGTTATTATAAGGACAAGTATACTAGAATACACTTTACAGTTTTATCAACTGGAGATGTATTTGGTTTCATGGGTTATAAATTGGATATATGTTGCTGCGTAGTGAGTAGTGTATTGGCATTAGGACTTAATTGTATTTTGAAGTCGTTGTGAAGATACTGGTCGATTTTAAGATAGGTGACTGCTGGTGCCGCCCCCCCTGTTTATAGCCATTTAAGAGATGTCGTATGAACGTGTGAGTTACGATCCTACTTTCAAGCCTGTCAAAGGTATCTATGAGAATAGATTGAGACAGTTTATTAGTAATGGTGGTGATTACAAAGATTTGAATTTGCCCAAATTTTACGATTACAAAAGAATCACTTTGGATAAGAACCATGTGAAGGTTCACTGGTATCAAGTGCCATTCGATAAGAACACTTCTCCTGTTGCCCCGGAGAAGAGACCACCTTGGTCTCAGGTGATAAACGCTGATAAAGCTGGTGAGATTGAATGGAACGAGGCTTCGATTAATCAACCATTTGGGCCCAGTTGGTCGACGACTTGGTTTAAAGTTGAATTAAACATTCCCAAGGATTGGTTATTGAACGACGACGATCAATTGGTTTTTGACTGGGATGCCTCGAACGAAGGTGTTGTGATTGATCCAGAAACTTTGAATCCAAAGACTGCCTTTTCGGGTTCTGATAGAACTGAATATTTATTGCCAAAATCTCATGATGGTAAATATTTCTTCTATATTGAAACAGGTAACAATGGTATGTTTGGTTGCGGTGAAGGTTCTGATATCAACCCACCGAATGACAATAGATATTTTCATTTGAGAAAAGCTGACATCGTATTACCAGATTGGGAGGCAAGAGCTTTATATATTGATTACTGGATGGTATCTGATGCTGCAAGAGAATTACCTGATGATTCATGGCAAAAACATAAAGCAAGAACTATTTGTAATAAAGTTATGGATCTATTTGATCCTAATGATAGGTCAAGCGTTAAAAGATGTCGTTCTTTATTAAAGAATGAATATTTTGACAAGTATATTAACTCCCCTGAAGTTTATAAACATGGAAATGAAGATATTTTGACTAATGTTTACGGTATAGGTAATTGTCATATTGATACAGCTTGGTTATGGCCTTTTGCTGAGACTAGAAGAAAGATTGTAAGATCTTGGTCTTCTCAATGTACCTTAATGGATGAATACCCTGAATATCAATTTGTAGCCTCTCAAGCTCAACAATTTAAATGGTTACTTGAAGATCATCCAAGATTTTTCAAAGAATGCTTAATACCAAAATTCCAGGAGAATCAATTTTTTCCAATAGGTGGCTCTTGGGTTGAAAATGACACCAACATGCCAGGTAGTGAATCATTGGCTAGACAATTTTTCTTTGGTCAACGTTTTTTCTTGAAATATTTTGGATCAAAATCGACTGTTTTTTGGTTACCAGATACTTTTGGTTATTCATCTCAAGTTCCTCAATTATGTCAATTATCAGGTATTGATAAGTTTTTAACTCAAAAATTATCATGGAATAACATCAATAATTTCCCACATTCTACCTTCAATTGGGCTGGTTTAGATGGTTCTCAATTATTGACTCATATGCCACCTGGTAATACATATACAGCAGATTCTCATTTCGGCGATGTCTTAAGAACTGCTAAACAAAATAAAACTTCTGAATTTTATGGTTCAGGACTAATGCTGTATGGTAAAGGTGACGGTGGTGGTGGTCCAACTAGAGAAATGTTAGAAAAAATGAGACGTATCAGATCTATGAGTAATAGAAATGGTAACGTTGTACCAAAACTAGATGTCGGAAAAACTGTTGAAGAATTTTATGATGATATTTTATCAAAAACAGAGAATGGTAAGCAACTGCCTACATGGTGTGGTGAATTGTACTTTGAATTTCACAGGGGTACATACACCAGTCAAGCAAATACTAAGCGTTTAATGAGATTTTCTGAAATTAAAATCCATGATCTTGAATGGATAGCTACAAAAACATCAATGATTTATCCAGATGATTATAAATATCCTGCAAAAGAGATCAATGATTTATGGGAAGATATTTTATTATGTCAATTTCATGATGTTTTGCCAGGTTCTTGTATTGAGATTGTTTATAAATATGAAGCTGTCCCAATGTTACAAGTTGTTATTGATAAATGTACTGACTTAATTAAGGATGCTTTGAAGGTTTTAGAGAAAAAGAACAAATCGTCTACTTTTAAACCTATCAAAACTTTAGTATGGTCAGATGATAACATTGATTCTTCTTTTTCTGAGGAATTAATGGTTAAAGTAATTGAAGTTTCTGAATGCTTCACATTATCCAATGAGAAGTTAAAGGTAATTGTTTCTAAGCAATCAGGTGCTATTATCAGTATTGTCGATTTAGACACTAAAACTGAGTATTTAGATTTGAAAAACGGAAGAAATAAATACGGTGCTAATCAATTTGTTATTTTCGATGATAAACCTTTATCATGGCAAGCATGGGATACGGAATTGTACTCTGTTAATCAATACACTTATTTGAATAAAGCAGAAAGTGTTATCATTTCTGAAAAATCAAAATCTAAGGTCAGTATTAAAGTTACAATTCCTGTTGAGGAAGGCTGTAAGATCATTTCAACAATTTCATTATCATCTACATCTTCTACAACAAAGAATGATTCTTATATCGATATTCATACGCATGTTGAAAACTGGAATGCAAGAAACAAATTCTTGAAGGTCGAATTCCCAGTGAAAGTGCGTAGTGACTTTGCTTCATATGAAACTCAATTTGGTGTAACCAGAAGACCAACACATTATAACACATCTTGGGATGTGGCTAAATTTGAAGTATGTTCTCACAAGTTTGCTGATTATTCTGAGTATAATAAGGGTGTTTCCATTTTCAATGACTCTAAATATGGTTTTTCAACCCACGGTAATTTAATGAGATTATCATTATTACGTTCACCAAAAGCACCAGATAGACATGCAGACATGGGTTCACATGATATCAGATACGCGATCTATCCTCATTCTGGAGGCCTAACAGCTAAGACAGTTCAATTGGCTTATGAATTCAACTACAACCACAGATATGACGTGTCATCTTCACTATATGAATCGTTTGATGAACTTATCAAGATATCCGGTGACAGCAACATCATTTTATCAAATATTAAGAGAGGTGAAGATGATGCTGCTATTAAATCAAATTATGCTCTCAGTCAATGTAATGAAAACAGTATGGTCGTTAGAGTATATGAATCATTAGGGGGTGATTCTTCTGCTGTATTAAAGACTAATTTACCAATTAAAAAAGTAATCAAAGTCGATAATTTGGAGAAGGAGATAGAAGAAATGAAGTTCTCTGTTAATTCTGTATCTTCCACAACAGATATTCCAATTTCTTTGAACGCTTTTGAAGTTGCGTCTTATAAACTCTGTATTTAACGCTATATATTCTTTTTATTTCAATGTTTTTATTTCTCTAAAAGTATCTAAATAATAAATTATGCCCTAAACAATTACTGATATCAGTAGCAATCTCTAGTTATACTATATATTATATACTGTTTTATAAATTGATCAATGGTTGTTCTTTAGAACTAAGTATAGTTAAAAACATTTAAATATAAAATATATCAGAAATATGCGCTAAGTTTAAATTGTAACATAAAGGTAAAATCATCACATTTGATAACTTTATAAAAGAGTCAATTGTAGTTCAGATATACAGAATAGCTAACTCAAGGTGCAGATTTTATGTTCTATTGTTAAAAATAAGACTAGAGATAGGCAGTTTAATATTGTCATGTTGGAAACTAAGAAGCATGTTAGGTTTTTGCAAAGGCATCTGATGATGCTGCCTTCAAAGGCCCAATCTCAAGATCCGAATAAGATGGGGATAGTATATTACGCAATTGCTGGTATTTCATTGTTGGAAGGGGAATCTCCTGAGTATTCGCAACATGTGAATTGGGTATACAAACATTATAAAACATTCCAAGTTCCATTTAATAATAAAACGATTTCAGGTTTTATTGGTAGTCAACTTTCGAATATTGATGGACAAGCTACAATTAATTTGTCTAATACTCTTTTTGCATTAATAGCTTTGCATATTCTTGATGATTATATTGGGAGAACTAAAAATATAAATTATGAGCATATTAGAAACTTTGTTAATCAATGTCAATTGCCTAGTGGTTCATTTGTGTCATCTCTTGACTCATTCACACAATTGCCTTCGGAAGTGGATTGTTCAGATTTGAGGTATTGTTATATTGCTGTGGCTATATTATACTTCACAGGATGTCGATCTAAAGAAGATTTTAACAAATATATTGATGTCGAGTTACTTCTCGCTTTTGTTAAATCTCGAGAATGCATAAGTGGTGGGTTTGGAGAGTATGCAGAACCACATGCAGGTTATACATCATGTGGTTTGTCTCTATTAAAGTTGCTTGGTTGTGAATCAACACTAACAGAGTCCTTTAGAAATGCCACAATAGCATGGTTATTAAACAGGCAGGTATCCAATGAAGGTTGTATGATTCTTCAAGAAAGTAACCCAAATTACGAGCAAGATGATCACGGTGGGTTCCAAGGAAGAGAAAACAAGTTTGCTGATACATGTTATGCATTTTGGTGTTTAAACTCACTTAAGATTTTAGCACCATCAACATGGAAAAATCTTTGCGATACAAAACTAGTTGAAGAATATTTGATTAATAAGACACAAGATAAAGTAATAGGAGGTTTCAAAAAAACAGATGTAGATGATTCAGATATCTACCATACGTATTTAGCATTAGCAGCATTGGGTCTACTAAACGATTCTTTAAATGGGGAATTATGCATACCTACAAAATTCTTACCTTAATCAGTCCGCCATCTCTTCCAATGACTTACTCGAATTCCCAAGAGCTTTAAATTAACATATAGAATGGTTAACTAAATAGTCTATACATAATTCAATTAAACAATTAGATACTCGTTTCATGTTCTTAATAACGTTTCAGCATTACAATAATTTCTGGATATACAGTGGTTTATCTGCTGAAATGTTATCACGAAAAAACTTAAAGCCTTAAATTTAGAATTCCATACAAGTATTTAAGGATCTACAAATATAACAGGATGAGGAAGTTTAAAGATATTAGTGATTGTAGCATGATCTAATCACCAACGCATGGAATTTCACTATATTTATTGCTTTGAGTTATTGTAAATTAATTGTGTGAAAGTGTCAGTAGAGAGAATGAGTGAAATAAAGGATTCACAAAGAAGTGAATTGTTACAATCCTCTGTAAGTTTTTTGAAGGATCCTTCAATTATTGATGCTCCTTTAACACAGAAGATTGATTTTTTGAAGTCTAAAGGTTTAAATGATAAGGAATTGGAGTTAGTACTGGAATTGGCTAAGAAGAATGAAAGTTCAATGGCTTCATCTTTTTCATCAAGTAAGGGGGAAAGTAGGAATGATTTGAGTCATGAGAATGATATATATGATATATTGCCTCCTCCTCTTCCAGAGAGAGATTGGAGAGATTACTTTATTATGGCAACTGCGAGTGCTGGGATTTTATACGGTATGTATGAATTGACAAAAAGATATGTGCTTCCAAACATCTTACCTGAATCGAAATCAAAACTCGAACAAGACAAACAAGAAATACAAGATCAGTTAGAAAAAGTTGACAAACTTCTAAAAATTATAGAGACAGATAGAGAACAGAAATTGGAAGAGGAAGACAAACGTTTTACCCAATTGGATGAGACTATTTCACAACTTCAAGGAACCTTAGACGACTCTTCGAGAACTCGTGAACGTTTAGAGAACGATCTGATAACTATAAAGACAGAAGTTGATCATATCAAAAAATCTGTCTCTGATTTCATTAGCAAATTCAACAAAGAACAAAACATGGATGATATATTGAAAGAAATTGAATCCCTAAAACAACTTATTAGAAATTCAAGTGATGGAACAACTATGAACGATAAAAAAGGTCTAAAATTCTCCAGTCCAAGTTTTCCAGTTCCAGGAATTGATGAAATTCCATCTACGTCAGAATTATTAGCTAGAATGAACATAAATACAAACTCAATGAGTCCAACTGAAACAACTGAGTCAACACCACAGCCAGCAGCAAAAGAAAGTCAAATACCAAGCTGGCAAAAAAATATGGTGAACAAAGTAGAAGTACCAAACTGGCAAGACGCTTCTGTTGCATTAGAACAAGATGATAAATTAACGATTTCCGATCAAGATAATGATGAGATGTGATTTCGAATGTTTACGGTAAAACGAAATCAAAGGTTGAGGGAAACATAGTGAAAAATTTACTAAAGAATATATTCAATTCAGATTGTAACAATCGTGGAGATAGTCTTATATAGTTGCCTATAGTATATTTCTAGTCAATAAAAGATGGGGTTTCATTAAAATGGTTTGGGCTTCAATTTAAGTGTCACAATCGGCCTTATAAATCATCACGTGATGGTTGATTCTTATCGCGATTAACGAGGTGTGTATTTCTTCAATATCAATTAAGAACCGTTAAGAACTATGAATAAAAAGATGTGGCTATATAGATAAATAGATTTAATGCTTTAAATTAGTGTTTACTGGGTTCAATTGAGGGTATTATTGTTCAATCGAGTGTAATTGTAAAGTTTAAGAAGGTAAACTATCTTATATCTTTGGTTTTTTTCGTATCATTAGGTGTTCTGTTGTCAATTCGAGACGCAGAGACGAGTGTGAAATTGTTGGCAAGACGAAAATGCAATCTGATTCTGTGTATAAGTTAGCAGTCAACTGTGCAGATAAGCATATAAATGCAGTTGATTTTCTGAATCTGTATAAGGAATTCTATAACGAGCAATATGGATTACGTATTGAGAATGAAGAAAATAAGGAAAATAGTAATAACTTGATTCAATCCATAGCGGAACTCATTACCACTGATATCATCAAGTTGTTAAGTGAAGGTCATCAACTAGTTTTAGTAGATTATGTGGTTCAAGTTTTGTTTGTGAATTATAATCCAGATCTGGTTAGATCAACTATATCTAAGATATATTCTGTGCAGAATGAAAAAATGTTAATCCATTTTTATTCAAAATCATCGTCATATTTTTCGAAATTATCTGATTCATTGATTATTGAAAGGTTGATGAAAGATCTTAAGGACTGCATAATTCCTGGTATTTTGTCAGTGCAAGTAGAATCCGTGTCTAACGAATTAGTAGTCAGTATTTCCAAATTTTTACAGGTGGTTTTAAAATTTGTTACTACACCTATAACCATAGACTCAGTGACTGATATAAACAACTTACACACGTTAATGAAAAAGTTACAAAAAATAAACAAACTTTTACATAAAACAATATTCCAAACTACAGATAATAAGATAATATTTAAGGATACCAAACCGATATTTCAAAATTCAACCACCACACCATACACTAATTCTCCAAGCATCACTTCACCTCATTTTATGCAAAGTCCAATGAATCTTGGTAAACAAAATGCATCGATGGATACAAATGTTAAAAAATATAAAGATTCTAAGCTTTTACGTTATTATAAAAACCTTTGGTTAAACAATAAGATACACAAATGGAGAATAATGGATCCAGATTGTTTAACTAAATACGCTTCGATATCTACTCAATTATTCGTGGATAACCTATCACATTCAACTTTAACTGATGAAGTGTTGATTGAACTTATAGAAACGTCGTTCACATCATTTGCACAATTTGTTAGTAATAAACTTTATCATCAATCAAACGCATCCTTGAGTCTTTTGGAAAGAAAATGGATAATATACATATCAAAACAATTACCATTATTGATTATTGAAAATTCATCCGGTAATCATGCCATAATTGAAACAGCAATGAATAAAATCGATAATAAGGTAATTAAAGCTATTAAGTCTTATTATTTGGAGAAAATTGATCAAAAAAGTGGAAACGAGGATCTCTTTGATGATTCTCCTTCAGCAACATTGGATATAAGACATGAATTTATAAAATCTCTTGTTGCATTAAAATTTCTAGATTCTTCAGCAATGAATATTTATTTATCTGAAGGTCAAACCATGGATATAGAAAGTCTTCCTGTAAATGATTGTTTAACTTTAACAAATTCTCAGGGACAGATAGAGACTATTGTAACTATTTATGAATCTATTATTAAATCACTGGATGCTGTAAATCCAGATGCATTTGGAGATACAGTCAATGATTCTAATAATACTTTGAAACAATTACTGTTAACCTTTGAAGCCATTGCACCAACGAAGCAGAGAGAATTGGCGAATGTACTCTGTGACATATTAACAAGTTCTATAGAAGATATGAATTTTGTTAGAATCGCCGCATTATCATCGTTAATGTCGATGAATTATGCTCATAGTTTAACTTCAATTATATCATTCGTAGGTATTGATTCTTTACTGAAGCCATTAGTTACCTTTGTCGATATTAAGTGGGATAAGTACACAAATGATACAACCACAACTACAAATGAATCAGATAGAATGATTAGTTGTATGGCATTTAACTGGGTTTCTCTATTCATAGTAACTATAGGCAAGATGTATGATCTTGATATCGAAGATTTTGTTTTGCCAAAATCTGACAATGAAAAGAACCCCACATATGCAGCAAAACTTTTTTCTGAATTATCTAATATTAAAGACGATTTTAAATTTGAATCAAAAATAGAAAATCCAGTGGATAAACAAAATGTGGACTTGGAGGTTCAAAAATGGTTTCAAGCATTATTCCATACTGAAGCTCTTTCTGATAGCATGATGCAAACCGTCAATCCCAAGCAGATAATAGATTTACTGCCATTTATATTTAAACAAGTTGTTCTAGGTGTTGAATCAGGAATCATTGTTGATATTAAAAAAGTAAATGAGGGACTTGATTTCTTTTTGCACCCAACTCTAATAATTGGCATGATGAAAATTATATTCTGGTTAGGCAACTATTTAGAAACCTTAAAAGTTAATGCTGTGCCAGAAAATATCCTTCAAAACATTTTGAAATTAGTTAATTCTCTTATTTCACCTGATTCTTTGAATAATGATTCTATGTTATTCCATACTACTTTGCTAAGATTGAATTCCGTCAAATTAATTAAATCATGTTGTAATTTTAAGAATCAATCACAATCTAATTATGGAATATATTCATCTGAATCACAAAGCCCACCGGTAGTAGAAAGTTTAATTTCAAAACTAACTTATGTTTTGAGTGTTTCTCCTTTTTATGACATTGATCCAAAATTAATAAACACAGAAGGTCAGTATTCTCAAAACCAACCTGCATTTTCCAAATTTTTAATTACCAACGAACAACCAATGAATAAAATTATCTCAAACCAAATTAACTCTTTTTGGAGTTTACACAGTAGCACATATTATAATATTGATTATTTGAGTATTGTGATAAAATTAGTATCACCCAAAACATTTTTAGAAAATTTACTTAATAATTTACTTTTAAAAATCACCGGCTTTGGAACAGCTGGATCAAGAACGAAAGATACTAATGATATTTCTGTACAAGTGTATGATTATGTTTTCTACTATATGGTTCTTCATGATATTTCAACTAGTAAAGAAGCATCTGATATGATTAATTGGTTGGAAAATAATAAAAAGGAAAACATCATTAACAATGAAGCAAAAAATGATACAATCGCTGAGATTGCTATGAAACCTCAACCATCTCAAGATGATGACTTTGATCTTCTATTTGGTGAAAATGAAGTTAGCACATATAGTCAAGATGAAACAAATGATGTTGATCAAAATATTGATAACACCATATCAGTAGCATATATGGAAATGGGAAGTTACAATTATGTTCCAAAAATAAACACATTTGGTAGAGTTCTATTGAATCAAAAACTCTCATATGATGACGCTCTAGATAATAAAGAAATAACGCCAGAAGAGCACAAAGAAGGATGTCATTTCTATAATAAATATTTAGACACTATTAAATCGAGTATATTCTAGTTACAATTGTTTTTATACTCCTTATTTAATACAATATACTTTAATTTACAAAGTTTATATGAAATGTCTATATTTGGGAATTAAAAATATTCTTTAACTTTATTTTTAACTAATTAATATGTAAAGGTTCGCTCGTTGCTTCAATGGTTTTTACTGTGTTTTCTTTGGTCTTACCTTCCATAACAACTTGTTGGACATGCTCTTTTTGTTTTGCTCTATCTCTCATTCTCTCTTCAATAGTATCACGAACTAGTAATCTATAAACTGTAACTTGTCTGGTTTGACCCAATCTATGAGCTCTATCCATTGCTTGAGAATCAATGGTTGGATTCCAATCTGAATCATAAAATATAACAGTATCAGCTGCAGTTAAGTTAATACCCAAACCACCAGCTCTAGTACTTAATAAAAATATAAAAATCTCGGGTCTTGTTTGCCAGTCATGAACTAGATCACGACGATCTTCTAATTTGGAGGAACCATCTAAACGGATATGATTATATTGACGATAAATTAAATATTCTTCCATCAAATCCATCATTTTTGTCATTTGGAAATATATTAATACACGATGATCACCTTTCTTTAAGTTTGTTAGAAGTTCATCTAGTTTCTTTAATTTAGCTGATTCGGTAATAAATCTATCCATAGAAGGCATAGAAATATAAGAAGAGAATATTTTATTCAAAGGTTGAGGGAACAATCCAGTTACTGGGAATTGTTCGAGTGGAATCTTGTTTTCGACTAACATTCTATATTGAGTTATTGGAGGAATATCAGAAAATGCTTGAGATAAAATTGGATTAAATAATTCACTTCTTTGTTTAGCTGTAGCATGATTACTACCCAATACCTGAATCAAAACAGGAGTAGCGGAGGCATTAGGACGGTATCCACGTTGAATAGAATTGAAATAATTCTCTTCGTAGACCGTTTCTTGAATATTCATTAACGAATCAAGAACACCACTTGTTGTAGTCCTTCTCAAACAATCTAATTGTCTTGATCGATCAATTATCCTCAAACTATTTGCAAAATTATTCTCTAAATATTTACCTTCAGAATCATGATATACTGATAATTTTTCCAGTAATTCATTAGGATCCAAATTAAAAAGTATAGCATTATTGATAATATTCTTGTAAACAATACGGTGAATATCATTAGTTGTATTTCCCAAAATTCTAGATAAAGATTGGCATAACTCCCTATTAACGGAGTTATTAAATATGTTCATAGTGTAATTCAATAATTTGCTCCTTACATCAAGGTCATTGTTGTAACTTGGGACAATAAGTTCATCATATATCAATCTTGGTAGGTAAAAATTTATAGGATTTTTCGTAGAATACATGACATCTACGACATCTCCAATTTTCGATAGAGAACTAGTTTTACCAAAAATCGAAAATGAGAATGGTGAATCAATATCATATCTTTCAAACAAGTCAGGATGATTACAGACTTTTCTGAATTGCATAACGGCATTTATCATATTTTGATCTGAACCAGACTCTTCAGAACCAGCAGCATTTTCAATAGCATTATACGATGAGGACATTTGAGACTTCAAAATTTGGTATAATTTTGCTTGTCTCTGAGTCAAATCACACATCACATCGATTTCAATTTTATCACCCAATTCTGATTGAACATTTTTCTTAACACGTCTCAACATGAAAGGTTTTAAAATCATATGTAAACGACGTAACTGTTGTTGATTTAATTGGGTGTTACCTTCTGCATGAGATTCGATATCTTTAGAAAACCAATCATTAAATTCGTCATGAGAATCAAATAAAGATGGCATAATAAAATGCAACAATGCCCATAATTCTTGCATATTATTTTGAATTGGAGTACCTGTTAATAATAATCTATTACGACAGTAGAAATTCAGTAAATTTTTCCAACGTGAAGATTGTGAGGATTTAATTGCTTGAGCTTCATCAAGTATCATATATTGCCATTTCATTTTTTGAATATAAATTGAATCAGACACTACCATCTGATAAGATGTAATCATGACATGAAAAGGTGAATCTTTGGTATATCTTAGATTTTTCCTATCCCAGAAACGTCTTAAAATTTTACGATCATTTGAATTACCCCAATAAGGTAAAATCTTAAATTGAGGAACGAATTTAGCTATTTCATTAACCCAGTTATGAAGAGTGGATGCTGGTGTAACGACTAAGAATGGTCCCCAAATATTATGTTTTTCGGCCAAATGTGCTAATACAGAGATGGATTGAACTGTTTTACCAAGGCCCATTTCATCAGCCAAAATACCATTAATACCTTGATCATATAAGTTTGCTAACCAATTTAAACCCTTCAATTGATATTCTTTTAGAGTACATGCCAATAAATCAGGTTGCTCAATAGTTATATCACCCAAGGATGTTGGGTTTTGGAAATTCAATTCTTCACCATTAGACGTTTCGTTATCAAATTGTTTTGTCTTCTCTCTTGTCTTCTGTAAGACATTTGATGCATTTTGAGCAGCCTTTAATCTCAGTTGTTCATCATCTTCATTATCGAAATCTATGGTTCTAAAATCATTTTGACCAGCTTCTGTTGAGTCTAAATCAATATCAATATTCTTTCCAGCTTCAGTAAATCTTTCATCTTTCATATTACCTTCCAACTCATCGGTTTTTATTTTTGACCCAATGAAATGGGAATATAATTCTGTCTGGGTTAATAAGAAATTCAATTTTTTGGCTTGCCTCTTATTTTCTCTTTCTTCTTCTTCCTTTCTAGCATTTTCAATTGCAACCTTCTCTGCTTTCTTTTTTAAGTCTCTTTCCTCTCTTTCATTCTTCTTCCAGAAGCTGGACATTTCTCTAACACCTCTTCTGGCTTTAGTCTGTAAATCTTTGACCTGCTTGAAATTTCTTTGTTGCCATTTTTTAGCTTCTCTGGCACAAAGAGATGATGTCTTCTTAACATTAGTTGATCTAGATGACTGAAGTTGAAGCACAAGTCTTGATAGCTTAGAAGAATCTTTACGTGCTAGATCCTTCCAAATGGTAATTAATGTGTTATCATAATGTCTTTTAATAGATTTAGCTTCTTTTATTGTCATTTCCATACCATAGGTATTTAATCCATGTTTATTTGCAATTACAGTCTTTTTTGTTGCTGCATCTTCATTTTCATCACTTTCATTATTATCATTTGAGTTTAATTTCCTTTTTTTATTAACATGCTCATTCTTTTCCTTAGATTGATTTAATTCCTTTAATTTTTCCTTTTCTTCCTGTTCTGCTTGTTTTAATTCCAATTCTTTTAATCTTTTTGCTTCATTTATTAATCTTTTTAGTTTTTTAACATGGTATTGTTTTAATGTAACTTTTAATACTAATTTAGGCTGTTTTTTAAAATTTTTAACAGAGGCAGTTGAAAGATAATCGATAATTGTAGCATTTGTGAATCTTCTCTTTCTAACTTTATTTACTTTATTTCTGTTGCACATTTTAATCAATTCTTTAATTATGTTTGATTTATCACTATTTATTGTTACCAATTTGCTAGAAGAGCCTTTTGGTGACAATGAATCTTCTCGATCATCATTAAAATCTTCATCATTTTCATCTTCATCAAATTCCAGACCTTCTAGGTTCTCTAAATCTTCTTCATTTTCTTGACTTTCATCATCACTTTTGATTTTGATTTCAGAAACAATCGATTCTTCTGCACTTTTCTCAATCTCAGTAGTTTCCAGTTCATCAATTGTGGAATCATTAACTTGATCATTAGAATCAATCTCATTTTTGATTGGTTTATGGTTACTTGATGCTGATGCTACCTTATTTTTACCATTTGAAAATTTTTGATAGTTAACTGACTTTTTAGATTTCTTTTTATTTTCTATTAAATCAGATGCATTTGTTGCTGCTGCAACTAGATATTTATTATAACTTTTCCATTCATTTTTAATATTCTTGATATTTTTCAATAAATTATTCATATTTTCTTCATTTGAATTCCAATCTTTAGATTGTAATTGCCATTCCATAATAAGCTCGAATTCCTGTAAATTTAAGAAATTCCAATTCTGTGAATTCATTTCAAGATCATCTAATTCATTTAATTTTTGAAAATTCTTATTTAACTTATTTAAAAACCTTGATTTCTTATCTTTCACATCTACAGAATCAACCTTTGTCACCAATTGGTGCGTCTTAGCATCATCAGAATTCATTATACTCTCTATATCTGTAACTCTATTCGAATGTGGAACAACCGTACCATCATCTTCATTCAACAAAGCAGCTAAGGACATCTTATATCGAAATTATACTATATCCAATATAGCTATCTATTTGTATAAGTGCCGTCGTGTATGTATGTCTGTTTGCCTCTATACTGATGCCCAAACGAGTACTTATCTCCTATATCCACAGATACCAAGAACCCTTCAACACTAATAACCTACGCAACAAGACAGTCTTTCATATACATATACAAATATAACTACATATATATATATATACTAAACTACTACTTTTATCCTAATGGAACAATTAACCATAAGAGAAAACTATATATTTTCCATTAATTTTACATTCGAAACAACATTACCACATTTTTTGTCTCAGTCCAATCATTTACCAACTGTTACAAACAATCTTTTTTTTTTTCTTTTGCTTTTACCTTTCTTGAAACATTAAATCATTTCACAATAACCACCATCACCTTCTCAAATGAACACATTTTTTCTGTTCTTGAATTGTTAATGAAATTTTCCAGATTCCACAGAACAATATAATTACAACCTACCTATAGTTCAACGTTATTAAAAAAAACTCAAAAGTAAGAGAAGTTGAAGAAACCAAACAAGAAAAAAATCTTTCTGAAAAAACTGAAAAAAACTGCTAAGGCTTTATTGATACACGTTATCATAAAGGATTAACAATGAACGTATCATTCCAATAATGAAAAAAATAAAAAAAAGTATCAAACTTACTGATGGTATGTATGTATGTATGTAAGTATAAGTTAGTAATGAAAAATTTAACAGTTTAACGGAAAAATAGATACTAAAAATTCACCGTCTAATAAATTTCAACATATCTTGAAAAACCTGTAATTAATGGAACTTTTACACAGTTGTACAAGGCTTCTTTCTGGAAAGACAGTGCACAATTGGAAAATGAGCATTTTTGGAAAAAAAAGCTGTTTTAATGCAATGTGAAAAGTCGTTAGAGGTTAATGTCTTGCTTTGTATACAGGAGAAGCACGGTTGGGAGTGTTGTAATAGTGTGAGGAGGGGATGTGAGGTGGAGGGTTGGTTGCTGGTTGAGAAGCAACAGTTCATCTTGTGGTTGTGTACAGATATTATGTGTGTGTGTGTATGTTATATAGGTGGGTACATGTGGAGTGGTACTTGTTTGTGGGGTATGCAGTATGATTGAATGTCGATGTAAGAGTCTAAACCAGATACAACACGGATCATGCTACGCTATGATTGATTTGTTTAAAATATCGTGGAAGAGTAGTGTAATGACAATATCGTTTCTGAGTACTCTACAAGCATGTCCCCAACCCAGAGTATCAGAGACAATGATCTTTAGATATATATTTACATTTATACATGATTGTGTTCCCTGTGTGGCAATACGTTACACCTAGGTTGCATATGGCATTGGAGTAGACAAGCACATAAATACCAATGATTGCAGATATTATTCCTAGGTTACAGGTTAATAGCTGGATATATGTGATGTACTTGTTAATATAAGAGGAATATTTGGTGTACAAAAACTGAACCTAACGCTATTTATGTGATCATGTGACTTGAAATCCTAAACCGTAATCTCTGGGTGTTCTATCCAACCCTACGAAACCCTACGACCCACCCTTAAATAATGTAGCGTGGCCCGATGTCTCTGATTTCCGCAAAAGAAATGCTAGATATTGGCAGTAGCCCTTCCCCTTCCTCCCCTTCCTGGTCATCTCCGCAGTTGTTCCACTTGTCCCTTAAAACACAATAAAGAGATACAGCGCTGCAACGGAATCAGCCCAGCCATTTAAAATACGTTTACTGTCTGTAAAATCCCGCAACGAATAGTAATCTCACATACTCAACCGCTGAATCGGGTAATCCCAGTTGCGAATTTCAGTTAGTTTCGTTACTTTTTTCCTTCGGCTTGAAAATTATGTTATAGTTTTTCAGAATCTCCCGTAGCTCCTACGATTCTTGATATGTTACTTTATATGCTGCTTGTTTCACGCTGCGGTTAATGCATTATATATCATTATATTCATTATTCATGTGTCGAAAAGATTTCGAAACGTCAAATATTCGAAATTTCAAAATTCATGATTTTGCCTAATTAGGCAATTGGCATTGCGATGCCAATTTAAAAAAGACAACGACATCATAATAGTAGTAACAGAATATTTATTATTAGAATACATCGATGCATTGAATGTTTTTTGAAGGGGATACAATTTATGTTTATATATATATAAAGAAATGTTATGGAACTGTACTTTTGAAATGAAGTAGGTTTTCAATTTACGTCTTCGAAGAGTTTTAGCAAAGGTTTTGCCGCTGCCCTAGAGACCAAAGCGATTTTTAACCTATCAATTGGTACAACTATATTTTATTAAATTCTTTTAAGAGTACATAAAAATATGGCAGAACCATTCATGGTAAAGGCCAAATATGGTTGGTCAGGTCAAACTAAAGGGGATTTGGGGTTCTTGGAAGGTGATATAATGAGAGTCACACGGACCACGGGTGATTGGTATTATGGATTCTTATTGAGAAATAAAAATAGCAAAGGTTATTTTCCTAAAAATTTTGTAATTGACTTGAACAACAAGGCACGATCTTCAGATGGTGCATCTGATGGGAAAATACAACTACCGAGTGTTCCATCAAGAACGAAACATGATATTTCACAATCTTCTCCCAATTTGCCCTCTTTATTAAAGGCAAAATCTACGACAAATGCGTATCCCCAACAGTCGGAAGTAAGCAAAACTTCAAGTAATTCAAAATATAGTTACAATGCTAGTAACAATAAAGCTAAATATCAATCTCTGAGAAATTTACCAAATAAGCAAAGTTTGCCGCCATTGCCACAGATACCTGGGGCTAATAATAATTCTACTTCACGTTATAAACTTATGAAATCGCATTCAGAAAACGATATACCAACAAAGGATCACAACTATTACAAAGAAAACTCCTATTTTTATGATGGGTACTTGCCAAGTAATTCAAGATCCAATTATACTTCCAGCTCGATGACGAATGATAGTACGGATAGTAATTTATTTTCAAATTCAAAATATTTAGATAATTCACTAATTTCTAGCGAGAACAGCTTTGCATTAATGTCGAATTTTAGTGCAACATCAGCAGGTAGTTTCATGAGACATAAATATGCTCAGTCTTTTGAAACGTCTTCCAATGAGAAACAAGAACCTGCTCTTAATAATGATTCATATAGTGGTAAGGCAGGAGCATTTTTGAATAAGTTATTTTTAAGAGACGGTAACAACAGTACCTCTTCACCAAAATTACCTGACCTATCCAATCTGATCATCAGTAATGAAAATGAAAGCGATGCAAAAGATTGGTTAACTGTAAATAAACATTTGAATAGATCAAAAACGTTGACTAAATATGAAAAACATCCAAGATATATGAGAGTATTAGAAGAAAATAGAGATATTGTCTTACATCCACAAGACTCTATATATAATGGATTGAATACTAATGAAGTAATATATGATAGTAATGATAAATATTTCAAAGGTACGATTGATATTGAACTACAGAATATCAACATGAGCTATATTGATAAAATGACAAGACAAAGATGTGATAAATCAAAAATTCCACCGAATGTCAAACTTGAAATATGGTGTAAAACAACCTTCTCTGCAAGATATCAAACTGCACTAGAAAAATTGAGAGGTATATATATATTCTGCACAGAAATGGTTGAATTAATTGATGATAATGGTACAACAGACTTTAATAGGGAACCATTAAATATTGATAGGTTATTGTCAGAAAAATACTGTACCCCATATCAGTTAACTTGGTTGTTCAAAAAATTAGCCAATTGTCTAGGGATTAGAACAGAAGTGGTTTTAGGATTTTTGAAAACTCCAATGTCAAATAACTCTGACTTTAAATATAATCATTGTTGGCTAAGGATTTTAATTAATAAAGAATGGAGATTTATTGACGTAATTTTAGGTAATACTTCAAATCCAATCCATGAATTCGTCAATAACAAGAAAATAAATAAAGCTGAAAATTTTTACTTCTTAACTGAACCTTTGAATCTAATATACACACATATTCCAGCAAGAGATTATGAACAGCATATTGTTCCAAGCATTGATCAATTATCAGCTTTATATTTACCATTGGTGTTTCCTTCTTTTTTCAAGAATGCAATCAGATTGTATAAATTCAGTACTGCATTGTCATTTTTAGAGGATTCAGAAATATATGAATGTTCTCTTGAAATTCCTAGTGATATTGAAATAAGTGCTACTGTGGTAACAGGAGATGACAGAAATTTAAATAAAAGTTATGCTCTGGCACAAATTAAAAAGCTTAAATCAGAAAGTAACCATAAAATTGCAGTTATTAAAGCAGTTTTACCTCCAGGGATTGAATCTGGTGATATATATGTCTTTTCAGGATTAAAGGGTTCAGAAAATTCGAACCAAAATGCCCATCAATTATCATTGGTGATTCCTTTATCTCATAAGGGTACAAATATGGATTATGAATTTGTCAAATTGACAGGGAGAGAAAATATTAAGAAAGTTGATCAATATATTTTGGAACCACAGAACAAATTTATTTATCAAAATACAGAATATAACTTTGAGATATTCCAGCATCCATATGATAATGTTATATATGACCGTATGTCTCACGCTAAAAATAGTAAACCACCTATTGTCATTAAAGCTCCATCTGGTAAAGTCTATGAATTAAAGGATAGTGATAAAAATTCACCATATGGTACGTGGAGAAGGAAAATAAAAGTGAAAGAAACTGGTACATGGAGAGGGTTAATTAATTCAGAATCCAGTTCAGCTTGGTTTACATTTGCAGAATGGACTTGTTTATAGAATCTTATGTTCATATGATCATCTAAAAATGTTAGAAGGTAAGTTTGATTTTTATATACCAATATTGTGTTATCACTGACGTTACATAATAATTAATGATTGCATTTGCATAATAAAATATAATAAAACTCCATCAAACATTACACAAATATTGTAACTTAGTAATAACGTTTGAAAATTAAATTTTTATTGAAGAAATAATTATATAAATGAGTTATTGTTAAACAATAACATAATGTTAAACAAATTATTTAAAAATTTAAGGTTAATTAGATTTCTTCAACAATGTTACCCTTTTGGGAAACGTAGATACCATCTAAGAACTTACGGATATCCTTGTTTCTGACACGACAAACTTGTTGGACATCAGCAGCATTTTGAGAGACATCTTCAACAGAGTTACCAGATAAAACAATTTCATCCTTTTGAGCGGTGGAAAATTCAACAGTAACACCTTCTCTGATTGGGACTTGTCTGACCTTCTTGTCACCTAAGAAATTTCTGATTTCAATGAATTTCTTACCTTCGTTTTCGACAACATTAACATTGATTGGGAAATGCGCATAAACATATCTCATCTTGTACTTGTAACCCTTGGTAACACCAGTGATTAAGTTGTCAACTAAAGATTTGACGGTTCTTAAAGCAGCAACGTGCTTTCTGTCACCATTGTGAACAGTAACCTTGATCAAAGAGTTGTCGATCTTGGTGAAGGTAACATCAATATGTTTCAAGTTCTTGACTAAGGTACCTCTTGGACCAGTAACCTTAACAATTCTGGATTTGATGTTAACGGTAACACCGGCTGGAACAGCAATGGATTGTTCAGTTTGGATGTACTTCATTTTGATGCTGGTCTTTTTAAACAAGTAACAAAGAATTTAAATAAAACACTACATTAAAATCACAAATTTGATAAAGAATTAAGATGATATTTACTTATATCAATACCATAAAGAAATTTTACATCACAATACCAGTAAGCTAACATGTTGCAAAGTATTCTGGACCATAGTAGAGAAGGCATTACAAAAGATAGTGACAATTCACATTATTCAATCAATTGACAATATTAAACCTTTACAGAACCAGTTAATACGAATAGCATACTTTTACTGTAGCTAAGTCAATTAGTGAGACATACAACTGTTTACTACAGTGATTCAGCTGCATCCATACTGTGCGATGTTTTCCAATACTGCAAACAATAATGTATAGCTATAGCTCATCACATTGAAAAGTTTCACATATTATGTTTTTCTAAAATATGGTGCGTCATCGGAAATTGTCTTTTCCACGCTAATAAGTTTTGGAAAGTTCTCATTTTTTGTTCTAAAAATGCAGCGCAACTTGACGATTTTGCAAAAAATAATTGAAAATTTGAAAATTTGGTAATATTCCCTTAATGATACTACACCCAGACATCACATGTTTTGGTTTTTAACATCCGGACATCGCAAAAACAGTCACTTCCAAATAATATCAATAGATGTAGTTAAGGTTCTCTATAAGATAAGAATGTGAGGAGAGGTACATTCGAATGGTTGATGGTATGGTTAGACTTTTTTGTTATGATTAGTTATTCAGGTATTTATTTTTGTTGATTATTGTTGTTAGTTTCATCTAACATTGCTTCTAATCTTCCGAATATTTTGTCTCTGTGGATTGCCAGGGGATCATCTTTATCACTTTTGAAAAAAATATTTCTCTTCATATATGTAGTATCATTTGCTTCATCGTTATAGTCGTCTCTATCAGCGATATAATCGTTCCCTTGATCAGGTTCATCTTCGAAATTATAGTCCTCGTAGTTCTCTTCATGTTCACCGTTTCCATAATTCACCTCATCTAAATCTATAAAATTTCCAGTGTTAATGGATTTTAAAATATCGCCATTAAATGCAAACTTGTCGAATAGATCAGAATAATCTTCTTTCGCAAGCTCTGTTTCATTGTCTATGTCATGAGAGTCTGGGACCTCAGACTCAAAATTAACTGTTCCGTATTCGTCCAAATTTTCATCTACATCTCCAAGATCTTTCTCATCTACATCACTTCCAAAAAGAATTGATCTATCATCGTCTTCATCCTCAGGATAATCGTTTCTATAAAAATTTTCGTCATTTGAATCATCATCTGAGGGAAATTGATTTTCAATATCAGATTCTTCGTCATTAACCAATTCAACGTCAATTTTAACAATTTTAACATGCCCTACTTGAGTATCAGATAATTTTTCTTTGTCATTATAGGCCTCCAAATGATAAATATCATAAACGTAATCTTGGCTTGGTAAGCTTAGAACTGTAGCTGAGTCACCCTTATAATATTTCTTGCTTGGTTTTTTCCTTTTTGTTTCATCATATTTTTTATCCTTATTTAATGTTAGATAGTCATTGAGCATTTGCGAAATCTCATCTGGAACACCATTATGTATCACTTCTTCGTTCTTATTATTCCCATTATTGTTGTGATCTGTATCGTATATTTCTTCTTCTTCTACGATTTCAGAATGTTGTCGTTTTCTACTATAGGTTTCTAAAATGAAATGTTTTTGTTTATCATCTTTTAATTTCAAAAGAGGTGTAGTATCTTTATCATCCACAAATTTATCAAATTTTACAGTATCGGTTTTCTTATAGATAAATTTGCCTCTCTTAGGTCTATTATTCTCATCGATTAATAATGCACTGACTGATTCTTCATCTCTCCGACGTTTAACTCGTATGAATTCTGGTTTTGAAGACATCGTCAACATATGGATATATCTATATAGCGCAAAGACTAAAACACCCGTAAGCTTGCCCCTTGACTATACACCACTACCATATTTGAAATGAATAAGAAGCTTATCATTATATTATCATAAAGCCTCAAATTAATTTTATATAGATTAAAGGTTGATTTTTGATGTCTTGATATTCAATTTACCCTGCGCTCTTCAAGTGACACAAATGTTTCCATGGATAAAGTGACACTAAATGATAGATTTATGGAACGTAAGATAGTCATATCTGTAGCTATTTAATGGCTTAAGTTGATTGTTTGATATAAAGTAATTATGTTGTTAATGTTTTGAATTTGGCAATTTATAGTTTAGTATAACTTATGAACTTTACTTAAACACATCTTGAACTGCTAAACATCAATTGCCATTGATTAGGTTAAGATGTTAAACAAAGTTAATCCAGAAAATGGACTCTATGATCTAGCAGTTGTTACTGGTGGATCTAGAGGTTTAGGGCTTAATATAGCTATTGCATTAGCAAATGAGGGAATTAGAGTTATATGTTTAGATATGTTTGTCACATCCGAAAATAATTACAATGGTATATATTTTTATAAATGCGATGTCAGTAATTATGATGAAGTGGAAAAAGCCAGAAAAGAGATCCATGACCAACATGGAACTGTCAATATTTTAGTAAATAATGCTGGCATTACTGAAATTAATGAATTAATTAATGTTCCCGAGTCACGCATAAATTCCGTCTTGAAGGTCAATTTGATTGCACCGTGCATTACAACACAGATTTTTTTAAGTGACATTACAAATTCAAAAAATGGTGCCATCATCAATATTTCTTCAGTTTTAGGTATGATTACACCAGCTAGATTGACATCATATGGTGCATCAAAGGCTGGGTTAATTTGTTTCCATAAATGTCTTGAAAGAACTTTGCACAATAATAGAACCCTAGAAAAACCAAAGAACAATATAAAAATGATTCTTGTGTGTCCTGGGAAAATACAAACCGAACTTTTCGTTGATGTAAAAACACCATCATCTATTATTGCTCCTGATATTAATCCTGAGTTGTTAGGTAATCAGATTGTTCAAAGTTTGTTGGATTCTCCATTACTTTCCACAACTATATTAATGCCGTACTATTCGAATATAATTCCAACTGTGATGAAACTAAATACCAATTATATACATTTATTAAAATACCTAAGTGGTATGAACAAAGCAACAAAGCTAGAAAAAGGTACTGAAAATTAACCTTCTAAGTTAATCTTTTTATAGATATAAAATATGGAATATCTGATATATATATAAATTTTTGCTCATATATGTTAATATCTAAATTACATAATGCAGGATTAAGAACTCTTTAATGCAGATAAAACGGCAGCAGCATTTTTTTCGATCATTATAGTGGCATTCTGTAGTACAGAGGGATCAAAACCTTTTGAATTGTAATTGTTTAAGGTTAATGTTCTAATTGGGCTTCTTACTTTACCATCTAACCAAGTAATAATCATGCCATTATCACAAACCTCTGATTCATTTGCATCAGGATCAACAATCAAATTATCACCGACAATAGCTATTACAAAAACTAATGGAGATTGTAAATTTAAATTTACTAAATCGTAATCATCAAATGTTGGTAACTCCTCAACTTTCAAATCGTCAAAACTTGAAATAAGTTTCGGTAGTTTGGTTGTATTTAGAGCTGAAAAGATAGCAAGCGATATTAATGATAGTGGATTACAATTTGAAGAAATAACTAAAATGTCAATAAAAATTTTAAAGCTGTACTTTTGGGTTAATTGTAGTTGGGAGTGATCAAAACCTGGTCCTGACTTCAAAACTTTATGCAATAATGATGTTAACGTCTCTATTTGAGGTGAATCTGTTCTTTCTCCAGCTATATCTAAATCAACTTCAATCAATTCCTCATTACTTAATGTATGATCAATAACTTTAGTCTTTACACTCACGATGCATTCACTTCCGTCACCAGAAATAATTCTTGAAGAACCATTGGAACTTGGTAAAAAATCAGTAGATACTTCAATAGGTCTGAACTGATATGATTTCCTACCATCTTGTCTGATAGCAGGAGAAGCAGTTAAAGATTCATATAAATATGATTTTTCTGCTGTTGATAATGCCATTTTTTCAGTATAATAGTCTCAATATAATATTGTATAAGGCTTGTTTCCCCTGTATAGCTAACTATTTGTGATTGACTAAATTTACTAGATACTTTCAGCTATCAAGTTTAACGTTAAGAAGGTTTCAGTTAAAGCATCGATTAAATATAATGCATTAAAATTATCTTCTAGCTGTATTTTTCATATTCGTAGAGTTCTAAAAAATACTAATTTTTCAAATTTTAAAATATTGAAAAATCTATGAAATTATTATATACTACTACTAATGAAAAAATCTATTTACTATCAAAACGATTAATAAATGAGAGTATGATTTTTGTATTAGTTAGATTATGTAAGGATATATAAAGGGAATAATACTAACACTCAATATAATTACAAGTCATTATATAAATTATCTTGAAGATTTTGGATGTCCTTAGTTAAGTCTGCAATAAACGAATCTCTTAATGAATCATCTTCTAAATAATGACGCTCTTCAACAGTACTAGGTACAATCTTAGATCTAAGGAATTTTGGGTGAGTCAAGAAGTGCTTAAAGGCTAAACTTAATCTTCTTTTATCTTCATCATTATCCAGTCCAATAACCAGGAATACATCTGAATTTCCTGACGATTTAATATTTTTAATTTTACTAGATTCGGTTAAAAAGTTTTTGTAATCCAATGCATCTAACATCTTTTGTAACAAAATCAGTTGAGAGGTTTCTCTAATGATAGCTGATGATATGTTTAAACTTTTACTACACCAGCTTGACATTGTGTTCTCTATTTGCTTCGAAAAGTATGAAACAAATAAACACGATTCCGCTAAGACTTTCGAACCAAACATACTGATCAGGACTAAAATTATAGATAATAGGCCATGGCTCCATATGTTATGTAACTTGGTCTTATTTTCAGAATCCAAGGATCCTTGTTGAATCGCTACGGATATAGGACTTTCTAATAATACTGCAAATAGACCATTGGAAATGAATACTTTAGCAATTTCAGGCACCGAACATAGTTCAGCAATAAAATTTACTGATAGAGATCCGAGAATAGGTTCTTCCTCATATTTATATAGGTGGGAACTGGAATATGTATTCAATAATACTTTTACTGTACCAATTCCATTTAATGAAGTTGCTATTATCCTATTAAAATCCTTTGAAGGCTTTAACAACTTGACGCTTTTGAAGATTGACATCAAGAAACATAAATCTTGGATTCTATCAGCAAAATTCAATAGTGTTATTCCAGAACTGTTCTTAGGCATGTTAGTAATCTCTGTCAATAATTCTGCTAAAATTAGATGACTGCCTTTACAGAAAGATAATTCAAAAAATTCAATTATATCATCAGACATAGATTCCAAAAATATTGAATTACCTTTGGCAATATCTAATACTAAAGATATTGAACGTAAAATAGGTCTGTATAAGTTGTTATTTCTTGACTTCGAAATATTATTAATATAAGATATTCCATTAGATTTAAATATGCAAATCAAATAGCTAAAAATATCAATCAATTTTTTCTCCTCAATTTCTTTTGACTTCTTCTTAATTGTGAATAATATGAAAAATGATAATTCTAAACGTTCGCAAAATATATTAGTTAAATTAGTACCTTCTTCAAGTTCATCTAAATTGTCTTTTAGTAATACTAATACCAAATCAATTAAGCTTGGGCCTATATCAAATTGGGAAGCCTTAATGTATGACATCAATAGGGCTCCCCACGCTTTAGCTGCATTTTCTTGTGCTGCAACGAGCTCAACTTCGGAAGAAGCGATGGATAGTTGATGCTTAAATAGTTTCCATTTATGATGAAGCCCAAAACATTTCTCCATATACTCAATATTAAAATAGGTAGTGAGAACAGAATTGTGCTTGAAAGAAGAAGAAGTGATAAAATCGTTAAATTCCGATCCAGGAGAGATCTCTGAAAATTCTTTATTGATTGTATCTATTAATTCATGGTCATACTTCATGATCTTAAAAAATGGCTTAACAAATGATACCATATCTTTTGTTTTAAATATTTTAGAAATAATTTCCAGGCTCTCTTTACTTGAAAACAATTGTAATGCAAATAATTCAACGATTTTCGTTATTATTTTAAATTTATTAGTTTGAGAAGTGTAATCAGAAAGGTTTAATAACTTCTTTGGCAAAGTAATGTCTGATTCAAATAATATCTCCATTAATAATCCAATAAATTTTTTATCAACATTTTTATCAAATTTATAGGACCAAGAATCGAGGGAGGACAAAAGCGCACCTAGTAAGGCTAGACTCGTATCCTCTGGTAATGATTTCAATTCTAAAGAATTCTTCTTCAAAATTTCAATAATAGATGAATTTTCAGATAGTTTTTTCTGCGAACAGGATATAATATTGCCAGTTAAAAACAATGCAGTGAGTCCATCCTGTTTACTTTCTGCTAATGTTTGTATGAATTTATACCAATTTTCTAGTATACTTTTCCCAACAAAAGAATTTGAGAGGTCATAGCAAACAATATGGAAAAAGAATTTAGACTTTTCCTCGCCTAAATAGGATAGTAAAAATGGATTTTTATGTGGCCAAGGGGCTGCAATTAGGCAATTTATTAAATGAATAATATTGTTTTTTGTGTAATAAGAGTTAGTATAGATGTCCAACATATTTTGTGCATTTTCGTATAATAATTTTTCAAATGTACTTGGTTTAAAATTTAAGGAAATTCTCGTTGAAATTAAAATTACGGAAAGTTTGAATGATTCATCTATCAGCTTAACATATGTGTTTCCAAAGGCTACATTTGTCAATAGTTTCATGTCTTCTTGATTTTCCAAAACAAGAGCGTTGACTAATGATTTTGCAGAATGTAGATCCATTGTATCCGATGACAGTAATAATTCAGTAATGGAATGTAGATGTGTTTGTGATATATTTTTCATATTATTATTTTGTGACGTTCCATATAAATTGGATAAAATAGTACTAAAAAAGGTTGTACATTGGAAACCCAATTCAAATCTTTGCGGTATATTATTATAATTCCAAAATGCATATCCTTCGTAAATGCGAACTAAATGCATTGTTAATTTCTCAATAAAATCTAATTTTGATTTAGCAACAGAATTCCCAATGTATGCTGTTGGATCATTAGCCAGTAAGTTTGCTAGCTTCGTTATCTTTATACTAAAGTCAAATTCTCCATTTGCTAGTTCAATAGAACCTAAGATAGTATTGATATGACTTGATTTTCCATATTTTTCAAGTAGATCAGATTTCAAAAGATAATACCAAACATCTTGAGGGAAGAGTCTATATAATGATAACAGGAAATCAGTACATGAACAAATTAATTGGTAACTACGATTTTGTAAAGACATTTCTAGTATGTTAACAACAACAGAAAAAATGTTTTTATCATTAATGTTATCTGATAAACCTCTTATGATAGTTTGAATATCATCCATCGATCCACTTTTTTCTAATGTGTTGGTAATTAATTCAATAATAGCGATAATAGAAGATCTATCTAGTTGATCAATTTCATATCCTTTTTCAACGTATAATTCATTTAGATATTGAAGAATACTACCCAAAAGAGACCAGCCACTGTAGTCTAACTGAAATAAAACTAAGTCATTCTTGATATCAGATGAACTAGATATTAAAATGTTTGCTTTTGTTGATGGCGGTATTTTAAAATAAATGTTTTTTTCTGATTCAAAAGGTATATTGACTAATAATTCCCTTTTAATTACAATTAGTCCAGAGTTAGAAGAATCCTCGAGAAGATCATAATCCATTTCACCCAACTTAACATGAGAAGTATATGTATTCAACTTATTCCATATGAAATGGGCAAAATCTGCATTAATGGAGGTTAAATTAATCAGTGGTAATAATGCTTGTGAAACCAAAGGAAGTTTAGCTTTTAGTAGTATTAATTTTTTTTCAAAAATTTCACTTGTTAGAAATCTTTCAACATATTCATCGGGAGCACTTGAAAGAACAAATTTAAACATTTCAGATGTCTCCACTGTTATTTCTATGAAGTTTAATGAGAATGTGGCAAATGAGCAGATAATAGCTGCATATAAGTTATCTGATGAGCATGATTTGGACAATTTGATTATAGAATATAATACATTCTGTTCTTCTGCTCTGGATGCAAAATGAGAAATGATTGATTGAAAAGATTGGCCTTGGAATACGTTATCGGCAAAAACCTTTTCCTGATTTACATCATCTTCAAATGAATAAAGTTTTGTGCATACAATAAAGGACCACATATAATAAATAACTGCGTTAACTCTTTTTTTCATTAAAAAGTCATTTACAAATTTGAAGAGCTTTTGATCTTGAAATATCTTCTTACTACAGTCAATGGTTGAAGATGTAGTGTCTAATCCTAAGATCAATATAGTAATTAGAGTAAATAATGATTCCATCTTATTGATAATATATGTAGGAACGTTATCTTTCTCAAGTAATGTTTCCAAAAGATCATTTGACTTAACGAGAATGCCAAACCATTCAGTGATTATGTTCTCATTAAAATCTGAATTCAACGATAGAAGTACCAATAATGTTAGAATATTGGTTACATAAATCATATCTTCTTGCTTCTTTATTCTCAAAATTTCAGAGATCTTAGTTATTGAATGCAAATTTTCCTCAGATTCATAATCTCCTACTGTACCATATGTTTGGAATGTACTATTTAATGAATGAATTAAATCCAAAAAAATTTGATCTTTTTTTGATGATATTTCTGTAGAAATTTTATTAAATAAAATGGGAAGGTCACTATTAGTCAAAACATTAATAATTGATGTAACAATCGATGATCTTTCAGACAATACTAATTCAACCACCTCTTTTATATTTGTTTTTTTAAGAGTTTCCTCTTGATTGACAATTATTCTCAATACTTCATCGTAATTCAACTTCAAAATCTTTGAAACATCATATGCTAATTTATTATCATCATCACTAACAGGAAGACGCTTACTTTGATACCTCATGGTTACTTCCTTAATATCTTTTACTTTAGTGACATTTGAATCATAAGCATTGAATAATGAAATTTTTTCAATTATTTCATTATTATTAGACATATATTCTTCAATTAACTGCATTTTACACAGATCCACATCTTGAGCCTCATTCTTAATCAGATCAAGATAACCTGATAAATACGAAAACGACAGGCTCATTTTATAACAGAAGTGAACGCTATCGAGAAAATATGGCAATGCAGTAATAAGTTTTCTAACAAAAAATTATCCCAAATCTTGTTAATCACTTCCAAAATAACTAACTATTGGCACTTCTTCTTGTCCAGAGAATGCTAGCCATAAAGTTTAACGTAATTGAGCCACAATTGAAGTCTGAACTCCTTTTAATCCTCAAATTCAAATCTTTTAACCACAATACTAGTAAAATTTTTTATTACTTATATATATATATAAATATAAATACTTATATATTTTAAATTATTGAATATTTGAAAACGATGTTAAAAAATGACAGCCCGGGTAACTGAAGATAAATCTTAGAGTTCCCATCGTAACAATGGTTTACGATGTTAATAAATAGAGGTCATCTCTGAATATTTGGCATTGTTTTGGGCAGTTTTGTTTCTCATGACACTTAAAAAATAGTTGATATGTAAGCAAGTGCTACTGGTAATGGCTGTTGCGTTGTTTGTAGCCCTAGAACTATTCTCCCCGTCAATTAAGGTAATTTGAAAGTGTTAAATTTCTCAAGTGCTTTGGAGTCTGTACCTGTAGTTTTGGTTCAGTATTAGATTCAATATGGATCATGAAGTTTTGAAAAGATGGAATAGTATTTCGGAGCAATTGAGAATCCCTGAAGTGCCGCCTGGTATGATTCGTAAAGTACACATATACGATTTTGATAACACTTTATATAATTCACCTCATCCCAATAGACAGTTATTTAGTAAAATGTTTATAAAAGAGATTTTATTGAAGCAAGATTTTTTACCAGATGGTAATTGGTGGTCAGATGAGAAATTTCTAAGGGCATCATTTGATGAAAGTGAAAAAGCGGAGAAGACTGGTAAGAATAATCATTATTGGAATAAGAAACTTGTGGAATTAATAGAATTGTCTAACTCTGCTGAAGACACAATTTCAATATTGTTAACCGGTAGAAATGAAGAAAGTTTTAGTCAATTAATTAATGAAATGCTAATGGCAAAGTTTCATGGGCTAAAATTTAATGCAGTTTGTTTAAAGAAAAAATCGCTACCGTCTTCACAAATTGACAATGGAGAGCAGCAAGAGGTATGGTCAACAAATAAATATAAAGTTGAAGTTATAAACGATCTAATGGAATATTATCAAGATACAATACAGGAATTTACAATATATGAAGATAGAGCTTCTCACGTAAAACTATTTCAACAATATTTTTCGAAGACAAATTTGTACCCTTTACATTTAAATAAACAAACCTTCAATTGGTATGTTGTTCCAGTACCTCAAAGAAACACTTTTTTGCCGCCAGAATTAGAATTGGAACTAGTAAAAAAGTCCATATCACAATATAACCTCTATAACGAAAAATCACCAATAGAGTTAAAATGGTCTCCCTTGCAGACTGGTTATTTTCTTACACCAAACTCTCAAAAAAAATTAAGTTCGTGGACAACAGATCATTTTAATAAGAAAAAACCAAGAGTGTGGATACAGAATTTATTTGACTACCCAGCATATATACCATGTTTAAAGAGGGGTTCCGAAATGGATGAAAAGGAAATAGTTAAATTATGGACTGATAATAATAAAATGGCATTATCTAACAATGAGATCATCGAAACGATATCTAACAAATTCCATACTAGATCCTTTTCCGATGTTGATTCGAATAAATTAATGGTAGATTTCAAACTGGTTGAAGTTGGTGTTTACAAATCTAGGAACTCGCCTTTTACACATTCAGGAAAGTATGAAATCCCAAAAAATTCCAATTTTGTCATCTATAAGCTTGAACCTTATAACATAAATCAGTATATATACACGGTATTTCCCTATCTTACGATAGTTGGTTCTTCAGCAACACGTATGCAGTTCGAAGAAGAAATGTTATATGAAATAATCTTTGACGCATCAAGAAGCAAGATAGCATGGACTAAATTGAAAAAGCCCTTACGCATAACTACAAACTTTGGTCAATATTCAAAATTAGTCTTATAGTTTGAAAACTCTCTGTGTATATTAAACTGCCATGGTTTTTGAATTTTTTTTTTCATTATATACATATGCATATATCTGTAGATAGCATACATTAATATGTGGTTGTAAATATACCGATATTAATTAATACAAAAAATTTATTGTTATTAAAGTTTTTTTGTCCTATATACTTAGAAATAACTAAAAATTATAGCTAATCTCTTATTGTAATATTAATCCTTAAATTCCATCTTAAACTTCTTATTCTGTGTTTTAACTTTATAAATAAAATGCGGTATACAGGTGTTTTCTTTAACTGAATAATTAACGAAATGAGTTTTCACCTCATTCGCAAGTCTGGCTTTTGTTACTCTAGCACCAGATTTACCTTCTTGATTTTTTTTACCAGAATATGTTCTTGACCCTAATTCTGATCCTAACATATAGCCTCTTAAAGTCAAATTATCTGGAACATCTAATTTGAAATGATCTTTATATCTCCTCAGCACATCATCCTCATAATTACTGAAATCTAATGGATGTGGCAGTTCTTTTAAACTAGGATGATTATTTGTTATATGGGTTTTCACCAAATTTTTTATATATTGATTTTGTGTAACTGTTAACCTCTGCTTCCCAGAATTTCTTGCACCTGCCCCTGTGGCAGCGGCTGCTGCACTCCCAGAACCCACATTCCTCGACTTGTTCTCAGATTCACTATTAGAATTGGCAGTTCTCGCCATATTGACTCTATTTTAAACTTCTTTACCTCTTGTTTCCACCTGTGTGCACCACAACAACAATTTCTCACTGCTCCTCTTGCACAGGTCGCCTGTTCTTCACAAATCAAACTAAAACGCAATATAAGCCAATGAACAACAACACCTGTGTACAGTTAATGTGTTACAATAAACCCATCTTGTACAACCCAACAAGTATAAATATCTTAAAACTGTTTATTCACTTTTTATTTTGTATACTTAGTACATTTCCTATAGTCCCATTTCTTTTTTTCCTCTTTTCGGAATTCCTAAAAGTCGATGCCGGCAGCGAGAGATGACAGAAGACGGAAATGACGGGGAATCACACTAAAAAAGGTAGTTCAGCAACCAGGAACCAGAAACACACTCAGCATATCTTATAGATTGCACAGATTTATACATGGGTGTGCATGCTCGTCAATTGAACTACTAACCTAAGAACTAACCTATATATTTGCATTGTCTACACTTACTAGCAGTATGTTCATTATTGAGATTGTCGAGATGAGCTTCTGATCTGGAGTTTGACGTAGTTGTTGTGCGCGACTTCTCTGTGACTTGACGACTATTATGAAAAAGTTCGAAAAGTAAAAAAAAATTATCAGTATAAAAAAAGTCGATGAGGTTTGATAAATGTAATTTGTAGTTTCTGTATATATTTTGTGTGGTGAAGGGAGTTGGGATTAGTGTTATTAAGACAAGAGGTGTCTGGTAATTTGAGTTGACCAATATTGTGAATTGTGTTTTGAAGGGGAAAGAAAACCAGGAGCCAATTGAGTCTACGGGTGTTGAAAACGAGAGTATGGAGTGTAAAGAGGTTTTCGGGGCCAGATCTTCGGTTGTTGAGGCACAGATTTTGGCCATAAAAGCTGACTTATTGGCTTTCAATATTGTTAAAAGTACCACTGATGATCCTAAGGTGGTTGAGGACGTTTTGGAAAAATATAAGGGTTTTTTCAAAGAATTGATAGTGCCTATTATGGAGAAGACTGAAGGTATGAATGATCATGTAAGAATTTTGCTTATTGATACTTTTTCAATTTGGGTTCAACGTTCTACACAGTGTATTGCTAGTAAGAAGTATAATACAGTTGAGTATGAAAGGGACGTAGTTCAGGATATGATAACCATCGATGTCTGTAATGAAATATTTATGTTTGTAATTGATTTTTGGGCAGATGGTGGAGTCATACAAGTCAATGCATTAAGAGATATGTTTAATAAATTTTTAAAATTAATTAAAAATGTCTATTCTGAACAAATAATATTAGCAATGTTGGATAAATGGCTAGAAAAAATTATTGAAATACCATCAACATTGAAAGTTCAATACTATTTTTTGGAGACTCTTTCTGTTGAACATATTGATTTATATAAAGTACTCGAGAATAAAAGGGATTTCATCACAACTGCCATTTCATTGATGTGGTCGGATTCATTTGCTAATCCCATTGGTAAATCTATTTCTAGTTTATTATTAAACGTTTATAGAGTTCACTTTCAAAGCAATATTGATAATTTGGATACATGGTTACAATTATGGCAAAAACCCGTTTCCACATACTTAATGGATAAAAAATTTTCTAAATCAGTTGAACTATACATTCTGGTGCCTCTATTCAGACAAATGCCTGTTGAGTTATTTTCAAAATTTATCAAGCCAATTTCTAAAGATGAGCATTTACATCAATTACTATTATTATTAAAAATTGGTAAAGAACTTGGTATCGAAGAAGAACCATTTAAAGATGATAAATTGATATCAATTCAAAAAATTAAAATGCTTTTGCAACAAGATAACTATAAATTAGACACTTTTAAATTATTAACAATTTCAACAAAAAAATCGAGAGAAGTGCCAACATATCTGTTAGATATGGTCAGAGAGAATTTATATATATTTTTCAATGACACAAATGTTGAAACAAGAAACTATTTTTGTAGTTCATTTAAAGATTTTATTATAAGATTAAGAGATTCTTCATATGCATTGAATAGAGATGCCCTCAAATTGAAAAAAGCAAATAAATTTCCACAAGAACAAGAAGAAAAGTTGCAGAAAATAAAAGAAGTAGAGAATTTTTTTAAATGGTTACTAAATTTTCTGTATACTCAAATGGCACCTGGATCTCAATACCATAGGTTAGATATATCATTCAACATTATATCATTTCTGATTACATCGGGCTTGGATGATACTATTCCATTAAAATATTTTGATAATAGAGATAGAAGAGAGTATCCATTTACTATTCATATTTTTGAAGATGGAGTTTTATTGAGATTACTAATTGATAATATAGTTAATAAATTCCATGATCTTCGTGACAAAGCAACTGAATTGTTAAATATTGCATTTGATTCTACCAATTCTTTAGAATTTCATTCTAAAATTGAATATAATCTGATAATCTCTAAAGCCAATGATATGTTCAATCGGTACCAGACTTGTGATTTAGGTGCTCAATTACATTCATTTTTATACCAAAATTCAAATGATAAAGAAAAATACGTTAGAGATTTACTAGATAAGTTGATCAGTGTAATCCCGGTTTCAGATAAAGATTATATTGCTAAAATTAATAATCCAGTTAGTGGATATTGTACTTCTATAGGTCTGATTTTACAACAAAAGGACAGTTTTACAAGTAAGAAAAATGTTCCAATTGAAGAACTACTACAGGCAGTTTTCAGAGTTTGGAACGTGACAAAGGACGTTTTATGTCACGATTCTTCTGATGGTATTTTACCTTCAGTATTTGTTAACTCTTCTGTACCTGATAGAATTATAATTAGTTATGCATTTAAATTTGTAAAAGAATGCTCACTGATACTCGCAAGTATATTAAATCACCACATGTTGAACCAAAATCAATTAATCTCAATTGGTAAGCTTTTGACATCACAACTATCGAATATACGTCATAGCGGGGCTTTCCAAGCCAGTTTACCAGCGTTTGAGGCTTATTGTATACGGTGTTCCATAGAACAGCCTGAACTATTAGATAAATTACTAAAGCAAGTACTGGAATCCATTAAGAATAAAACACAGCATATTACAAGAAGGTCGGGAGGTATGCCCTTCTTGATTGCTACAATATTATCGACAGAAAAAGGGAAAGAGAGAACAAAGTTGGCTTATACCATCGAAGTACTATTTGATATTGCCATTCAACCAATTGGTGAACATCAAGATAAACTTGATTTACCACAAATTAATGCATTTAATTGTATAAGGGGCATTTTTATTGATTCAAAGTTATCTGAACCATGTACACCATATATTGCAAATTCCTTGAAACTAGCAATATCAAATTTTACATCAGAACATTGGTCATTGAGAAACTGTTGTATTATGTTATTTACGACTTTACAAAATAGATTATTTGGTAAAAGTGGTAAGAATGTAAGTGCTCGTTTATTTTTCACAAGATATAGTGGTGTTAGAGAATTATTGATAGAAGTTCTCGAGTCATTATATATTAAGAGCAATAACGCTAATTTAGAATCAATATTTTTGGTGTTGAGTTTACTATCCAGATTAAAACCAACTCCAGGATATGATGGTTTAAATGAGTTTGAAGGATTAGTGTTCTCATGCCTACATAATCATAACTGGAAAATAAGAGATATGGCAAGCAGAATAATAGCATCATTATTTGAAAATGATTTTGAAAAATGTTTCCTCTTATTTGATAACCTTGATGTGAAGAATCAAAACAAATTACATGGTCATTTATTAGCTATTAAAAATATTGTTATTCATAATAATATTGACTCTGTTGAAAATCAAAGTTGGAGTAAATTGTTAAATATATTTTTGGGTAAAGCTAACGAATACATTACACAAAATAGATCATTTATCACATTAAAAGCTTATATTGAAGTGATTAAATGTTTGGTATTGGATAATATCAATAATGAGGATATTACAGACACGAATTTTGTCAATATTTTAGGTAACTTTTATGTTCAAACAATTAATCATCCAGAAATGAATGGTTCGAAACAGTTATGTTTAGCTACTATTGTGGATCTTTTATTGAAATTAGAGTCTAGACAGAACATAACAGATATTTTACAACTGACATTATTATCGTCATCTTATGAAGCTCAAATTGTTTGTTTTGACTACATTAATGAACACTATAAAATGTATATGGACAATGAAGAACTTAAAAACTGTTTGTCTGAACTTTATAATACGAATGGCTTGTTTGAAGATTGTAAATATAGAATTATTGATGTTTTGAATTTGTTAAAATATCCATTAGATAAACAGCTACTCTTCTCTATTGTCAACTCTCAATGCAGTGAAAATCTGAAACTTTCTGCATTAAAATGTTTAGGTGAAAGCATTACTCTTGATAATATTGAACAGTCCTGGGAAAAGATATTGGCTTATGCGGGTGAGGAGTTCTCTGAAACATATAGAGAGGCTGCGTTGAAATGTATTATTAATTACTTCGACAATTCTAATGATCCTAAGGCACTATGGCAAATATATAAAATGTTGAATGATGATGATGAAGATATAAGAAAATTAGCATCTATCTATTTGAGTAAAAATTTCTTAAAACTAGATGAGTGGAGGTGGGATATCAGTTCAACGGCACTTTGTGAAATTTTCAAAAAGCCATTTATTGAAAATTTTAAGAATAATGAACTCCAAGAAGTCTTACTTACAGAGATTCAAAAATTACTTGTATCATACGATACTATGTTTGATATTACAGTAAAAGATGTTCAGCTTTTCGATAAGGAGAAGGATAATCAATATAAAAATGATATTTTATATTATATGGATGTCCTAGATATTGTATCGATGTTACAAAGTAACGATATCATTAAAGATGGAATCTTACCATTAATCCAAAGAATTTTGTCCAATTTTAATAAAGAAATAAAAATAGATTCAGTTTTAGGCTGGTCGTCAGATCCAGATGTATTCTATAAGATCTTGATTTTCCAAAGATTACTTGCATTATTTTTCCAAGATGAACTGCAGAGTTTTAACGAATTGGTATCAACCAACAACATACATTCTCTAATAATTTGTGGGAAATTTTATTAAGTATTTCCTTTCTTTTATGTAATAATATCAAAAGTATATATATAAAAGAAAGCATAGAATAATATTATAAAATAATTATCATTTATTTCATTAATTTGTATCAGATTTCATAATATCAGTAACTATATGACATGATAAGACGCTATTAAACCAAACAATTTCTTTTTACTGTTTACGAAGCATAATTGGTAAATACTTCAAATTAATGTATAAAATTATAATAATTTCCAAGTAATTAAATTTTAAAGACTCCATGGCCAAGCTGGTTAAGGCGTGCGACTGTTAATCGCAAGATCGTGAGTTCAATCCTCACTGGGGTCGTTTAATTTTTTTGTTTATTTTATTTAAAATGAAAAGGTTGACTAAATTTGTAAATTACTCCACTAAAATAAGACTCAATATGCCATTAACTATGAAAATATCTCTTTTCACATATCAACATGTAAATACCTTTAATACGATCTGTTATCATTAGTTGACTCATTATAAGTTTATCCGAGACTCTGAAAAGTTATTCCGGAACTTTTCAGTTTAACATCAAATCTAAGAATATTACTTTTTATTATCATAAGTAGTAAACTTTTTATATTTAAGATACTGAAATGAAAACTCATTGAATTCTTTGTCTTGTATACCAAGAAGCCTATTAACTGTATGATATAATAATTTTAATACAACGTAATTGGGCTATATTGAAATTGAGTAAGTTTTATTCAGGGTATTCACATCATTAGTTACTAAGAAACATGACAATGACAAATAAACCAGTTGTTCACCTTTTGGGTATGGGAGCCATGGGGACCATTTTGGCTGTAGACATGATGAAATTCACGAATGTTAATATTATTCCATTGCTAAGATCGAAGCAAAAAGTAGCATTATTTAAGGATGAATATGATAGTACAATTGGTGTGAAAAAGTTGTATCTAAAGGAAGCACCATTGGTAACTCAAAAATTGAATGATGTTCAATGTCCAGAAATGTTTTCAGGAGATCACATTGACAATATGATCATCACTACTAAAACATATCAGACAAAAGAGGCTTTGAAACCATACTTACCATTCATTGACTCAAAATCAAATTTAATATTAATTCAAAATGGATTAGGTGTTTTAGAAGTTTTGAAGGACCAAGTTTTTACCAACGAAGCAAACAGGCCTAATCTTTTTCAAGGTGTGATATCCCATGGTGCATTTATGGATCAAGGTTTTATTTTCAATCATGCAGGATGGGCAGATATGAGAATAGCTAGATTACCATGGCATGACTCTGAGTTAATTCAAAATGAAGGGTCCATAGAAAATGATGTTAACAAAAATGAATTAATTAAGATTTTAACTGAGCCAGCACTTGCTAAAGAATTTAATATTAAACATATGACATATCAGGAGATGTTATTCGGTCAATTATTTAAATTCATAATCAATTGTTGTATTAACCCAGTTACTGCTACAGTTGATGCCATAAATGGTGAGCTTGCAGTCCATAGTAGAGAATTATTTTCTTTAATTATCGAAGAAGCATTAGAAATTTTAAAAATTGAGTATTCTGTTTTATTTGCTTATGAAAAGGAATACAAGGATAAATCTGGTTATCCAAAGCTTGATGTATCGTCAGTTTTAAACACAGAGTATATGATAGAGGAAGTAGAACGTATCGGTACAATTGTTAACGCTAAAAATAGTAGTTCTATGAGACAAGATACTGTATATTTAAGAGATACTGAGATTGATTATATTAATGGTTATATTGTTTACTTAGCAAAAAAATTAATGTTATCAAAAGATGCAGCTAAAGTGAATAAAACAGTGGTTGCTTTTGTTAACCTTAGAACAGGAATTAACAGAACAAGAGAGAGTGAAGGCGATATGAGAAATATTTAGATGATTTTGTTTTAATATGTTATGATAGTACTTTTTGGTCATATCGTCATATCGTATAAATATTTAGATGATATATATATATATAATGAACATTATATGTACTACATTTTGGAAGTTCTAGAGGCTAAGCAACATCAAATTTTCATGCTTAATTTCAAGCGATCCAAGATTTCATCCTCTTCATTTTCATCATCCCACTTAAATGCTTCATCATCATTCAAAAAATCATTTAAAAGTTGCTTTTGTTCTTTCTTATGTTTCGTATCTTTATAAATAACTTTCTGTTCTTCTATCTTTTTTTTAAGTAATGCAAGCTTGTCAGATGATGATATTTCATTTTTAGTATTTGTATCCCTTTTACTTTTTGATGTTGACTTCTTATTATTACTGTTAACGCCAGTTGCTATAGACATTTTGCCTCCAGAAAAAGAAATGCTTGGTTTTTCATTATTTGATGTTTCATCCTTGTAATCTAAGGAATCATTCAATTCATCTTCATCTTCCCAATCATCTTCCCCTTCCTCTTCATCTTCCCAATCATCCTCATTATCGTAATTCTTCTTTAGCTTTGGACTATTAGATGATACTGACATTTTACCATTTTTAAAAGAAATAGAAGGTATGTCCCTATCCGCATTATTTGATTTGGAATTATTTTCTGTAGTTCTGTGATTCTTAGAATTTGATTTTTTGATTTGATTACCATGCTCTCTACGATTAGGTTTAGATTGATTATTGTCATTTCCATATGTTGAAGTCATTCTTCCACCTGAAAAGGAAATATGTGGCTTATTTTGTTTATCATTTTTATGATCTTGCTTGTCTTGGCTACCTTGTTTGCCCTCTTTAAACTTATTTGACAAATCTTCCAAGTTAAAGACTTTTCTGTTCCCACTACCCTTCTGGTTTTTCACAGCAGAATTATTTCTCTTTTCTGGTTGCTTGTTTAAGGGTTTAACTTCTTCTTCCTCATCTGAAGAAGTAGCCCATTTTGATTCCAAAGCCATTTTTTTTTATTATATCTCGTACTCTACAAACGATGAAACACTGTGAAGTAAGCTCGGTTTGGATATTCACCTGCCGTAACTCCTCACTTCAAAGAATGGCTAACAAGTTACACAAAATGACTTTTATGTTGTTAAATATATTCAAATAGTTTAACATTCTTCTTGAACAATTTTTAATATTCTGTTCTTTTTCGAAATTGATACTTTTTTTTGTTTACAACATTACCTAATCAGTACCATCACCACAATGGCCGTACGAAAGTTCTTCTGTAAAATGAAACTTTGCTGGAAACATGTTATCAGGTTGCCAAAACACACTTCGCCAAACAATGAGACCAATACCATAATTTAATTGTTTAAATTTATTTAAAACGTCCTTGAAGTATAAATATTGTATGCCATTGTATCTCCAATCTAGCTAACTAATTGCCTGCATATACAGCTTTATATACATGTATCTAGTTATGTTTGTTTATGTGCATGGCGCATTATTTTATATCTACTAACTACCATAGAAGGATATTATGGCAACATTACTAACAGTGCCTATGTTTACCCACTCATAAGTGTTTCCTGATGCTGTATACGAACATAACAGTTCCAGTGACATTTGTTTCTGTTCAGACATTCTTAAAACAATAAGTTTTCGAAATCTCAAAATAAAACAGCGCTCCAAGAAGACATCCCCGTACAAGCAACTGAAAAAGGTACCGAGACAGATCAGCTACAATTCTCGAGAATATTTCTTGGCTTCTTGAACTGGATAATTAAGAAGTGAAAAATTTAGGGCCTCGGGTCCCTGCGATATTATATATCAAAATAAGTGTAAAAGAGTCATTTACAATAAACTTTTGCGATGAACACTAGTGCTCATGAAAAGTATAATATATATGAGTATATGTACATATATAAAAATAAACTTCTGCTTGACATGATGAAAATAGGTATTTGTGTGTCAAAATGATGGAGATAAATGGTTCTGGTCCGAAAAATAGCTGTGGAGGTGCTTGAATTTATTGGATGTTAAGGTGCCTGTTACTATGAGTGAGATAAATCATACAATTAAGAACCATGAATTAGTGAAAGGTGATGGAGCTGTTGTTTATAACAATGAAATTGATGGTGATGAGGTTGAATCACAATCGGGATTAGATTACGAAAAGAAAGATGGTAATGCTGGTATTGTGCTTTTGATTGTATCGTATTTCTTCAATTCCATAATGCAAGTATCCACCAAAGTTCTGGAAACAATGGGAGATAAATCAGAGGAAGAGAGAATAAAGCCATTACAAATTTTATTATTGCGTATGGTGGTGACTTCTGCAGCATTGGTGGTATATATGCATTTTAATAGAAAAAATATACCGTACGTACCCTTTGGTAACCCTACAGTGCGTGGATGGCTGATATTAAGAGGTGTATTTGGATTTATTGGTGTTTTTGGTATGTATTACTCATTAATCTATTTAACTATCAGTGATGCTGTGTTAATTTCCTTTATGTCACCAAGTTTCACAATTATTTCTGCATGGTTAATATTGCATGAATCGATATCTATCATTGAATGTGTTGGATCAGCTTTATCATTGTCTGGCGTAATTCTGATAGTCAGGCCTACTTTTATCTTTGGTTCTCAAGGACTAATTGAACCTGGAAGTTCCAATACAAATCATGACCAAGGTGGAAGAGTAATTGCAATTTGCTTGGCATTGTTTGGTGCAATGTCATTGAGTGGTGTTTATATTGTTATCCGATTCATTGGTAATAGGGCACATGCGATAATGAATGTAAACTATTTTTCATTTGTAACTGGTGTCGTTTCTTTATTGGGTATATTAATCTTACCTGGATTTAAGTTTCAAAAAATTGATAATCTAAAAGAACTTAATTTGTTTTTGTTAATTGGAATATGTGGATTTATTCATCAATTGTTATTATCAATGGGTATACAAAAAGTTTCTAAAGCAAGTAAAGGGTCGCTGATGTCGTATACACAATTAATTTATGCAATATTTTGGGATGTTATGATATGGGGGAAATGGCCAAATATTTTTTCAGTAATGGGGATGATACTAATTATTGGTAGTACAGTTGCTGTTATCAAAATGAAGGAAAAAATATCTGAAAGACAAGAAAGAATTGAACTACAAGAAAATGAAAATTAATATGATATATATATATCTGTATGTATAAAACTAATAATAATAATCATTAACAAACTGAAATATAATTTTTTATTTTTGTTATCTAGTTTATTTTTTAGAATAGTTATACTGATTAGAAATTATATATGAAATAAAATTGTTAAAAAAGATAAAAAAAACTTAAATAATTTTGGTGCTACAACTAGGGCATGTTTCTGATCTCTGTGTATTGTGTCTTCCTTCTCCCTAGGTTCTAACTAACGGGGGACTTTACTTTGCAAATGTTCAAATAATACGTATTCTTAATGTATAGTAGAGAGTAATAAAATAAAGTAAAAATTAAACTGTTACTCAATTCAGTACGGTGAGAAAAGCTGAATTAAATGAGTAAAGCAACAATACCAGCGACTGCAGCAGCACCTACAACGTTAGTCTTCTCACCCAACAAAGCATTGTTCATGTTTGCCGCATTTGTGGAAGTTTGGTTTGTGGTGTTAGTGGCAGCTTGTGTCACACCGACGATTGCTAAAGTAGATAAAATAACCTTTGAAAATTGCATTGTGAAAATAGTTTTTGTTTGTTTTTGTTAGTTTTTTTTTTTTGAGTATAGAATACTGCTTATGTAAATGAAGTTCTGTTGAAACTTTTGTATACTTAGTTATATGAACTTCCCCTGAAAGTAATATATAAGGTATATTTATATATATATATATATAACGGACTTAAGAGACAATATGAATATGACAAAAAAATGTTCAACAAGCATCAAACCATCGTGGCTATTTATAACTTTTACAATTTCATAAATCTGAATTTAATAACACGACTTGAGTAGTTTTTTTTAATAAATGTACAACGAGTGGTTAATAGAGTAGTCATTATCAGGTCTTACAGTAACATACCCCTTCATCAACACAGCCGTTATTTTGAGCAACGCCCTTTTTATGGGGCAAACTAATAGTCTTACTTAACTTTACTCCTCTGAAGGTACAAAAATAAAAAAATATCATCAAAAGTTTAGACATTTCAAGCATCATCTGCATTTCCAACGTATTTGTGAAGCAAAAACGGAGTTACTACATAATAACTAAAATGGTGATTAATATGAGGCACATCCTTAATTGAACAGTGGCGTTCTATGCGTCTGACTAAATAACGATACGATATTATCTTAAAAATCGTTTAAATTAGTAGTGTATTCAATTTGTTTCGAGAAATGCCGAGAACACTACGGAAGATGGAATGAGGAGGAATACAGAGCAGGTTTGCGGACGTCGCTGAGTAACGGGACGCGTACAAACAACAAAACATGCATTCTGGTGGTTAATTAATTCTAATAATAAACTTCTATGTGTAAAAAAAATAGGCAAATTGCGGAGTGAGTCAGGGGAAGGGGCGTTTTTGCCGAAGAAAAATATGGAGAAACTGCGCATTCAAGATTTGGGGAATAAGCAGGGGGCGTGTCGCAAATTATATGATTTTCTGGGCTTGCGCCGGTTTCGGCGCCTAGACCTTTGGGATGGCCGGAATAGGAAGCGTAATGAGTGTTAACTTCCCTGATTTAGTACATTGGCTCGGTGATGTAATCTATGTAATTTGTGTAATTTACATTATTTATGTTATTTATGTTATTTATCTTATCTCATATTATTTTTTTCATTGAGAGACTGCTGAAGTGGGCCGAAAAAGGTAAAAGCGCCGAGGTTTTTATTTCCCACAAGAGACGAGCCACGATTACGTGTCGATCGAGAGTGGTGGGGTTGATAAAAAAAGTCTCTAAATGGTGATCGATTTCTGGAGAAATCAGCTGTAGAAGCTCCGACATATTCTTCGGTGCAACAAGAATAACGCACACACACATACACAAATATACATATACATACATACATACACAAAAAGATAACTGCTATCATGACCAGAGATTTGTTGTAAACCACGGGGCATTTTGCTCCGTTCCAGGTTATGCCAGAGTCAGAATGAGACACAATGGAGAAGACTAATCCAGCGATAATTTGTTTTGTGTCTGCTCCCATTAGAAGAACGGCGTTCACGCGCTGTTGTGTTTTAAGTGGTTAGTAGAAAATTAGGGGTGCCCGAGAGCACATGAATTTGTGGCTCCTCTCTTTTCTCCGCCAGCCCAGCACCTCCACAAAGCACCAAGCAGCACGCAGCACAGTAAAAACATTTTTCCATCGCTGGCATCGGCCTGAAAGAAACCAGAACGCGCTGCCGGTCAGATCGGAGAAACATCACAGAATAATGGATACTTAATTGTTTGATATTGATTTTTCGATGACATATAAGCTATTTCCTTCTAATTTCTATGTGCTCTACTAAATTCGTTATATATAATTAGTATATATCATTAAGTGCTAACAATTATTATTCATTTGACTATTTGCATATTTTTTGAATGCATGTGACAGAAGGAAATGAAATATTTTTACTTTTTACTCACCTTAGCACGATCTTGGAAATGTATGTATAAAAGTTGGTAATCGTCAAGGTTGTAAACTATTTCATCTAATTTTTCATATGGAGCGAGATTGTTGTCGGTTAATAGTAGTATGTCTTCTTCATTTGTACTTTTTTTGTTTGTCTTTCTGCGGAAAAAAGTTAAGCAAAAATCTGATGGTTTAAAAATGGCTAGCACATTTTTCAAAACGTCTGAATTGTTGTTGTATTGCACATTACTTTCGAAAGATGCATATGACCAACCATTCTCTGGGGTAACGTGTAAAGTGTAGTAGAATTCATTATTGATCATGATGTTGCTTGAATAACCGCATGGAGAGAAGGCAAATGCATCGTGTGTCATTTTGTCATCTTTAGATATGTTATAGATTTCATCTATTTTATTTAATTTTGTCATCTTATAACCGTTCACGTGACCTTCGTCGGAATATGTATTTGTATTTGTGCTATCAAGTTCTAAATGAACGTCATCTATTGTTGATAAATTTGATGCATAGAATTTTTTAGTTTTTTCATCACTCAATCCTGTCATTAAGATTTCAAAGGTCTCATCATCATGTTCATGTGTCTCATCATTAATATCAATTGTCGTGACTGAACTCTTCTTAGTTTTTGTTACGTATAGATTCCAATGACTTCTATTTGACTTTATTTTATCTTCACCGATAACATAACTTTCTCCATCGATGAAAAATTTATTTAGATAGTCAACTTCATCAGACCAATTCTTATGTACAGATTTTTGTTTATCTGGGAACATGAAAGATCTTCTTGAATAGAAAACTTTATAAGGATTGTATAATTCTTCATTATCGACATTTTTCTCGGATATTTTGAAATCCCAATTCAAATCCTCTTGTATTATTTCAAATAATTTAGGTAAACATAACAGTGTTAAAGTTGTGCCGCATGTTTTCAAAATGATTCTATGATCATAGACGAACATCGATGACTCACTTAGTAAAAAAGAATGCATTTTTTTGGTCTTCTTCATACTCAATATCTCACACTTCACCAAATTTAACATCTCAATCCATTTAGACATATCAATATCCAACAAACTCCTCCCAGTTGGCATTGTCTCTACAGTTGGATAAAGCCAAATTTCCAAAAGCTTCTCAGGTCCTTCAAATGCATCAGTAGAATCCAAATTGGACGAAAGTTCATGGTCAATATAACTATGGTTCTCCAATTCTACTATATCCACCGTCATTTTTACGTGTCTATGTTCAATTTCCTCCACTTGTTCGTCGCCTACACTAGATCTGGTATGTACACCAATAAAACAAACTTACTCTTGTCGATATGAAAAAACTTCCTCACTCCACAGGGGAACAATTCCAATGATCCTCTACCAACTATTCAAATGTCAAACTCCCTAGCACACCATATAACCAACATATATATATACAGTCATATCCCCAGTACAAACTCATCTAATAAACTCTAACATAAATTCTTACACACCTTTATTCCTCTATAAAAAATTTTATGTTACCAATTGTCGAGATACAAAAAGTTGTAAATTTTCAAATTCGAAAACTTTCAATGATGTTTGACGCGTCTTTCTACGGCTATTTCTTCACGAAATTCCAAAACCTTTTCGAATATCTTAACACAAAAATTTAACCAAATTTCGTTCCCGTTTCTCACAACTCATCGTAACTTTTATTGCTCAATCGCTAAGAATGAATCAATTGGAGTTTCAATTGTCTCTAAAGCACGCATCAGCCCATCTGCTTCATTTGCTCAATCGTGCAATGGCTGTCAATGGACAATTCAGTTTGGTGATTGAGGTTTATGTCGTTGCTGACAAGAGTTCAGCAACGAGATTCATGTAACTGTGAGAAATCTGGAGAGCAACTTGAAAAATTAAACTTTTATGCTACAATACGTAGGTAGTATGTTGCTGTCTGTTTCATGGCTTGCACGGCTTGCATAGCTTGCTTAGCAGCCAGTGCAACTGAGTTTCGATAGATTTCTTGGAGAATAGGAGTGGTTCGGCATCAAACCATGATAAAGTATCTCAATAAGCTGCATCGAAAATAACAACTATATTATTCCATCAGCGAATACTGTATGAAATTTTAGTTTGTTCAATAACATAATGCATCTATATTTATTTGTTGATATATATATATATATATGAGTGTATTTAGGTTTATGAATATTGTAAAGAATTTTCTTGGAGATGGTGTGAGCTTAGTTCAGGAACCGGAAGAATAGTTCTGTAGAGTAAGCTTGCTGATTTCTTTTGCAATGGTGTTGGTTCCAAGAAGAAAGGCGAAATTTTTATTTATTTCGTTGCTGTTGTTTGTTGCCTTTCCATTTGCGTTACATTTTGTAGAGAAGCAAAAATATGATGATTTGAAGGCTAATTTGAATGAAAAAATTTATGTTACACATGAAGTGTTTTCCCCATTTGATATAAAGCAAATACCATCAACTATTATTGACCTGCTGGCCAATAAAGCTCGGAGGAAGGCAGTTGAATCTCCTCAAGAAAATAGGATAAATTGGAGTAGATATGCTTATGTTAATTATGTTGATAAGGTAGAGTACTTATGCAATTCTATTGTTATTTTTAAAAGTTTGAAGAGAAAATTTGGTTCACAGGCAAAGATGGTGCTTCTATTGTCAGAAACTCTTATAAAAACTACTACACCTGCTGAAAGAGGTTTTTTGAATCTGCAGCTTGTAGATGCTAGAAACTTTTTTGGTGATACTTTGGATGTAAAACTAGTTCCTGTACCTAAAGAAGATGACGAAAGTGATGAAAATGAAGACGAAGAAGGTATCGAAAAAAGGGATTTATTAAATGCCATCAAGCCAAAATTAACTCGTGAGGATGCTAATGAAGTAGAAGGTGCAGCAAATGTTGAGCAAGAGGCTGATGCTGATAAGGCTCCAGATGTTGATAAGGCTCCACAAGCTAACAACATTCCCCAAACTAATAATGAACCACAAGCTAACAATGTCCCACAAGCTAACAATGAACCACAAGCTAACAATGAACCACAAGCTAACAATGAACCACAAGCTAACAATGTCCCACAAGCTAACAATGCCCCACCTGCTAACAACGTTCCACAAGCTAACAATGCTCCACAAGTTAACAATGTTCCAGAATTTAATAAGGCACCAGAAGCTAAGAACATTTCACAAACTGATGAAGTTTCAGAACCAGATGCATTGGATAAAGAAGAGTCGCAGATCAGTAATAATGATAAGACAGATTCGTTTGATTATTTGAGTGCCTTCACGAAATATTCTATGTTTAATGCGGTTGATTATGATCGTATCATTTATATTGACAACGATGCTAGATTAACTAATAATTTAGATGAACTATTTTTCTTACCATCATATATAGAATTTGCAGCTCCATTACAATTTTGGAAAATTCCATTAAAATCATATATCGATTCTATTAGATTAATGCAAGTGGATGGAGAAGATATCAGTATTAAAAATCATGTAAGTAGGTTGATGAGTCGTATTGCGAATGATGAACAGTATTATAACTTCCTTCCAAAGTTACCACCTTCATTATATTTCGAAGATAAATCAGTTATCCAAAGAGTAATGAAATCAGCTTCTGATGTTATTTCATTTCTGGATTTCGATGAGCTTGGAATAACCAACACTGTCCAATTCCAAACAAGTTTAATGGTTTTGAAACCAAATTCCGAAGTATTTAGTGACATCCAAGATAATGTATTACCAAATTTAAGAGGCTTATCACAAGTTAAAAATGGGGAATCAACAATTATAAACAAAAATATTTTCAATTTGAGAAACATGTTATTCGATCAATATAAAGAATATCAAGAAAAGTCCGAAAATTTTAGACCAAAAATAATGGTTTTACCATATAAGAGGTATGGGTTATTATCCAAATCTATGAGAGACGAATCCCATTATCCCATGCTTATTAATGATATGGTCGGTTATCATGATATCGATGAAGCTCCCAAACATGAAAATGAATTAGATATGTTACGAATAATATCCAGTTGTAAATACTTACATTTTAACGAAGACCTATATGACAAACCATGGCGTTATAATTCTATTGATGACATAAAATGTCCAAGTAATGAAACTCCTTACGGTCAGCAAACTTGTAACTTATGGAGACGTCAATATGAATTATTTTTAGAAGATAGAGTAATGTGCGTAAAGTCAGATGATAAAGTTTTAGCTTTAAAAGACTATCCTCTGTTGGAAGATTCTTCAAAATAAATCTTTCGAGTAAATTGAATCCTTCATATCGAATACTAGATAACTCAAAATTTTATGAAAATATTGTTTAAACAGTCCTGTAAATTTGTTAAATAAAGCTATTATGGGGGATATTATATCTCATATCTTTAAAATTTCTTTAATATTTCATAAAAAGGCAGTAATTTTATAACTAAATAGGTATGTAGCAATTTACCATTATGTTCAGAATTTTTCATAAAAAATATTAATAAATATTTCTTAAAATTCTACTTTATTAACTCACGCTTTAGTGCTTCTTCATTAAGTAATCTATCAATAGGCTCCCCATACTTAATTACCTTTGAAGTGTTATCTTTAAAAGCATAATCTACAACTATTCTTTTATTTCCTACTAATGAATTATTCAATACTTTAATTGCTCTATCGGAATCCTTGTAATCTCTCATATATAAGTAAGTACACTTTAGCTGACCATTTGACAAATAAAAAAAATCTGAATCCTTCAGCACTGTGCCAATTTTTTTGAATAGGCCACTTATATCCTCAATGGTTGTGTTTGAATCAATATTTTTAATGAATAATTTAGGTATTGGCAACAGATCTATGCTAATTGCCTCGTTTCTATTAGAAGCATTACCATTTAATGAAGTCATAGCGTAATTACTCAATCGCACTTTTAAAGGCTTCCCAAATAAACTGACAGTGTTATTCATTACTTTTATAGCATATTGCATATCTTCCTCTGTAAAAAAATCCACGAAAGCATAACCCTGATAAGTCTGAAGTACTTTATCTTTAGGATATTTTATCGATGCGACAGGCGCTATTTGAACAAACAGTTCATACAATATTTCAACTGTTACCTGTGGATCAATGTTCCCAACATAAACCGTCCTATTTGAATTCCACGATTTGGAAGTATTGCTCATCTCAAAATATCACTAACTATTGACTTGAAATTCGAAAGGATTTAAATTATATCACAAAATTTGAGCCAATAAGTTGATCTCCTAGAACATTTTTCTTCCGATATCTGTTCCAATTTACGTCGCAACTGTTTGGAAGTATTCACGATTTCTAGAGTGTCCTTCCAATTATAAATAGTTGAAACAACCTTTATATATTTAAATATTAAAACCTGCATCTTTTTTTTTTGATACCCGGATAAAGACATGAATTCGATATTGAAAATTTTTCAAAAATGAAATATATAAAGGCATCGATTTTTATTAAAGTAGATAATTCCTAATTAGTATCCAAATGAATTAATTTATGCTAGGTTCATTTTCTCTTTTGATGCTAAAGAAAGCAATTATAATGATGATGAAGTTACTTGTTCATAATATGAGATATTAGTTTTTCATTCTGATGAATATGTTTTTAAGTCATGTACCAATTGAGATTTGTTTCAAGTTTGCGAGATTGGATTTTTTTAGCAAGGACGATTGTTCATGTTAATAATTATTTCCAAATCCGTTCTTTAAGTTTATTAAGGTTCACTAGTTAACATGGATTTTAAATGTGTTTCTAAGTATCGTCTTCTTAGAAACTCAAAATCTGCCATTCATTATATTTATGTTTATCTTTTTCGATAATTGTTGTTAACAATACGTTTTTGTAAATTTTGATTTTAAATGAGTTTCTATTGTTGCCACTAACGTCTTTTTTAAGTTTTTTAATTAAGTTTTTGTTTTTGGTTCATGATATGCTGTGTTTGTGGTGAACGATTATGTTTCACTTCCATATAATAACCGTTTGTCATGGCACGTTAGGTATATTATTGATAATAAGATACTCTCATTATAATGTTAAGGTTTTCTGATGTGTTGAATAATTGTTGAATGTGATAGATTAATGTGATGTTTATGAATGAAATTATTAATGTTCTCATTAGTAATTTTTGATTTTTCTAAATTTCGATATTGTTTGAAGTGTTTTTTAATGTTCATAGAACCTAGAAATTTTTGATTTCTTTTAGATTTAAGGGTTTGAACAATATTTATTAATCAGAATATATTAACTAAGTTAAGAAGTATGTTTAATTTTAAATTTTGAGATCAATTGATAGAGGTGTATGATGAATATATTTTATGTTTGATGTGATGTCTTTTGTTGTCGGATTAGTTTAATTTGAAGTCAGAGATTCACTCTCCTGCTTAATCGCTCTTCTATCGAAATCAATGATAGTTTGTAGTTTCAAAGACAGGATAAATTTATTAGGATAAATTAATTCTTCTTGTAAGTTTAAGGTAAATATACATAATTATCTTAGTAGTCATTTATTCTATCAAAAGTAATATTATCAAAACTTAATAAAACTTAGTATTATTATGATGTCGATGACTTTTATTTACATTACATAAATGTTTTTTTGTTACAAAATATTTCACTTTTCTTCTACTTTATTTAATATTTATTATAAAATAGAAATAATATGGAATTTTTCTATGCATAAATTTTTTCGACTTGATCTTTAACTTCATCAAGAATTAATTTTCTCTTTAGCTTTTGAGCAGAGGTAACGTAACCATTTTGTGGAGTCCATTCACCTTTGAATAATACAACACCTTGTAATAATTCAATACCATTCAAACCTTGAGATTTACCGGTTTGTATTATATTTTTGTAAACTAAATTGATAACTTTTTTATCATTAAAGTAATCCTCAATATCTTCATTATTCTTCAATATACCTTGTTTAACTGCTTCATTCTTTAATGGTACTAAATTAGGAACAACAATACCAACTGGTTTAACTTTATGTTGATCAGCGTAAACACAGATATTTGTAACGTATTGACAAGATCTATAAACAGATTCCAATTTTTCAAGTGCAATATATTCACCATTTGCTGTTTTAACCAAATTCTTTTTTCTATCAATAATTTTTATTTGACCAGATGGAGTCCATTCACCGATATCACCAGTGCAGAACCAACCATCTTCAGTAAATGCTTCTGCAGTTTCTTGTGGATTTTTATAATACTCTTTAATAATTGATGCACCTTTTAATAAAATTTCACCTTGGTTGTTTTTTGCTAAATATCCTAATTCTTCAACATCACGCAATTTTGCGGTTACAGAACCAACTAAGCTACCAGCAATACCATATTCAAAGCTGCTCACCCTTGTTACACATGCATTTGCACAAGTTTCTGTTAACCCATAACCAACTAACATTGTACATAAAACGTTTGAAATAAATTTTTGAGTGTCCATACTAATTGGAGAACCACCATTCATAATTAATCTTAAATTACCACCAGTTGCGGCTCTAACTTTTTTGAAAATGATATTACCTACAGAATTACCACCTGGAATCTTGTAATTATTCATAAACATTTTAGTACTATAAGCTGACCAAAAAACTTTTTGCATTACTTTTGGCATTTCATTTAATTTTGTAATAATACCTTTTTTAATCATTTCAAATACTGCAGCGACACCGACCATGATACTTGGTTTAAATAATGCTAAATCTGATTCACAATTACGTATCGATGTTGGAGTTAAAGTTTTAACGGTAGCATAACCTAAAACACCACCCCAATAGAAAACAATTAATTCGAATAGTAGTTCAAAAATATGAGCTAATGGTAAAAATGCAATGATTCTATCACTTATACCAATATCACCATAAACACTTTCTGAAACACCAGCAATACCGGCAACTAAATTTGCATGAGTAATTGAAACACCTTTTGGATCACCAGTAGAACCACTTGTGTACATGATACAAGATAAATCTTCTGGCTTTGGTGGATGTGGTTCAATTTCACCTTTAGAATCTTTACCCATTTTAACCAATTGACCAAAATGTAAAAATTCTATATCAGGGTTAATTTCTTTAATTTTTTCAACAGCATCAAAAGCATCTTTATAAACTTTACCATTTTGTCTTTTATCATTTGGATCAATTTTCTCTGAATGAATAATATATTTAATTGATTTGGCAGTTTTTAAAGGATTAATTAATGTAGCTAATAAACTATTATCAGTGAAAATTGCTTTAGATTCACTTTGAACTAAAGAATGTGTTAACCCATTTTCACCTAAAGTATCATATGCAGTTACAATTGGAATCGATTGTGATTGAGCACCACAAAACATTTTCATCCATTTATGTGAAGTTGAAGCATAAATATGTAATTTATCTTCAGAACGTGGATTTAAACCCATCTTAACTAAACCTCTACCTAAATCATGCATTATATTTGTTAAATCATTAAATTTAATATATTTATAATCAGTTAATTCGAAATATAACCAAGTTTTTTCAATACTGTGTTCTTTCCCATCAATTTTCTTAGTAACCATTTTTTTCTCTTCATGAATTTCAATTAAATCTCTCCAACCCATTGCAGTTCTTGTACCACCACGTTCAAATGCTTCTAATAAAAACTCATAAGCAGTGGAACAAGTGTAACCCTTAGGTCTCACCAAAGGAGCATCCACCGTACTACTTATTCTTGGAGCTGTTTCATGTTCATTTGCCGGTTTACCAACAATCTTAGTGCACTGTACAACCATATCTGTAAAAATTGTTCTTTACTTCTCTACCTTAGTTATGTAATTTGCCTCTCTCTTAACGCACTCGATACAACAACATCACAATGCAAGATTATGCAATACAACAAGAATTAATAGAATCTTATATATATATATATATGTATATATGTGTGTGTGTGTGTAAAATATATATAATGTGACCGAATCACTGTATTTGGTATTTTTTTTACCGCCCATGATTTTTCCTAACAGCTCTCTACACAAAGAGATTACTTCAATTCTATGCAATGGCTCAACCTTTGTTCACAATTTCTGTCATTAAACCGATGTAAATCACTTATAAGATGATGGCTCTAGAGAACATTTCAGTGTAATTTCCGATCATTATTAATCTTTTCAACACTAATGCACTGCCGCCCACAGTGGGCTAACAAATTGCTAACAGAACCACCCTATGTATTATAAATATCGATACATGAAGTTTTAACGTTTATTAAATGAAAAATAATGAAATTGACAGTTATTGGAGCTGTTGGGTAAATTAGAATTGGTAAATGGTATGAGAATACAATTGCTGCGACGGATGTAATGCGATAATGAGATGATTTTAAGTTATATTATAGTGTTTGTTGAACTTTATGGGAAATAGGGACGACGAGAGATAATGTGTCTTATTGGATTCTCCGGACTTTTGTTATGAAAATTTTGGGCTCCTCAATTTTCGAGAATTTTATGTCTATTTTTTATTTTATTTTTTCGGTTTTTCAATGAAAGCAACGGGGAACGGGATGTGGGTGTGTATGCATGTGTGTTATGTTGCGGTAACTTTTCTCAACAAAAATTTGTGATACAGGCGATTTGCTGTTAATCCCCGAGAATGGAGAGCGGAGTAGTTATTTGGATTTTTTTTAAGGGGATAGCGGTGGGAGAGATACCGGCAAGGCATCAACAGGTTATTAGTTTAGCTATTTTTTAGGTTTCTGCAGATTCGGAAAAATCCAACAATTTTTTGTTGAGGGAACAGAAATTTCGACGGAGGAAGGGGATAAGACAAAAAATAGGCATTAAATCCGGAGCATAATGTCTGTAAGTTGTTGTTTTTTTTAACGGAAGATTGACTGGAATGTCTGTGTATAGTGTATAGTGTATGGTGCTACAAGGTGTATGGTTACCCTCTTGTCGGATTCATTTCTATTCCGCTTGGGTGGCGAGAGACACTGAAGAAATAAGATGACATGAGAGACAGGAGTGTACAAATATTATGAGTTAGCGGAGGGTTGGTTGGAGTAGATGAACTGCGATTTGACATTGTGTTGGGGATATGTTCGAATATCTCTATAAGTAACTCACCGTGTTTATTGACGTTAAGAATAGAAGGTGATCCCGTGATGTTCAATTTCTAGATCACCTGACTGACGACAGTCTATTGCAATGGGTTGACGTGCATTTCAGTTTAATGCACATCACATGATTTTCGAAGAATGAGGAAAAAGACAATCAAGTATCGATATATACGGTAGGGAGATCGTAATCATCAAAAAATGTAACATTTCCATCCCCCAAATTAATTAAGGAACTTTTTTACTGTAAATAGCTCTTTTGCGAATATCCTTTTTTTGTCGAATATTAAAAATTAAGAATACTACAAGTTATACATCATACACAATACAAATATTTGGTTCTTTAGTTATAGTTCGTCGTTTCCATATCCATATTCATATTCATATTCATATTCATATTCATATTCACACGCATACGCATACGCATACGCACACACATATTACATATAAGTTTATATTTCACAAAATGGGTTGGTTTTTTGGAGAAGAAACTAAAAAGGTTACCACTAGAGGAGAGAGGGAGAAGTGTTGGGAGTCAAGAGATTTATTTTTTAAATGTTTAGATAAGAATAATATTATTGATGCAAAAAATCCAAAAAATTTAAAATCTATTAAAACCAATTGTTCAAAGGAATCAAAATATTTCGAAGACAATTGTTCAAATAGTTGGATAAACTATTTTAAAGAGAAAAGATTAGTTGATTTTAAGAAACAGAAAATTGAACAAGAAATGATAGAAAAAGGTATAACACCAATTAATTTATCACCACAACAATATGGGACAATTCAAAAGAAATAGAAAAAAATATAAACTTGTTAATATATAATATAATAATAGATCAATAAATAAAATATACTGGAATTTTTCATTAAACATTATAAACGTGTACAAAGGGGATAATTCATAAATACAAATATTTATATATACTCAATGCATATAAGCATTGTTTTGTTTTTTTTTTTGTGATTTTTTGTGCTTTTTTTGAATATGTATTGTAGTCCTGTTGTTTAAACTAAACTTCAAAAACTTCAATGTTTGCTTTAGCACCGTTTTTGGCTGTGACGACACAGAATGCACCACCACCAGCACCATCAGCGGATTGTGTGGAGTTCACAGCGTTTATATTTTGAGAACTTGGATCAATGGAACATGGCAAACCTTCACATTGGGAAGGATCATCACAGGTGATTCTGACACCGAATGTAGGCTTGACATTCTTGAATGGAGAAGTATCTTCAAGATAAACTGGATTCCAACCGATCTTCACGAAAGTGTTTTGGTTGTCGTCCATGTTAGCACCAGCAACGTAAGGAGCCCAGTTACCCCATGGGTTGTCGGTGCTTCCCCACTTACAACCATCATCAACGCTCACACCTGGTGGGTTGACGTAGAAATGAGATGCAGTAGATGCCCAGTAATCCGTACCTGGAACAGCAAGAACGGAATCTGAGTTGCTGCTAACTAGTGTTGGAATCAACATTTCTTCGTTACCAGGTAAAACAGTTTGGCAGAAGGCGACATCGCTGCCAGCATTGTTCTTGGCGATAAAGGTACCTTTACCGTCGTAACAATAAGCTTTATCGGAGAATGGCTTTTGTAAAACACCATTGTCGTCACAGTATAAACCACCGTATTGGGAACCAGGATAGGTATAGGAAGTTACCTCAGGGTCCCATTGGCCCATCAGTTGACCAGGCTTACATGCATATGGACACCATGAACCGTAAGAACATTGCTGATCATAATGCATGGCCCAGCCAGCGTTGGTACCGCTCGTTTGAACGGCAACCATACCTTCTTCGCTTGGGAAAGCACAAGTACCACCACGTCTGTCGATATGGTCGTGCTTGTGATGAGAATCAGTTTCAGGTAATGGAGAGCCTTTAACAAAGTTGATAAAGGAAATTACACTGACTAAACTAACTGTTGATGGGATCATATTTAAATAAAAAAAATTAATGAATGAATGTAAAAAGTTGGTAAAAAAATTAATTAATTCGAATGAATGACTAGCCTTGTAGGATTGGCTTGGATTTTTAGGTTATTATTTGGTGGAGTAACTATGACTTTTTGTCTTATTATCACTAAATGCAAACTTATATTTTTGAGCTTTCATTTAAAGCAAAATACAAATAATGAATAGGATTTTGTCTAGACTAATCAAAAATTAGATGTTCTCTTTATATACAATTTTTCACATATGCCTTGTCGATGAGAAATCTTTCTTTTTGTCTCCAATAAAATGTTAGTGCATTCTTTTCTTTTCTTTGTATGATTTTGACGTATTAAAAGCTTCAAGTCAAACTTATGCTTATTTTAATTCTATACGACAAATATATCAAGGTTGATCTTTGTTATCTTATCACAAGGTAACCAGTAACTCAAAAAGGACTGATGGAAGAGATTATGCCAGAGGAATGTGGTTTCATTCGAGTGCCAAGAGAAAATGATTCTGAAAAATCTTGTCAGTTGAAATCTGACATTGGTCGAAAAATGTTTCTTTTTATGAGTAAGCTTGATAGTATAAAGAATCAAAGAATAAATGTTTCTTAGTAGTTAAATCTTTCCTGATCACAAATGTTTCTTTTTTTTTGTCTAGTCTACTGTCTATTTCTAAATACTTGTGACACTTCATGTCTGTTTCATTTTTATATTTCGCGATAGTGACACTTATCCAAAATAACGGTCTCGGACTGTGTAAAATGTGACGCCGCAAAACATACACTATAAGAAAAGAAACTTGTGAGGCTTGTTGTGACACTAGTTCGTGGTGAAGTTTTATATCATAGAACATTATGCTTAAGTTACAAAGAGCACATTTGCAGTTATTCTGGGGAAAAATAAAAATGACAATGACAAATGATTAGAAAAACTGGACATGACATAATTAAAGTAGTTTCCTAAAGAAAAAGTACATGGCACTGATGAATATGCAGCTTCTCTATTTTCCTATTGGATGTGTTTGATATATTCATTACTTAAATCAATAAAACAGTTTTATATAAAAATATAAAATAACTTTGCAGGTAAATATAGTATTACTTCTATCTATTGCATTTGTATAAATTATTAACAATTACAAATTTAATAATAGTGTTTGTTTAGAGTCTATGGAATGTTATATTCTTAAATTTCATTCCCATCTTAACTTTTTTAAATGTTTAGTTTTGATTTCTTTTTCAGCTTGAATGTTATTTTCAACATTATCATTGTTCATTGATTCATATTTAAATCCTTGGATTAAAGCTTCATCTGGAAGACAATCATCATTGTCACCACCATCGATATCACCAAGAATAGCATCGAGTTCTGCCGGTGCTAAGTTATTAGAATCATTCAATTTTATTAAACAAGCTCTTTTAAAATTTTTATACTTTTTTTTTATTTCTGTATTTACAGGAATTGTTATAGTTTCATTTGTGCTTGTTATTATTGGTAATGTAAAAGATGGTTGTGTTAAAGATGCATTAATTTCTGTAGCATATATAGTAGCGTCACTTAGCGAACCGTTGGATGATCCAACAAGAAAATTTAAATGTTCTTTGGGAAGTACTAAAATAGATCTTTTTGGTTTAGAACTTCTATGACATGGAACTTTTGGCTCTTGTATCTCCTCATTAGTTTCAGATTCATTTATTGAGGAATTTATTAGTCTATTTAATTCTAGTGTTACATTTGGAATATATGAATTATTCTTTAATTCAAAGGTAGGAGTGATCGACGGATCACCAAATGGACTGGAAAGTCTTAAATCTGACGCACTAAAAATTTCTTCTTCACTATCAGTTTCAAAGCTGTCATTTTCGATTGTTAAATATTGAGGTACTAACAGATTGTTATTACATTTTACAGTCTTATTGCAGTCTTTTGATATTGATGGCGAGCATTTATCAGATAATCTCAAACCCAGCTCTCGAAGTCTATAATTTTTAGAAGGCTTTTTTGGTATCAAAGGCTTTAAAACTTTATTTTGCGGAGGCGTTAAAAGTATTGATGATGCCATTTGTTCTTTTTTTATCTGTATAGTTTAAAAGTATGTTATTTTGTATAGAAATAAATTAAAATTTCTTCAATTCGGAAAAAAAATGATTTCTTGTTTAAGTAAAATATATTTACTCTTTATGGTTTATTGATTAGAAATCTATTTAATTCCCTGTGACTATATATATTTAAAGGTAGTCGATATGGTTTGTATTAATATCTCTGTATTTATATTATTTACATAAATATTCGGATGTTATAGTGATTTTGTAGATAGTCAAACAGTTTACAAACATTTTTCCGTTTCTAATTATTGATTGGAATATTGTATTATTGATTTATGATACTCTTATGTCATCAATGTTATTTTTCCTATTACTGATACAGAGTATCTCGCAGATATTCGAAACTAAAAATACCTACCCTAAAATAATTCCGAATCAGGTTTTATTAACTTCATTGGTTTGTTAGAAAAACAACTGAGGAATAACCGCAACATAAAAGTCAAACGATCGTACAATGACAAGTTCAAGTTCAAGTTCAAGTTCAAGTTCAAGCCCAATGGTCATTGTTTCTGAAAGCTGTGATAGACTTCGTTAAAGAATGAAGCGTCTAGAATCTAAGAAGCATTGTTTTTACTAAAGAGTTCCAAGAAGAACTTTATAACAACAAGAGGAATCCAAGAGTAACAGAAAGTAGAAGCATCAGGAATATTACTCAATTTTGCGGTTATGTTTTCGAAATGTTGCTTTATTGATTCGAAGCTAAATGCGTTCTACGAAAATAGCATGCGGATTAATTTTTTTGTGGTTTATCTTCCAGTTGATTACGTTGAATATTTAATTGCTTTTTAACAGGACTACTATCTTTTAACAGGACTATAATCAATAGATAGAAAGATAAAACATTTTAAATTTTTCGTAAATGTCAGGCTGAACAAGAAAAATTTCCCTTTCAAGCAATGTATAAACAGATTCAAAACTCTTTTTTCGAAATCCTCGTTCCTATGTAGCCAGTTCAGATGGCCGCTACTATAATTTCCTATTGACAATTTACCCTTTTGATAGTTTGTAAACATATGTTCAAAAACAATATTTTTTCCTAGTATCCTATCAAGTATTTATTGTCAAAACAGGAAATAGCTGAGACAGAAAAGGATATTTTGTTTCTGGTATTCGGATTCTGCTACGGCTTTTTCCAAGGAATTTTCAACGCAGTTAAATCTAGACAACAGCAGAATTTCATTGAAAAAATGCTCACAAATGGATGCTAACAAGATTTCGAAAAATGTATTATACTTTCAACGGCGTAAGTAAAAGGACCTTAAGTAAGAAAAATGTATTATACAGCCATTTTTAGAGGAATGAATGAAATAGTAAATTTCTTGTTATATCTATTGTACATCCATTGTTTGAAAGATTATTTACGTAAGGTTTGAACGTGGTTTACTGAACGAAATGCCGGATATTTATCTTTTGTTACGTATTAGGTAATAACATACGCTTCTTCCTCCTAAGCAAATATGTATATACCTTTTTCTCGAGTTTATGAGCAAAATAGGCTATCAAGGTGTTAGTATCCTATTTTGGAGTATATATATCCTGTTTAGGACTTTGTTTACCGTTAATTGAGATATAATTTATATATTTTACTTGGATATGATTATTGAACCTCTTCATATTATTCATTACCAATCACAAGAGAGAATATCATTTCCCAAAAAAATTTATGATATGGAAGTGATGTCTGATTAGGACCATTTGTTCGTAAAAAATCTTTGTAATAATGCAGCTTCAATGTATGAACAATAATGATTTTGTTTCCCTAGTATAGTAGACTAAAGGATATTAACTAGAATTCGATTCATAAGAAATAAAATATAATAACTTAAGTGATTTTAGTTTTCAAAAACCAACTAAATTGCTACTTCAATCTGTGAATGTTTGATTTCCCTTTTAATTATGAACTAAATTATCAAGTTGATTTTAATATTCCAGCACCAAAGATATGGGTTTCAAAATTAAGATATTTCAATTACATGTTCATGACACATTTTTATGTTTTGTGACCAAATATTTTTTTAAAAAAATTACAAAAATTAGCTTGTAATCTGAAAGTTGTCTTTTAAAAGAGAATAACGACACAAAATATAAAAGGATAATTTTTTGTATTTTCTATATAAATAAACTTGATATTTATGGTCGAGAGAGTATCTAATAATCTTTATTTTTTAATGTTGCAAAATTTTATATAATATTTAATTAGAAAACCACTAGGAATCACAAATAAAACAAAAAGGCATTTGTTGATCTATATATATTTATTTCTCTATTTTTTATTATATTTTTGCTAACTATTCAGTTTGTTTGTTTTTTAGTATGACTTCTAACAAGATAAATGCAATGTCAGATATTGTTGATGTTCATTTCAGTAATGGTGAAAATATTATAAATAATGTTAAGGATAAAGTTGAAAAAAGTAAAAATAAGAGTGGATCACTAAAAACAATAGATCATATTCAGAGATATCCTTTGGTTCAACAAACTGAGACTGCTTTGAATAATATACTAATCTCAAGAATTGTTATTGAAAATACTTTACCTGTCGCAGAATACATTATAAATTCTAAACCAGTCGAATTTATATCACCAATATTGGTTGTCCCTGACACAATTCTTAACACTTCCTTAAATGTTGCTGAAAAGATAATTCCTTCTTTGAAGACAAAGACATATCAAATATTAGGTGAAGAGGCTATGATACCATGTGTATATGTTAGTAATGCTAATCATGCAACCATCAAGTTTATTGATAACAAAATCACTGATCCTAAACATCAAGCTTTAAAAAGATGGAGAGTAAATTACAACCAATATATAGATACAAAAAATAAACCATTGGTGAGAGGTATGCTTGATCCAGTTTTTAGTAAACTAAATGATCATTTAGAGAAAAGTTGGCCAGAAACGCCAGAAACTACTAACTTTATCAATAAGAAAAGTTATTGTTGTGAATTTGACAAATCTATTGTACTGACTATTAACTTTTTTGTTAAAAAAGCCAAAGATGTTAATAATAAATTATTGAGTTATCCAATAAATGAAGCTAAATACATTAAGAAAGTCAATAACACAACTATTCAAAAATTAGAAGAAGATAATGATTTCTCTGTAGGAAATACGTTCAAGGTACTCAAAAAGACAATTAAAAATAAGTAATTTAAATGACAGAGTTCGTAAAATCGGTTTATAGGAATATATATAATTAATTACAGTAATGGTAATGTAATGTACAAAAATAATTATATAAAATTAAAAATCAATTCAAATTATATGTTGACGTCTGTATTTATTTATTAATTATGTATTATTTTTTTACCACTCTTCGCTTCCATTAGTGACACTACAAATATTTTTGTGAGAAAATTTGAAAATTAATAAAACAAATGACTGTTTTAACATCCGGACATTTTTTAAAATAGTACACTTTATAGAACTTGTTTGCTTTTTTTCAAGTAAAGAAAAAATATGGTTTTCGGCTTGAATGAAAAATATTGAAAAACTTACTATTTAGACGCATTTTGCCTCTGTCTAGAAGTTGTTGGTCTAGGTAGGACAACCATTGTGTTAACACTAAATAATTTGCTTGCTGAAGGGAAGTTTTAGTTTAAACTAGAAGGACAGTCAAAATTGGTGGTGCTAATTATTGAACAACTTAGACTCATTAATGTACTTTCTATCATAAATTCTTAGTAAATATGCTATTATACTTTTTTCAATCCATACGATGATGTCTCAAATTCTCTCTATTCATGTTAAGATCATTCTGTTAGAACATAGTAATTTTTATTACGCAGAGGTATTGTAGCTTGGTATTCATGTGAATAACTTTTGCTTTGTAAGTGTAACCAACCTTCTACCAAAATTTGATGGTCTAATATTTTATCCATCTCTAAAAGATAAAAAAAATATATACTTAAAAATAGGCTTATTTTATCAATATTATACCACTAATTTAACAAATAAAAAAGAACGATAGTATTGAAAAAGTGAGTAATGACATACCTATGAAGTAGTGGACGATGATTTTAAACGTAATATCAAATGTCAAATCGAATTGGGCTGTGTATTTTCTAAGAATTGGGCTGTGTATTTTCTAAGAATTGGGCACTGTTATTGAGAAATAAATGATGAAATTATGAAAACTAGACTCATCGATTGTTATGGGAAGGGATGAATGTGAAGAACCATTGGTAAATAAAGTGTTGATATTGAAAATGGTGGACCATTTTAGTATAATGACCTAGTTAACAATATTAATTCATTTTAAACATTGGGGATTCTATTTGACATAATAAGAAAGAATGGGAGTAATGATAGTTAGCTATTTCATTAGAAAATTCCTCAATATGATATATTTTGGATGCGGATAGTGAAATAACATCCTGTGCATTTTCAAATGAAATTAAACACTAATAAATTTTAATGATGAACATCAGTAGTGGCTATTCAATTCCTTGTTATTTGATATGATTGTTGAAGTTTGTGAACTACTATAATTTATTTTATTTTAGACTATATATACTAACATTTTTTTATATTAAATTTGTCAAAAATTTAGTAACATTTTTATTGTAGTGGCTCATCTAAAAGAATACCAAGTCATTGGCCGTCGTTTGCCAACTGAATCTGTTCCAGAACCAAAGTTGTTCAGAATGAGAATCTTTGCTCCAAACACCGTTGTGGCTAAGTCTCGTTACTGGTACTTCTTACAAAAGTTGCACAAGGTTAAGAAGGCTTCTGGTGAAATCGTTTCCGTTAACGAAATCTCTGAAGCTCACCCAACCAAGGTCAAGAACTTCGCTGTCTGGGTTAGATACGACTCCAGATCTGGTACCCACAACATGTACAAGGAAGTCAGAGACGTCTCCAGAGTCGCTGCTGTCGAAACCTTATACTCCGACATGGCTGCCAGACACAGAGCTAGATTTAGATCCATCCATATCTTAAAGGTTGATGAAATTGAAAAGACCGCCGATGTCAAGAGACCATACGTTAAGCAATTCTTGACCAAGGACTTAAAATTCCCATTACCACACAGAATCCAAAAGTCTACGAAGACCTTCTCTTACAGGAGACCAACCACTTTCTACTAAGCAAATTAACCACATATATATAGATAGAATTTTACATATGTGCATACGTGTGTAGATATTTTGTTATATATTTGTACTATTAGTTATGTAGATTTTTAGAATAATAAGCTTTATAATTAACACCCCGCACTGTTAAAACAAACACTCTATAGCTTGCTATATAAGAACTACCATTAGCAGATTTGATCTCCATACCTGACTTTGCTCATCTGCCTCTAGAACCGTACCACTGGCTCAAGCATACATATACCTTCAAGATACTGTCCAATTGACTCCATTGGAAAGAGTCGTTAAAGCTATAAAGCTTATAGGAACAATCCTAGACATCTATATACAAATTGTAGCTTAACAGAACCACCATTCAATCCACCTCACCAGTATCATGGAACGAGTAAACTGTGAACTCATCTAACTAAGCCTAGAGATATTTTATTATCTACTGATATGTAAAATGTAATACGTAAAAGCTAAGCGATGAAAAGTGGAAGGCAGAACGGCACAGTGCGTACTAAGAAAACAAGATTGCGTACAGTATTTTGAAATATCTACAGACTCTTTGTAAGATTAATGAGAATACCTATGGATTGAAAGTGAACTATAGAAGTGTTGTCAGGTTTTAATATTAATGATACTTGTGGTATGGAGTTGAGATGAAGTTGATTTTATGATTGTTTGGAAGTTGGAGGGTTTTTGGTTTCTTGTATCGTGAATAAGAGCAGTATCCTTACGAGGAATAAGTTGTTTTTCGATGGTAGCTGGTAATAGTAGTAGTTCGTCACAATCGAGTCAGAATGATGGTTTAAGGCAAAGATCTAAGGCTAAAAACGTTGTTAGTAAGGGGGGTGATGATCTAGATGATGTTCATTTACCTGTAACAGAGATTCATTTGAAGTCTCATGAATGGTTTGGTGATTTTATCACGAAACATGAAATTCCACGTAAAGTGTTTCATTCTTCGATCGGTTTCATCACCTTATATTTATATACACAAGGGATTGAGTACAAGAATGTTATTAAGCCATTGGCAATAGCTTTTGTTGCAATTTTTGCTTTAGATGTTATCAGATTAAACTGGCCATTTTTCAATTACCTGTATTGTCATGTTGTAGGTTTATTAATGAGGAAAAAAGAAATTCACACATATAATGGTGTTTTATGGTATATACTTGGTTTATTATTTTCATTTTATCTTTTCAGTAAAGATATTGCTTTGATGTCTGTATTATTATTAAGTTGGTCGGATACGGCAGCCTCTACATTTGGTAGAAAATTTGGGCATTTAACTCCAAAGATTGTTCCAAACAAATCATTAGCAGGGTCTCTTGCTGCATTTGTAGTAGGTGTCCTATCATGTTTGACACTATATGGTTTCTTCTTCCCACACTTTAACAATATGAATAAACCAGGTGACATCTCCTGGACTCCGGAGACAAATAAATTGAGTTTGATACAGTTATCTGTTTTGAGTGGATTTGTGGCGTCTTTAAGTGAAGGTATCGATGTATTTAACTGGGATGATAATTTTACAATCCCAGTTTTATCTTCTATATTTTTAAATTCTGTCATTCAATTTTTTAAGAGAAACTAGGTCATCCGTTGCATTTATAAAATAAAATTAGACACAATAAAATAGACACAATGTAATACAAATTCTTATACATACTCTAGGATATGAGTTACGAATGAAGAGACGTTAAAAGGTTACATATATTTTGTAAGAAATAAATAATAAAAGTTTAATTTACAATTGTTTGGAATCATATACTAATCAAATAAAAAAACGAACAAAAATGGTTCATCATTCATGACAACTTGGTGAACAATTAGTTAACCTCTACAGTATGAAACATCTCTTGACCAACGATAAATAATTATTGTAGCAGAAGCTTCTTATATTATTAAAAATGCAACGCACGTTAGTATAATTGGATTCAACAATTATAGTTCCAGCAGGTTCTGTCACCTAAACAGCATCCTAGCCCTATGTATACCCTATCGTGGACCTTAGGGTTTGATTAAATCATTAGGTCTTGAGCAAACAATACTTTTGGCAATTAAAACATTAACCATAATAAAAAATGAAAAAAAAAATGTGAAAAATTTTTTTGAAGCTCATCGAAATTTTTGAAAATAATTGAAATTTGTATTCAAATTGTGAGTGGAATTTACTACAGTAATTTCGAACAATCTAAATAGTGAGGATGATGATATTAGCTAAATTCAATAGTGATTATCAAATGTTTTCTAGAGATGTGAGTTTGAGATGGCAATCATTAATGGTATGGTATGTGAATGCTTTCGATTAGCTAAATGAAACGTTCAAGTTATTTTTAAATTGTAGTGTAAGTTAATCTTTTCATATAGGTTCTTGTACAAGCTTGTTATATATAAATTTAAAAGTGTTTCTAGTTTATGTATTTGTTAAAGTACTGTAAATATCAGAAAGTGAGCAGTAAGATAGTTTGAAGAAACACTGAACACCATAAGGAAAGTAAAGATGGCTTACGTGTTAACTGAAACCTCTGCAGGTTATGCTTTATTAAAGGCTTCTGATAAAAAAATCTACAAATCATCTACTTTGATTCAAGATTTAGATACATCCGACAAAGTTCTAAAGGAATTTAAAATTGCAGCATTCTCTAAATTCAACTCTGCTGCCAATGCATTGGAAGAATCCAATTCTATTATTGAAGGTAAAGTTTCTCCTCAATTACAAAAATTATTAGAAGAAATCAAGAAAGATAAGAAATCAACTTTAGTCGTTAGTGAAACTAAACTTGCTAACTCTATTAACAAATTAGGTTTAAACTTTAACGTTGTCTCCGATGCTGTTACCCTTGATATTTATAGAGCTGTTAAGGAATATTTACCAGAATTATTACCAGGTTTAACTGATTCTGATTTGAGTAAGATGTCATTAGGTTTAGCTCACTCTATTGGTCGTCACAAATTGAAGTTTTCCGCTGATAAGGTTGATGTTATGATTATTCAAGCTATCGCTTTATTAGATGATTTGGATAAAGAATTAAACACATATGCTATGAGATGTAAAGAATGGTACGGTTGGCATTTCCCAGAGTTGGCTAAGATTGTAGTCGACTCTGTTGCTTACGCCAGACTTATTTTAGCTATGGGTGTTAGATCTAAGGCTGCTGAAACTGATATGAGTGAAATCTTACCAGAAGAAATTGAAGAGCGTGTTAAGACTGCTGCCGAAGTTTCTATGGGTACTGAAATCACCACTGTTGATTTAGACAACATCAAGGCTTTAGCTGATCAAATTGTCGAATTTGCTGCCTACAGAGAACAATTATCCAATTACTTAACCGCAAGAATGAAGGCTATTGCTCCAAATTTAACTCAATTAGTTGGTGAATTAGTTGGTGCTAGATTAATTGCCCATGCTGGTTCTTTAATTTCTTTAGCTAAATCTCCAGCTTCTACTATTCAAATCTTAGGTGCTGAAAAAGCTTTATTCAGAGCCTTAAAGACCAAGCATGATACTCCAAAATACGGTTTATTATACCATGCTTCTTTAGTCGGTCAAGCTACAGGTAAGAACAAAGGTAAGATTGCTAGAGTCTTAGCTGCTAAAGCTGCTGTCTCTTTACGTTATGATGCATTAGCTGAAGATAGAGATGACTCTGGTGATGTTGGTCTAGAGGCTAGAGCCAAGGTTGAAAACAGATTATCACAAATTGAAGGTAGAGATCTAAGAACCACTCCAAAGGTCGTACGTGAAGCTAAAAAGGTTGAAATAACAGAAGCTAGAGCATACAATGCTGATGCTGATGCTACCGCAGAAGTTGATTCTGACGACTCCGACAGTGAAGAAGAAGAAGTAGAGAAAGAAAAGAAAGACAAGAAGAGAAAGAGAGATGATGATGATAATGATGATGATGATGAAAAGAAGAAGGAAAAGAAATCCAAGAAGGAGAAGAAAGAAAAGAAGGAGAAGAAAGAAAAGAAGGAAAAGAAAGAGAAAAAGGATAAGAAAGACAAGAAAGATAAAAAAGACAAGAAGAGTAAGAAAGAAAAGAAATAGATTACTGCATTAGCATTTCATTCTTCACTATAAAAATCAACCCAATAAAATATGTTGTACTTGGCCTAGGTTTCTGATACATTTATAAACGCATCTTTATATTTATTATTTTCTTATGGCTTTCCAAGAATATTTTTTATTCTCATATTAGTTGTCATTCGAGGTTTTTGAAAATTTCTTTTTTTAATAAGTATAAAATAATTATATAATTCTGTAAATTAGAATAGCTCAATTGAGTTCCAAAATTAAATATAATTCATGTTGTAAACATTAGTAAACACGAACTAATTGTCTAGTCAGTTAGTGTCGTTATGAAATCTTGCTATCACTTCAAGCTTATTTTCAGCCGTCCGCTGCGGACATCAAAAATATTACATAAATATTTGTATAATATATATATTTATATCCCATTATTATGAAGCATCATCTGGAAAGTAACATTTTCTACAAGACTTCAAGTGATAGACACTAAGCAAAGCGCTACAGATATATATTTAAAGTAATAGAGTTGTTAATTCAAGTCATGACGAATAATCAGCGTCTACCTTTAATTTTTAAAGAAGTGAAAGATGAGTTAAGTATAGAAGAGACAAATGAAATTAGAAAATCTTTAGGATTACGGCCAATACCTGATAAAAGCATACCAGGGGCTTCAACGAAAAATTTTAATGATGAGTGGTTGTCCTCTGTTAAAGAACCGGTCGATTCTCTCACTGCAAGAAAGGTTGTAAACATTAAAAACCCAGATGTTATACCGTCCCTCTCATTGGGAACTAATGTTGAAGATATTGCTATGGGTAAAAATGTTATATTAACATTGAAGGATCAGCATATCCTTCAGGATGATGACAGTGATGATGAGTATGGGGATATTTTGGAACAAGAGAGTATTGAACAAGATAAAGTTGATGTGCACAATTTTAACTTAAAACAAATGAACAAGCTAAGGAGAAGAAATAAAACCGTATTGAATGTATCTAGTGTAGACATTAATAAAGCTGAAAATTCTCCTTCTGTTGATAGTGAAGGAATAAGAATTAGTGTTGGGGCTACTATGAATATGCTTGATATGAATGAAGAAAACGACACTTTTCAGGAGGATGCTTTTAAAGGTAAAGTAAAAGTTACATTAGATTCAAATAAAGAAGATTCTAATGAAGATGAAATTGTTTCTAGTGATTTCTATTCATTAAAAATAAAAAAGAGAAAGAAGATGGATATTAAATCAATTTCAAAAAGAGTAAAATTACCTAGTAATATAGAAACTGTAGATCTTATTAATGAAGATGAAGCTAATCTGGAGAATGAGGAGGAGGATTTGTATGGTTCTGTTATCCTTTTGAATAAAGAGAATAAAAATAAGATAGTTACTTCTGAACAAATAACGAAAGATATTGAAAGAGAAAAGAACGAAAAGTTGGAGAGACTTCAATTTTTTAATGTACATAACATAAAAGAAGAATCACAGAATAACTCCTTAAAAATTTCCGACAATATATCATTTATGAGTTATCTAAGTAACAATATTTTACAAGATATTAAAACCGTTGATAATAATACCCCTAAAGAACATTTAAAAAATGAGATACATAAAGACAATGGGTCATTAAAATACAATTTAGAAAAAAATGATGTCAACTCTAACAAAAATGAGAACACTGATAAGGTAGATGAAAACCATGTTGAGGGTTCTTCGAATGAAATTAAAGATGAACCGAATTTTTACGATGGTGTAGCCTCTGCATTAAAAATTTTGAGTAACTATAACTCAACGATAGAAGCATCAAAAAATAACAACATTGAAGATAATAAATTAGCACAAGAAGACAACCCTCATGAGATCACGGGTGGAAAAAAACCTGCATACAATCCACAAGTAAAGTTAGTTTATAAAGATAATGACGGTAATGAATTGACAACGAAAGAAGCATATAAGAGGTTGTCTCAAAAATTTCATGGCACAAAGAGCAATCCAACAAAATTGGCAAAGAATAAAGCTAAAATAGCCTCTAGAAATAAACACATTAAAACCAGCATATTTGATGAATAAGCATATAATTTAGATAGATCAAGATATATAAATTTAATCAGTAACATTCGAAATAGTCCTTCAAATACCTACAATAACTCATTATTTTATTTTTTTTTAACGTTTTGTTCTTCCTTGCAGATAAAGAGTACATTACTTATAGAAGTGAAAATTGATAAGCGAAAAGTTAATAATAATTAAAGCCTTAAAAAAGATTATATTTAAATTGTATTTGGAGAAAAATAATATTAATATAAATGGTAATATATAATTATATACATATATATAATTATTGAGAAAGGAAAGTTGTTGAACTAAACCAAAGTCCTAAAAACAGTGATAAGATATGGCAAGGAAATCGAAGAAACAGAACAAAAATCAAGTTTCTAAAAATGTTAATGTGAAGAAAACTCAAAAGATAGTAACCAATGAACAATTAGCCAGTCTGCTGGATACTAGAGTTAAAAAGAATATCAGCAATCCAAACAAAAAGGTAGAAACTAAATTAACAGATTCTGATGCGAGTAAAATAGAGAAGACGAACAATACTCTTTCAAAATATAAGGCAGAATTTCAAGATATTTTTAAAAAGTTTTCTGTACCACAAGAAGAAAAAGAACCTACCAGTGATGGGAAAGATACGATTAAAAACAAAGAGGTTGTAAGGAATGAAAATATAGTAGAATCTGAAGTCTCTGATAATTTTTCAGAAGATGAAAACAATGAGGAGGAGATTTCAAGAAGCAAATTACGTAAGATTACAAAAGTTACCTTAGCACATTTAAAAAGTTCCGTTGCATACCCACAGATTATCGAATGGTATGACTGTGATGCTTCTTATCCATTGTATTTGTCAGCGGTAAAATCGTCAAAAAATATTGTACCAGTACCGTCTAATTGGCAAATAAAAAGGGAATATTTATCTGGTAGATCATCGTTGGAGAAAAAACCATTTCAATTACCTGACCTGATAAAAGATACAAAAATAGAAGAGATGAGAGTAACACTAAATAGATCACAAGAAGATGAAAAGTCGCTAAAAGAACTATCAAGGGCAACAGTTCAGCCAAAAACATCTTCATTAGACATAGATTTGAAAAAACTACATGACGTTTTCTTCAAATTGGGAAGTAATTGGAAGCCCAAACACATATTACCATTTGGAGATTTATACTATGAAAAAAGAAATTTGGCCTCTGAAGAAGAGTGGAAAACTTTAGTTGATGAAGGAAAGCCTGGAAAAATTAGTAATAATTTAAGAAATGCATTAGGATTACAAGAAGGACAATTACCTCCCTGGTGTTCAAAGATGCAACAAGTGGGTCTTCCACCTTCTTATCCAAATCTTAAAATTGCTGGGATAAACTGGGATATAAAAAATTTAACAAATAATACTTATGGAACTAATGTAATACCGAACTCTAATAATTCCAAGAATGAAGATGTTTTGTTCGGTGAAATTATGAAAGTGGATTATGAAGAACATCCTGATAATGAGATCGAGTTAAATGACTCAACACCAACCACTAAGGAAGATGAGATAACCAATAAAAATGAAATAAATTCTGACATTCATGAGAAAAGAGATTTGATCACGACATCGGAACCTAAAAAAGAATATATTGCAACTGTTGCTGAAAACCAAACTTTATATAAAGTAATTGATGAAGGGAAGTTAAAGACCTCAGATATTCAAAGAGGAATTAACTCAAGAAGCCATTTAAAAAATGATTCAAACGTCAATAATCCTGCAAACACAACAGACAACTCTGATCAGGTTGAAAATGAAGAATATATAAAGAATTTTAAATTTTAACCAACAATCAAGACAAAAGTAGATCTGCCTAATTTATTGCACTGCTTTTTTGTCAATAAAGGCTGATAATCCTCCTGAGTATTTTCATTTTGTTTTTAGTTTTCTATCGCTATTTTGTGTAAATTGAATTAACTCAACTTCATAAATGGGAAATATTTAATTAAATAATAAATCTATATGCATCAGGTATAATAATATACCATCAAAAATCATTCATAAAATAATACAGCTTATTCACTATGCTTGACCTTTTTGTATGTACCATTAGACTCTGTGTCCATGGAAGTTGGCATAGGAGTAGTAGTATTAGAAAAAGGACTTTCTTCTCTACCTAATGTCCTTCCTCTCTTTTTTTTTAATGATTCTGGGGCTTCAAATTCCTTTTGAACTAGTGATAATAGTGTTGTTACTCTTTTTGACAACTCATGTGGGCTCCTAGACTTTATATACCAATCGAACGTAAAATGTGGGCTTGCCATAATTTCTTGTTTCAATTTTTCAGGAAATTTTTCATCAAATAATCCATACTTATCTACCATTATCAATATAAATTTATCCTCTAAGAAGCTGTAGATTTTACGTGCATTATTTGGTGGATATTGGATTAACATTTCTTGTAAAGGATATGTATATTGCTGAACCTTTTTCCTAACCAATGATTGCTGGATCCTTAATTTCTCATTTTTCCTCATACCATTTTCAATTGTTGCCAAGTATTTCTCATACCCATGTAGTTCAGAATATCTCTGCCAGAATACTTTATGATATGCAACAACTTCTTCAGGTGTCTTGGTATCAAATACAGTCTTAATCATATCAATATTATCCTTGCCATACTTCGCACAAGCATTGACAAATGCAAACAAATCTCTTTTATTCCAGTTCGGAAAGGCTTCTGAGATTAATCTTTGTTTCTCTAATTCATCTTCTTCTGTAAAGTCTTCACTATTGTCTATCTTATTTTGTAAGGCTTTTATTTTTTCTTTTATACTACTGCCATTTAATTCAACATCATCACTTGATGAGTTGTCTTCTTCCTCAGAAGACTTAATTACATCATATTTTGTTACTTTATATTCAACTTTTTTTTTATAAGCCATTTGTTCCTTTTCTAATAAAGAAGCCAATTCCTTTGAATAAAACTGAAAGTCAAGCAAGTTTATATTCTTTGGAGGTTTAGGTTTTTGAGGTTTAGAAGTTTTATCTTTACTTTTTGAACCACCACCTATTATATCCTTATAATAATCATCAACAGAATATGTTTGTTGTTCTCTTCTTCGTTCTCTTCGAGAAGGATTAATCCATTCAAATTTATCCTGCGATTGCTTTTTTTGAAAGTCTTGCCCATTCCATTCATAGGCAGACTGACTTTCTAACTCATTAAACTTTTGCAAGTCATCAAGACCTAAAGATTCATATTTGGCATTTAATTTTTTTGTTTTCTGTTCACCCTTCTGTAAAATCTCATCGATATCTACATCTTCAGACACAGCACCTCCGTCCTTTTCAAATACCTCCTTGGCTCCATATTGTACCATTTCTATTAAATCTTCTTTATTATTACCAATTGATGAAGTTTTTTTCCCTCTACCTTGTTGAATAACCAATTGGTCTAGTCTTAACTTTTGTGCTGCCCTTTCAATAACTTTTTCTTCAATCGCATTCTCAGTAACAAATCTATAAACACGAACTTGTTTTTTTTGACCAATTCTATGTGCTCTATCCATAGCTTGTAAATCTGCTTGAGGATTCCAATCAGAATCAAATAGAACAACAGTATCTGCAGTAACTAAATTTATACCTAGCCCACCTGCACGAGTTGTTAATAAGAAAATAAATTTATCTGAATTAGGTTTATTATATTCATCAATAGCTTCAATACGTTCTTCATGAGATGTTGATCCATCAATTCGACAATATTCATAATCTCTGAGATAACAATAATCTTCCAAAATATCTAATAATCTTGACATTTGACTAAATATTAATACACGAGAGCCTTTTTCTTTCAGTCTTTTTAACAGCTTATCTAGTATGATCATTTTTCCTGAATTAAAAACTAAATGTTCGTCAGTTGTATATGGAGGACCTGGTTCTGCACCTTCAAATAGATATGGATGATTACAACATTTCCTTAACTGCATTACAATATTTAACAACCTAGTTTTACCTTCTCTTTTCGTTACAGCACCATTAACGGCATCTATATCTTTCTCTAACAAAGATTTATACCATTTTCTTTGCATTTGAGCCATCCCTATATATAAATTAACTTCAATTTTTGGAAGAAGTGACTTTTCAACATCAGCTTTTATTCTTCTTAATAAAAATGGATTTAAAACTGTATGCAGTTGTTGAACCACAACTTCTTGATCTTCTTCACTATTGTTTTGTTCAAACCATTCATCAAACAATTCTGAATCAGAGAAAACATCAGGTAATAGGAAATTTAATAGTGCCCATAACTCATGTAAATTATTCTGTAATGGTGTTCCTGTTATCAACATTCTATTTTTTGAATAAAATAATCTAATAATTTGTGATAAAGAGCTTTGCTCATTTTTGATACGATGTGCTTCATCAATTACAATATTTTGCCAGGCAATTTTTTTCAAAACATTCTTTTCTTTGATAATCATTTCATATGAGGTAATTAAAACGTCAAATTTTGCTTCTAATACTTTATTATATAAAATTTCATGCCTCTTTTCTTTATCACCATGAAGTACAACAGTATTAACATCCGGTGTCCATTTTTTAAATTCTCTTCTCCAATTATCCAAGGTAGATTTTGGGACAATGACCAAAAAAGGACCATCGATTTGTTTATGATATCTAAGATAGCCTAAAAATGTTATAGTCTGTAAAGTTTTACCTAATCCCATTTCGTCAGCTAAAATACCTGATAACTTGTTTTCATATAAAGATATTAACCAATTTACACCTTTTATTTGGTAGTCTCTCAATTTACCAGATTTTATATAATATGGTGATACCGAAATATATTGATTAGTATCTAAATTAACCTCCTCATTAGAATCTTCTTCACCAGCCATTAATTCCGCATCTTCTTCTTTCTCTGACTTTCTACCATGACGTGAATCTTTAGAGTTTCGTTTTTTACTGCTATCAGAATGTCCTAATTTCTTCGAATTTTCTTCATCAATACGTTTCAATAACTTCAGTATATTATTATCCTGCTTAGCTCTTATTCCCAAGAAATGTCTAAAAAGATCAGTGATCCCTAACAAATGTTTAAATCTCAAATAAGTATCATTCTTATCTCTCAACTTCGCTATATGAGGTTCCACATCTAAAGTAAACCTGCGTTTACGCTCTTTCCAATACTCATCATCTTTAATAATATCCGGAGTCTGATCTTCATCCTCATCACTACTTTCAAAAACATCATCAGAAGACTCATCCTTGCCATCATTATCAACAACCACACTCTCAGATCGCACCACCTTATCATTACTCTCAGACAAACCAGAATCAACAACACCATCATCCTTAACATCCATAATTGGCACTGCATCAGCAGCAACTAACTCTTCTTTCATCACCAATCGCTACGCAAGCTTTCAAGTAAGTTCACTCTTATTACAATACCTCCTATCACCCTAAAAGGATTCTGACTCAATATATACAATTGATACTGAAATGAACCACCCTGCCAAAATAAATTACACAAGCATCAATAAAAACACCATGTAAATAAATAGCAAACATTTCCAATGAAATATCTTATTATTTAAATCAAATATTTACATATACATTTTTAATGGCAACATAGGAAGCTGAATCTTACGCTGCGTTTATTGTTTGCGACACGTTATTCTAAAGCATTTAGAGATGAAACGTCGCAAATGTTTTACATTATTTGAGTGTCATAACTTATATTCCAGCTGTAATACCATCTTTATAATAACATTATAGTCTATTATCTATACTAAATTATCAAATTATGTAGTTATAGTTGTTATTTATTGTGATATTTAATATTTTTTTTGATATTAGTGGTGACGCATTTCAGTAAGAAGTGGCATTGGCTTAAGCTATCAATACTCTGTCTTGTGGGAGATCTGACACATCGATTAGAAATGCTTTATTTTGTTTTATATTATTGGATTTTAGACGTTTGTAGTTATTGATGTTTTTGAAATATTTGTCAAATAATGTCACTGTATCTAATGGCCCACCTTTTGATTCAGGATGAAATTGTGTGGAGAAAATTGGTTTTTTAATGTGAATCATACCTTCGTTTGAGTTGTCATTCAAGTTTATGCAAAAAGGTTTCCATTCATCTTTTAGTAGAGTCTCTACATTCACTGCATAGCCATGGTTTTGAGATGTGATGTAGCATTGACCTGTGGTCAAATCCATCACTGGGATATTATGTGCTCTATTACCATATTTCAATTTCATTGTCGAGGCATCACTTGCCAATGCTAACAACTGATGCCCTAAACAAATACCAAAGATAGGAAGATCTTGTAAATTTGTATCATTTAACAATATTTTTAAATTTTCAATTGTTTTGGAACATTTTCTTGGGTTACCTGGGCCATTGGAAATAAATATACCATCAAACTGTTCAGCAACCTGCTGAATATCATAATCATAAGGGAATACTGTCACATTGGCACCTCTTGACACTAAACATCTAACAATATTCTCTTTCACACCACAATCAATCAATGCTACATTGATATTTGAATTTGGATCTTTACATTCAACATAATATGGAATTTTTGTTGAAACTTTATCCACTAAATTTTCCTCCATGGGGTCTACAAAGGCTAACTTTTCTTCTACACCTTCCACCGAAATTCTTCCCAATGAAGAGCCTTGTTCTCTCAAATATTGTACAATTTCTCTAGTATCGACATCTGTAATCGCCGGGACACCATTTTTCTTACACCATTCCCCTAACGATTGAACCGCAGTCCAATGCGAGTACTCGTGAGAATAACTCGACACAACAATACCTATAACGTTAATATTAGGAGACTCAAAATACTTCAACAGATTATACTCATCACGCTCTTCACTCGATGGCACACCATAGTTACCGATCAGAGGCTGCGTGAACACCAAAATCTGCCCACAATACGACGGATCCGTCATGGACTCCGTGTAGCCCACCAACGAAGTCGTAAAGACAACCTCCCCAGACACATTCTTCTCAGCACCAAAAGAAACACCTTCAAAGGAAGGCCCATTCTCTATCTCCAACACTACTTTAGTCTCATCTAACTCTAACATGATTATTTAATACGATTCCTACCGACATATACACACACTATACAAACAACTTCTACAAAGACAATTGCATCATAAAGCCCTTCATCACAGACAAGCCATCTATCTACATACTTCCCATCCTTTATATACCCATTACAACCAACCATTGGCAACCTCATCGACATAATCGAAACGATGACATACTACATGACATCAGCAACAGACAAGAAAGCACCACTCACTGCGCAAGACCCCAATCGCACACATCCCAAATGCCCACTATACTAACATCAACACAACTGATGCCTGTCCAACGCTCAGAACTCCTACACAATGGACACATCCACTTATAAGAGTAATAGACATCAAATTAGTCATTTCTGAATTATTTCGATGTCCTTTTGTCTTGCATAGCAGGTATTTTTATATTGCGGTGCCTTAATCGGTTCGCTGCGCTCGAGGTATTTATTTTGCTATGGCTAAGGAAACCCTGCACGAGACGCGGAATTTCGAGTTATGACTCTTTTGTGGAACCAAGTGAAGTTAGGGTTAATGTTAGGGTTAATGTTAGGGTTTGGATGGGGTTTAGGGTTTGAGCGTCAGTATGTATTTTACAAGTGTATGTATCTGTGTGTAGTTATTGTTGTTTAAATGCTATTAATGCAATGGTTCTATTTATTGTGGACTAGGTTCTATATAGACGTATGTTGAGATGTAGTGCAGCTGTGTGTGTTATGTGCTGTGTTTATACTCTACGGCTTGGCACGCAGGCAAATATGACGGTGAATACACCAGTTGAAATGGCGACCCATAGGAGACACCAGAGTGCTCTTTTGAATATTAGTTTTTTTATGAATGGGTGACGAATTTTCATCAATCTTGAGGAGCCACCTAGTAATTTGAATACGCCAGATATTGGGTGTTCTTCATCTGCGTCGCCTGTGGGGTTTGTTTCTTCGTCGGGGCTTCTCTTGTGTCTGTACATCAGTTGTTGTGTTACACCAAAACATGCGTATACTATGTCGATTTGATAGATACCGCATACTATGAAATAACTTCCTATAACAAATGGGACTATGGTGACGACTCTGATTCCTCTAGCGTAATTTAAAAAAATCAATGTGTAGCCTATCCAAAAACCGATCCCCATGAAAAAAATTCCTAGAAGTATTCTGCTTAAAATGGTATAACTCGAGAACAGGGAACGAGAACTATGTCGTATTTGGTTGCTTTTTTTGGCTGCTTGTGAACTTGACAATGGTCGACTGTTATTATGGAATCTCCAGTCTGATATTTGATCATGAAGATTATGCAATGCTACTCTACCTAAAAATTTAGTGAAACAATCAATCTCTAAAAATTGATAAGATATATTCTTTAAGTCTTCAAACACATCCGGATCATATCTTTTGTCATTCTGAATCGCCTTTAACGCGGTTTCTCTGATGCTATCGGGTATATTAATCAGATACTTGTCACTTCTTTCTGGTGATAATAAATACTGTGTGCAAATTTGGACAGCATTGTTATGTAGTTGTTTTGTTGTTATCCGTGGCCTTATTGTTTCACCAAAATTACTCTGCTGAGTGGCATGGCTTTTCAGGAGATCATCAATAGCTGATAGTATCTTATTTTCATAGCCAACTAAATTTTTCTTTTCACCGGCATGGTTATCATTGTCAGAATCGTCACCATCATGATCACCAGGAATCCCCGAATGTCTTCTCCATTCATTTAATAATTGCGACAACTGTGGCGAATACTCTATATCACCTTGCAGAAACTTATTGACTTGATCTGGATCTTGAAAATCTAAATAACCTTCATTCATCAATGCATTGATCAAAAGTGATGAAGTAACAGATGCTGCGTCATCATCGTCATCCGATCCGTACCTACTGCTACTATCCTCTTTGTTTTTCTTACGTTCTTGACTGGTATGAAAATTATTATGCTCATCCGATCCTCTAGAATCGTCAACCACTTCAATCACAGAATTCCTAATATTTTCAATGTAATCCTTACACAGTCTTATATGAGCCATCAAATCAATCCAAAACTCCAAATAATTGATCGCATGCGGAAACTGCGATAGAAATGTATAAAATGACCACAAGTCCACCGGCTGTTCAGTTTTCTGAATCAACACCTCATATAAAGTGGGCAATCTCTCCTCTTGTAATTTTTCAAAATCTATTGCCATGTCATAAATAATAATGCAGTTATGCTAAAAAAAGTTCTAAACTCTCACTCAAAAGTCTTATATCCTCAACTATGCTTTCCTCACCTTTTATAACACCTTTTTTCACAATCAAAGCAATCCACAGTGATATAAACCGTTTGCGTGGAACAACGTTTACTAATATTTTTTTCAAATCAATGAGCACCTCTTGCCAGCTACTATCGACCTTCGCGTACTAAAATAATTCAATTAAACTCAATAAAAAATCCAAATAAAACATCAACACATATACCAAATTATGCTCACATCTACATTTATTTCAATTTACATTTATATATAAAAAGCTAAACACAGAATTTTACGAAACTGCATTTATAAAGCTGACCACCTTTACTATTATTATTATTATTATTAACTTTTTAAACCAGCCATCTGATTACAATATTTTTCGCGACTTAATTTCCTAAATAATTCAGAAATGCTCTAAGAAATTGCGGAGAGAGCGATGCGAAAATGTGGAAACCAAGCAAGCAGATTTATAGATTTTGACCATTGACCATTGCCATTGCTATATAATGAATAGCAAGAAGTGTGGTTAGTGGGTTGTCAGTATGATATGAACAGGCTGAGTTTCTGTTGCTGTTTCGCAATTGTGTTAAATCAGTTGGTTAGTTGCCTTTGTTGTGACGGGAGGACGAAACAGGTGTAAGGTTCTGTCTCTGGCGGTGCTCTATTGAGGTGTTCCTGAATATTTACCTTTATCAATCAATCGATCAATTAATTAAACGTTAAGTATATATATATATATTATCTATGCATCGTAGTATTGATTTGTGTAATTTTCGAAGAAACTTAGTAAATTGTCTTTCATTAGTTGCGCTACTGACTCGGAGTATCTAGCTGCTATCTCATTTGTCACCATTGTTATACCCATATCTTGGATTACAATGCCAAGGGCTTCAATCAGTTGAATGGAGAATTCAATGTACCAACGATGATTCCAGCAGCATATTTTAACACAGAGATCAATTATAGACGAATCTAATTCTTTGATCCTGCTGGCGACTTCTTCAGTAGCCATGTTGATATTAATGTTTGGATTGTTACTTATGTTCTTTACTCTAGTGCATTCTTTAAGACAGTATTCTAATAACCTTCTCGCACATCCAGAAGAGAATCTTTGTGATAGACCAATTTGGAATGCGCGTGCAGCTTCTGGGTAATGTCCTAATCTACGTGCACACAAACCAAACAATTCCCATTCTATCGTTAATTTATTATAATTCGTATTTTGGGCTTCGAAGTATTGTTGCTCTGTCTGCCATAAGGTATATGTTTTCAAGTCGTCATATAGCAGCATAAATAAATTATCCAACCATCTTTCACACAATCTCTTAGTTTTTAAGTATGAAGTATGCGAAGAATTTAAGTCTGTAGTCGAAACCATGACTCTTACACTAGAATCTGTAGCTGTGTCCGTTCTATTTTCAGCATCAAGTTGGGATGTTGAATTTTCAATATCCGTATTTTCTGAAGAAGTTTGGTATTCTTCTTCCATAACAAAAATATTGGATCTGTATTTTAATAATGATTCCCACCCAGTTATCTGAGCAATTTCCGTTAATAATTTGTAAACTAATTGAAATGTTGATTTAAGATTAGAAGCTGCAAGTCTAACTAGAACGGGATCAGCAGATTTATGTTCTCTTTGAATATCCTGTGGGTTTAATGAACTGACCTCATTTAATACAACATCTACAGGTAATGGTAAATGTAGATTTAGATCTGATTGAATTGGGACTACTCTCTTCAGACCATATTTTTCTTTTAAAGGTGACATGGGGCAGGAGTTTAATGTCAATAAAGCGTTCTCAATATCTTTTACTTTCACGTATGATTTTGCTAATAGATACCAAGGTTTAAATTCACTTGGAGAACAACTAACAATGGATTTGGCAACTTCTTTGGCAAGTTCATAATCATGCTTGACGTCCAATAAAAATTCAGCTTGTGCTGATAACATACTTGTTTTATATTCCAATTGGTAAAAATTTACATCCGTAGTCTCTTCTTGATTATGCAATTGTTCATTGACAAGTTGAATTGCTTCTATCTCCATTTCACATGCAAACAGTATACGAATCAAAACGACTACCACCTCTGGATGAGTTTTTATTAAATTTTCTAACATAGTACGACAACGATCCAAAGAATGTGTTAATTTGACTATTTCAATCAATGCTTCAACTAAATAATTGTTAGCTCTTGTGACATTATTAATGTAAACTGGTGCTCCAAGTAAAGGACCTTTTTCATAGACGAATGGGAATAAATCAATGAAGTTATCAGCCGTGTTACTAATTTCTCCACTAGTAAAAGGATTTAGAACCAAAGTTTCCACCAAATTTTGTGATTCACCTTCTTCTGCATTATCTTTCATCAATATAACTGAACGGACCATTCCACTCATAAATGTTTCAACCCAAAGCATTTGGAAATCTGGATTTTCTTCACCTGATGGTAATGTAGGATTAACTTGTAATAATTCCCCATCAATATCTAGAATATAAGTATGTAAATTACCTGGAATATGTACCACAATATTCATATCACATCTTCTAAAAGAATTCCAAGTGGACAATGTAATTTTTACAACATTAAAGTTTCTTGTTTTCCCAAACCAAGCTTGTGGTTCCTCAGAGATCGTATCAGCAATTTTTTTCAAGAAAACTGCAATGGAGGTAGGATCATTAGTATCTACACCTACCGTATAGAAAAAAGTACCGATTTCACCTTTGTTACTGGTTGGATTGTATAGATCATTAATGACAGTATTTGAAATGTCTTGCTGCATATTAAAATTTTCAGGTTTATTACCATTTGAACTAGAATTACCATTCAGTTGTGCTGTCGAGGATGAAGTTGCCACATATTTCACCATAGTAAGAAGATCTGGAGGACCCAAATCTTGAAATTGCGGAATCTTCAATTTCCTTTCATTCAACGCATGTCCAATATTATCTTCCTTAACCTCTGGAATTGAGCCTTGTGAAAACATGCTGTTGAAAAATGAATATAATTGCCTATTGTCGTACTTAAAAAACCTTTGCAAGATAACTCACCTACGTTTCAAATATAAAAGGTTTACGTTTCCTCAAAAAATTGTTCCCGCCTGAACTCTTATTTCAAAACACTCAATTGAACGTCCTCAAAAAATGTTAACACAAATTATCAAAAGACTAATGATTGCGAATGATAATAACACACTGATACACTTATACGTAGATACAAATACATATAACTCATTATAAGAGCTTGTAAATTTACAATATATTCAACTGCTCCTTTAAAACCTTGAAACTTTAAACATCTCGAGAGCAAATTTTGAAAAAAACACACCTCGTACAATATGATGGACCAAACTGAATAAAGAAGTATATAACCATATATATGCATACTTAGAGTTACGATTGCTATCTATACATGTTGCTGATTAATCGGTTGATGTGTCAATTGGGTTGTTAGTTTGTTATTTGTTGTTATTTTGAGATTATTTTTGATCATCTAAGTTCCAATCTTTTGCGGTGAGACAGTATTTTTCAGGTGGTAATCTAATACCCCAGGAGCCGACTACTTGGGGTAGTGGTTTCTTGTTTCTCTCTGAAGCTAGTTGTAGCAGGAGTTCCTTTGGAGCTGTTGGCTTGAATTGGTAATGTGTTCTGGCTGCGATGGCTAGCCGTATGTCTTCGACGGTGAGGCCTGCTTTGGAGTTGTTTGCATTGGATTGAGCTTTTGAGCTTTTGTCAGTTTGTCCTGCAGCGGAGGACCCTGCAGCAGCATCAGAGTTGATTGTGTGGTTTCCTGGGTTGCTGCCTGCGTAGTCGTTGTACACTATCGCGTCTTTCAACACGTCTTGTGTGTACCTGTAAGCGAAATCCATCAGTTGCAACGGTACCTGATCTTCGTATTGGTGGATAGATTGTGATGCTAGTAGAAGATGCAGCAGCCTTACGTCCCTTGGGATATCTTCCTGTGAAGTACTGTTTCCCACCACGTCAATTGCATTTGGACTACCTGCAGCAGGCGCAGGTGCAGAAGCCACTGGTCTTGCTGACGACACTTGCGCTTGCGCAAGTGTATCAGCATTCCCACCGCTTTGTACCGGCTCTGCGGTGGTAGAACCACTTTCAACAGCGCCTGTTATACCACTAGTGTCTGCTGAGACCGTTGAGTTATCGGGAAGAGCTATGGAGGGCTGTACGCCCTCCATAGCACTACCACTGTCGTTGCCATTACTATCACCTTCGACCATATTTTCTGCTCGTCCGATTGTCGTTGGCCATAAACTCAAACAAGAGAAGATAGACGTTGTACAGCCGCTATGCACTCTTTAAGCACCCCAACGGCAGTAAACCAGCTGCTTGCTCAAACCGCTAGTGTCTTGGGCTGTAGTTAAATTCTATAAGCTTCTCACAAATTTCACGAAAACTGATTGAAGAGACGCTGATATTGGGATCGTCCACGATGATCGGTTTGGTATTGCCACTCACGTGATCAGACACTAACCACGTGACTGAATACATCACGTGACCATTTACACGACACATCACGTGCTTGCGTCCGGGTGACCCGCTGAACATAAAAGGGTTCAACCTCCGCGGTTTCCCCGCGGTTTCTCACACCACAGCAGAGAAGCCTCTAGAAACAACGTCCTCTGGCGCGGTATCTGTTTTCTGGCAACGGCAAAATCGCATGTGCGTATTTAAGAATATATATATATTATATTATATCATATTATATTATAATACACTTTATTCTTTATGTTTAAAGGTGATGTATAAGGTAGTATACGTTGCAAGGAGCAAGAACTAACTCGCTTACAGGTAAAAATAGAGAAAATATGTCAGATTGGGATACAAATGTTATTATTGGATCTAAGGCTAGAGCCGGTGGTTCAGGTCCTAGGGCCAATGTTGCTAGAACGCAAGGTCAAATTAATGCTGCTAGAAGACAAGGTTTAGTTGTGTCTGTGGATAAGAAGTATGCGTCTTCCAATGCGAAGGGGAACAACGAAGGTCAAAGATTGACTAAGATTGATAGAGATACGGATATTGTGAAGTTGCAAAAACTGGATCCTGCTGTCGGTAGAACTATCTCTAGGGTCAGAACCGAAAAGAAATTGTCTCAAAAGGATTTGGCCACTAAAATCAACGAAAAACCAACTGTTATTAATGACTACGAGGCCGGAAGGGCTCAACCAAACCAACAAGTGTTGGCTAAGCTGGAAAGAGTCCTTGGTGTCAAGTTGAGAGGTAAGGATATCGGTTCTCCTCTAGGTGGTCCAAAAAAGAAGTAGATTGTGGAGCTTTCTGGAGCCTATGATGAAACACAATCAAGAGCACAAAATAATGTCAGGCATGTATATATATATATATTAATCATATATATATATATTAGTTAGAGTTTCATGTATTTACTATCCATAGATAATGATATATAATCTTCTGAAATTTTTGTTACACGTACATATACATATATAGAACTAGAATAATGCATATTCATCCCTTCATGGCCCCTTCCTTCGCAAGCTTATCGGCCATTTCATTACCATAATCTCCAGAATGTCCCTTAACCCAATGTATTTTAAATTTGCCATTGTTTTTATACAAAATTTGATTCACAATATAATACCGTTTTATTTTGATAAATTCTCGTATCAAATCCCAAAGAATATCATAGTTGGGTAGCTTTTTAATCTCCATAAGACTCATCATTTTATATCTGTCATTTAATAATTTAATTACATACTCTGAATCGCTGAATATTTTGAACTCAGCACATATTTTTTTTTGTATCAATAAATCTTCCAATACAGCTAATGCCCTATAAATTGCAAGAGCCTCTCCTCTGTTATTCGTTTGTTCTTTAGTAGGGTCTAGTCGTTCACTTACATTGTACTGTTTCAGATCAGGGTGATCGAAAAATGCACCTGCACCTGCTCTCGCTGATTTTTTACCATTGGATAACGATGATCCATCACAATAGATATGAATGACTTCCTTGCCGTATTTATAATTAGGATCGACAACTTTTATCCTATTCTCATACTCACTTCTTTCAATCGATAGTAATTCATAGTCAAACTCTGAATTTTCAAAATTTTTAGACACAAAATTTCTGGCATCCATCCAAGTTGGGAAGGATCTAAAAGAAATTCCTTTCACACCACGAACATATGTTTTACATTGATTCCAATTATTGAAAATTTTGCTTTTCACCTGTGGATTATCACTTTTAACTGCATAAAATTTACCAGATTTATTTTTATTAACATCCAGTGCATTTAACAAGTCATCATCAGAGCTGAAATTATCAGAATCATCAAGTTCACGTTTCGTATGCAAATTGACTTTATTCAAAATCAATGGATGCTCTTTATGACCCCAAATCGACTTCTTATCGTCGTCTTTACCATATGAGGAAGGTATTTTAGTTTGTAAGCTTGCAGAGTTCCATATTTTCCCATTATTTCCAACAAATTCCTGCGCTTCAGTTAAATTCTTAAATTTTTTATATATAGCACCAGGGAAACCTTTAACTTGTGAATTACAGTCATCCCAGTTATAGAATATTCCCGATCTCCTACCTTTCCTAACTGCATAAAACTGGCCTGTCGAAGCTCTAGTCCCCATGAATATTCTTCTTCGAAAGACAGGCGAATAATTCTTAAAGTATTTCAATAACGTCAACTTTTAAATTGAAATCAGCCCCTTACACAATAACCAACATTCCCAAATCAATAAGATACTTAGTAACCAACTACAATAGTATTATTATAGGTTTTGATATATCAATAGCTTTATATCTCAATGCAAATACATCAAATATTATAGTATCATAAAAAATTATATACCATTAATTTTTTTCTTTAATTAGGCCCTTATTTACAATTTTGCGATGAGATGATTTGTTTTCTATAAATTGGTCAAGATAGTTAGTACTTCAAGAAGCTAGAAGATTAAAAAAAGGTCAGTCAATGCTTATTATACTATCTTATTTTAATTTACAATTTGTTTTCATTATTATAATATTCTGGTAACAATAGTCTGGAATGATTTATAAGAGACTAAAACCAAAATATGTAATTATTGTTTTATTGTTTTTCAATTATATTTTATTTTATATGATGTGTTTGTAGCGACTTAAATTAGTCGTTAGTTAGAGAGTAGAATATATTGGTCAATCAAATGTCAAAAATGAACATTACTGATTTTAAATAAAGGTATATTTTATATTAGCCGAAAAGAAGTTCATTTGGTTTAAATAGCCTGTCTTATACCAGTATCCTGATAGGCAAAATCTGAAAATTATTTCTCACTCTCCTCATTGTCTTCTTCATCTTCCTCACTCTCTACTTCAGAATTACTACCACCTTTTTTAATTTTAGTGTTTCTTTTTGTTCTTTTATTGGATTTTGTCTTTGAGTCAACTTTTTCCTTTGGTTCTTCTTTGATTAGTAGATCTCCTTTATTAAACAAATGGTTTACTAGAATCTTATTTAATTGAAACATTGTCATCTTTTTACCAAAGACAGGTCTCATTTTTTCGTCACATAAAATTTCTCTACGATCTTTAGAATTCTGTAAATTATGCTCTTTAATATAATCCCAAACTTGTTTTACCACCTGAGTTCTGGGCAACTCTACTACACCTAACAAGTCTTGTAATGGTTTACTTAAAAGCACTTTTCGGACATTGATGCTATTAGAATTAGGATTCTCAACCTTTCTCCTCTTTTTCTTCTGTGTTCCATTAGAAGATGTACTATCGGGTTTTGATAAAGGAGCAATTCTAGTTGCTTCTCGTTCCAATGCCTTAGCAAGAGCTTCATCTTTCTTCATTAGCTCTTCTTTCGTTATCATAACCTTTGGCTGTTTTTGAATCTCGTGGTAACGCTCAACAATTAACTCATTCACCATCTTCCTTTTGCTATCCAGATCCACTGCAAACAATTCCTGTATCGCTTTCCGTATTTTCTTGGGACTAACCTCATCAGGATTGGATGCAAATATTATCGCATCAATCATTGGTATGTATTCAGCCAGTTCAGACATCATTTGTAAATAACACGTTCCAGATTACTGACGTCCTAAGATCAAATTTTTATAAGATCACAATAAATAGTCTTCCACAATATCTCCGGAAACAGAACAACTAGGTCCAATATTAAAAATGAAAATCAATTCAATTGAACAATTACTGTATTTTATAGTGCAGTGGTCCTAAGGAATCATATACTATTCATTACAATGATGCTTTAATAAAATACTTCTAAAATAATCATCTGTTATTGTTCAATATTTAGTAATTTTTATACTACCAACGTTAAGAAAGCCATCGAAAAAAATTACAGATCTGATAATAATATTCCCACTGAATAAGGCAAAGATACGAAAAGCAATGATAAATATTGTATATATAGTTAATAGATTATTAAGAGACCGTGGTATAGTGATTGAAGAATATACTATTGATATATAAATGTCTTTTTTTTACCTGTGTTAAACATTGTTATTTTACAAAAAATGATGATTTATTATTTTTAATATTATTGCTTTATTATATATAAAAGAATAGAGTAATTATGAAAGCTGTTTTCCCATACTATTGAGAGAATACGTTGATATTACCCTCGAATGCTTTTGATTTATTGAGTCATTGATTTACTAAGAATGCTGTAAGTTTTTCTTTTGTTGTCTTTCATTTTTTTTAATCAATTTTTTTCTTTCAGCTCTGTTCAATGATCTTGGATCGATTAATTCCTTCTCTGTGCCGATATGATCGTCATCGACTTCCACTAACCATTGATCATCAAGCTTCTTGTTAATACCTTGATAACCCCATTTTGGAACCCATTTACCCATAGCTTCATCAAATACCATTTTACCAGATTTTTCTTTGGATTGAATACCTTTTCTGGCAGCAAACTTTTCCCATCTCGTTGGAGCCTTTGGTTTTGGTAATGGCTTTTCCCTTGGAAGTTCTGTAGATGGTTCTGGTAATTGAATTAATGTAACCATAGCACCTTGATCGCTACTACCTCCAGTAGCCTCAGTGGTAGTCTTCATTGGCAATGACAAAATTTGATTAATCATTAGTTGCACGTTATCACGAGTCACATTCCTTATATTCTCTTCACGTTTGGCATTCGATGAATCGAAATCGTTCCTGTCCAAAACATTAGAATCAAAAACAGCCAAGTTACCCAAATCATAGGTTACTGGAATATCCTTCTCAACCTTCACTGGACGTTGACTATACTCTTCCACTGACATTGTTATTCTTTACTATGTGTATACTGTCTTTTTTCTCTCGATGTCCCTTCTTCACCGAACAGCTCTTGCCCAACAGATCCAATATAATACCTCTTTTATCAACAGAAAAATACAAGAGCACACAATATCAAATCTCACAGACCAATAATCCGTCCATGAATTAGAACCATATCCAATACAATCCTACAACTTTAAACTTTTTAATCAAATGGTTATAATTATTATAAAGCTCATCTCATCTCATCTCAAATTTCAACATTGAATGAAAATTTGAGATCATCGTATAACATGATACAAACTTTTTTAAGTAAAAGTAATAAATTCACCTCTAAATAGTGAATATACAGCAGTTAAACCAACCAAACAACTGTTACAAGATAATTGTAATTGTATGATCTACTGTTTTTACTGGTCATATGAGTTGTACAATGGGTTTGAAGACTGCTAAAGGAAAAAACTACTGGCGCCGAGGGCTTATAGTTCAAGACGAGTGGTGTAACCATTCAGGGTTTTTATATATATATATATAAGGAAGAGATGAATCAACTGATTCTGCTTTAATATAATAATTTCTTAAAAACCTTTTAAAATATATAGAAGAGATATACAGAGAAACTTAACAAATGATTGAAATATATGAAATCACAACATTTAGAAGTTCTGGGAGTTGCTTAGTATCTTCTTTGTGGTCTTTGAGTTTGAGATCTGTCTTGCATGTAGGTACCTGGAACAATGTGTTCTGGTAAGTGTAAGTAGTCTCTTAGGTATTCAACACCAGCTTCAGTTAAGGTGTAGTAGTAGTATTGCCATGAGAATTGAGTTTTGACGTAACCTTTAGAAGTCAACGATTGTAAAGCCTTGATGACGTACAAGTTCTTGGTATCAATTTCTTCGTGCTTTGGTTGGTTGAAGTCCTTCTTGGCAACAACAACACCTTCTGTTTGGAACGGATTACGTACATTTTCGAGAAAACATTCATGGAAAAAGTAAATAAAAATTTAGTTAGTAAAATTATTCGTTTGGAAAAAATTTGATTTGATTGGAAACTGGAGATTCGAAATAATATCACTGTAAGATTGTTAAGCACGACAAAAATGGTCTTCATTCGCTGTAGAACACTATAATTAATTTTTATCCTGAAATATAATCGAGTGTATCCAGTCTAGGCAGAGACACTCCCTGTATATCGTCATAACTCGCTTTATGTACATGTACAACAGTTTTTCAAGTAAATGGAGTTCTCTATACACTATATCATAATCAAAGACTCTTCATCTTGTATCCATGGCAGACTTTCGTCCATCTGCACACATATGGGCTTAACACTTGAAGCTAATGCAGTACTATTACCACATGCACATATGCAACAAATACAAGACTCAGTTTCACCATTTCCTTACTTTGAACTGTCTACAATTACATATCTTCATTCCCTCATTACTCGTATGTTCAATCATCGCTGAAGACCGCATTTTTAATCAGTATTTCCTACAATATCCTCCATTGCACCATGATTTCAATATATTCTATCTCAATAATCAGTGAATATCCCATTACATACCTTGAAACAAGTATCTGTGAATCTTAGCTCTGTCTTCCTTTGGCATCAACATGTTAGGCTGGTGATCTTATGTGTACTGTCCTCTTTACCTAACCAAAATGTACACCAAAATTTATACACAAGAATTTATACTAACCAACTGTATCTAGACACTAACTACTATTTTTAATATACTACACAAAACAACAAAATAACCTCGAGCCTAGGCCAATTACCAGAACCTGAGAGTAAAGTTAGACGTTACAAATTGACTGCCTCTCACACTACTTAGCATATTGGTCAAGGAACCAAAAACCACTGACATAATATCTGCACAATTGTTCAATATTCCACATATAAAATCAATTGTTAACGTGAAAGTTTCACAAGAATCACAGCACTGATGACCATATCACGATGAATTTTTCAACAGAACCATCAATAATGGTACTTGTTCTACTATTGGTCTCTACATCAACGAGTATTAGTGAATATTTCCCAGTGATGAGGTGCTTCTGGTGAACAATTTCATAAAATTCAGAGTCGTTCTGTTTTGTGCGTGTGTGTCTGGAAAAAAGAACGTTTTGGAGAAAAAAAGTTTTATTTCTGGAATTTTTTTCGTCCAAGCTTGCCGACGAAACGCGCAGCTGTTGGTTAATTGTCGATGCTTGGGATGTATGGGTGTTGACAGTCACAGATATTTTTTGATTTCATTATGGTTCACTCAAGAGCAATATGCAACGTTTGTTGCATATTGCTCTTGGTCTGGGTTCTTGAGAACAACAACTGTGGGAAACGTGGACAGTATGGTACGGGCGGTGACTATGGATGCTAAGTAGTGGAGACACATAGGCTGGGAGCACTTAATGTATATGTTGCTTTAAATATGGGAAGGCATGTGATAATATAATTCGATAAAACATTTCCCGCAATACACATGGGCGCGTGGCGTAGTTGGTAGCGCGCTTGCCTTGCAAGCAAGAGGTCACTGGTTCGATTCCTGTCGCGTCCATAAATTTTTTACTATTACACTATTTATAACTTGGCATGTATTACTAACTGGTCTTGCAGGTTATCAAGTCTACATAATAAGCTGATAACCAACTACCTTGCCTGTGCAGAGCGATTGAGATAACTATTGAATCAATAACAGTTTCATTAAAGTATGTTGGTTTACATAAGGACATAGTTGATAATTAAATCAGCGTCAGTATAAAAAAGTGATATTTAATTAATTAGGGCATCTATTGTTAGCTTGTTTTGTTGAGTGGGCAACAATTATAAATTCAACTTATCACCTCCATTAGCAACCCAATCGTTGGTAGAACCTGGGTAAATGGAAGTGTTCTTATAACCGTTTTTATAAGCGACTTCTCTTGATTTACCAGCTCTGAAACCAGAAGCACAGAAGAACACTAATTCTTTGCTTGGATCAGGTTTTGGAACCCCAAAAGTGGCTTGGAAAGCATTGCCATCCAGAGCAAAACCGTTAGGGTGGGACTTGTAAGGAATATTAATAGACCCAGGAATATGAACCACAGAGTATTCAGAAGGTTCTCTGTTGTCCACAAGAACCACAGATGGGTCATGTTTAGCAACTAACGTTTTCATATCATTGAAATCATAAGTCTTACCAGAAACTGGTTCAGCCAAAGGAGCTGGTGTGTGATTACCATTCCAGGAATCCATAATAGCTTTCCACATTTTATCAAATATTTATTCGTATTTATATAGCTTAACGCACTTGAACACTTTGACTGAAATTTAACAACCAAAAAACAACCAAAAAACAACCAAGACACAAACACTAACCCCAAAAAAAACAAACTATCCACAAGAGCAACTACAATATTCAATTAATCACGTCCTTTTTATACATATGTCTCTTGAACAAACGGCTAAGTTGTTAAATCAATTCACATGCTATCCCTTCAATTTTCGTTTCTTAGTAATAACCTTCACTGTAAAAGTAAAGTGTCACCGGCTGTAAAGTGGAAGATGCTCTAATTAGATAAAAGTGTCTGGAACAGCGTTTGTAGCTTCTAAATAGTATATATACAATAGGAATTTATTAGTCTAGTGAGTGGATGGTACCGTGCTGTTTTTTCAGTAAAGTCAGCTCGTAAATGGGCTGTAATTTCGAGACTATATACGTTATTGAATGGTTGCAGGTATCTGTGAAATATAGTTTTATAATCTATGTACTTATTATTAGGTTATATTTTGTATATGCGTACTCTAACTAGCGGTGCTTGTTCTCATAGATCGGTAAACGACTTGGTTTGTATGTTTGTGGGGTTAACGTAGTCTCAAATCACTGACGACAAATTGCCCATCTCCAAGGTGATTTGTGTTTCCTACATCTCTGACGACGATTTTTTTCTGATCTATAATGTAATCTAAGATTGTCACTGAGGTATTGAAGACAATTATTTTATGGCTATTCTCTGGGTCGTAGTTTAACCATTTTAAGATTGTTCTTATCGATCCACCGTGACTAATTAATCCCATATTTTGTTTTTCTTTGGAGATGGCATCGTCGATGGATCTCTGTATTTGCTGAGTCAATCTATCCATAAAAGCGTCTTCTGGTTCACCGAAGTCCCTGAACGACCCTTTACCGTATTTATCAGCATACGCTTCTGCTTCAGAGATATGCATACCTTCGATGACACCCATGAAGCGTTCTCTTAACTCAGAGTAGTACTCAACAGGTACCGTGTCTGCACGTCCTTCAGTATCTAGGATCGTTGAAATCGTTTCTTTACATCTGACCAAATCACTACTAACAATTTTATCAAAAAAAATCTCATTCTCCTTCAAGTAAACTCCTAATTTTTTAGCTTGTTCATGTCCTGTACTATTTAAAGGAACATCTCTATGTCCTTGTAAAATTTTCTGAACATTATGATCAGTTTGACCATGTCTCACAACAAATACTCTAACAACATTCGAATCCTTATTTGCACAATAATATTGACCCGAGTTCGTCATAATCACTAATTTTAATGAAAGGTATCACCAAAGATTTCTCTTGAATAACTTGATCTAACGCTCTATTTAAACCACTCCACAACAAAGATCTTACCCAAAGCTTTAGAGTATCCAAATATTGTAATTATAGTCACGATTGACTGACAACTTATATCCTTTTCGTCCACAAATTGCTTCACATATTGTGAATTTAATTTTGAAATAGTCATCGAGTTTTAAATTTCACTATTATCAGCGACAGGATTCACTATTAATATTTTAATATTCATAATATAAGTATAAATAATATATATATATATTTTAATTGCAAAAGCAGTTATTATACGTAGTGTAGCAATTAGCATGACTATTTGATTGTGGCATACGGTATACTGGAGGTGTATTTGGTTATATATTGATTATACAGGGAGTTAAGGAAACGCTTTTATAGATTGTGACGATTGGTATCGTTAGTTGTAGTGAATAATATAAATTATCAATGGATTTCCCAGATGAGAATACTATTCGTATTTTAATTACTACTGACAATCATGTTGGGTATAATGAGAATGATCCCATATCTGGAGATGATTCTTGGAAGACGTTTCATGAAGTTATGATGTTAGCGAAAAGTCACAATGTGGATATGGTGTTACAAGCTGGTGATTTGTTTCATGTTAATAAGCCAAGTAAGAAATCATTATATCAGGTGATGAGATCTTTGAGATCAGCATGTATGGGCGATAAACCTTGTGAATTGGAATTACTAAATGATACATCTGAAATTTTCCATTATAATGAGTTTAAGAATGTTAATTATGAAGATCCAAATTATAATATATCCATACCTGTTTTTGGTATTGCAGGGAATCATGATGATGCTTCTGGGGAAGCATTGTTATGCCCAATGGATATTTTACAAGTTTCAGGTTTAGTGAACCATTTTGGGAAAGTTATGGAAGCAGATAAGATTAAAGTATCCCCTTTATTATTTAAAAAAGGTGAAACTAAGCTAGCATTGTATGGTCTAGCATCTGTTCGAGACGAAAGGTTGTTTAGAACGTTTAAAGAGGGAAATGTAACTTTTGAAATACCTGACATGGAAGGTGAGGAATGGTTTAATATCATGTGTGTCCATCAAAACCATACAGGCCATACAAATACAGCATTTCTTCCCGAACAATTTTTACCAGAGTTTTTGGATCTAGTAATTTGGGGTCATGAACATGAATGCATTCCTCATTTAGTACATAATCCATTAAAAAAATTTGATGTTCTTCAACCAGGATCCTCTGTTGCTACGTCACTGTGTGATGCAGAAGCCAAAGATAAATATGTATTTATTTTTGAAGTTCGCAAAGGTGCACCCCATAAATTAATACCAATTCCTTTAAGGACTACAAGACCTTTTATTATGAGAAATATAGCATTAAGTGATGTTAGTTATTTAAGACCGCATGACAAAGAAGGAATAATAAAATATCTAGTTAGTGAAGTCGAAGATATGATCAAGGAAGCAAAATTGATGGCTAAACAAAAATTAGATTCAGGTAATGCTGAAAAATCTGAAGAATCAGAAATTGATAATTCCTCACAGTTAAATTTACCATTAATAAGATTACGTGTTGATTATTCTGGTCCTGAAGATCGTGATTCAATTATTGATTATCAAGTTGAAAATCCTAGAAGATTTAGTAATAGGTTCGTTGGTTTTGTTGCAAACAGTAACAATATAATTCAATATCATAAACGTCGGAAAGTTTCTAAGAAGAATAATGACACGAAAGATATCAAGTTTGGCGATAATATAAAAGATAATGATGCTGAATTAGATGTGCAAACATTAGTTAATGATATGTTAAATCAAATGTCTTTGTCATTATTACCTGAAATTGGTATGAATGAAGCCATTAAGAAGTTCATTGACAAGGATGAAAAATCTGCACTGAAAGATTTTATTGATGATGAAATTAAAAATGAGGTCAAGATGTTAGCATCAAGTGAAGAATTATTGAGTGTTACTAATCCTGAAGAGATTCGTCAACTGATACGATATGTTAAGAAATCAAAAGAATTACAGAACGACATAAGGAGTAATGACAAAGATTTAAGTCCCAGTTTGGCTACTGCTCTTGCTAATGCTAGAAGTCATTTGCATGAGCTTGAAGACGATCCAAAATCGAACCACATTCCTGGATATTTAGATGATTTTTCTGATTTACCAAATATACCTATGGAAGAAGTTGTGAAGGGAAAATCAGCCCAACGCAAAACAACCTCAAAACCGAAACAAGCTTCCAAACGAGCTAAACATTCATCTTTATCTAATTCCATCGTCATATCAGAGAATGAACAATCAGATAATAGTAGCGATGATTATGTATCAGATAGCATTGCTGCAGATGTACATTCTGACGATATAATAAATGGCGACATTATATCTATTGATTCAGACGAAGACAAAAGCTATGCAAGAAATAATAGCAAGAAAAAAAAAATCACACAAATGACATCAGACAGAAAAAGGCCCTCAACATCAAAAACATCTACAACCAAGGGCTCAAAAGCACCAAAAACAGATGTCTTGAAGAGTTTACTAAATAGTAGACGCAGATAATCAGGCGTCATCATATTTCCAACAATATTTGCATTTAATAATAAAAAGTATCTTAAATAACATACATTTAATAAAAGAATATACTTATTACCATTAGAACACACACACACATATATATATATATCTATCAACAACCATTGATAACTTTTATATTTATAACTTATACATAGTCTATTACTGTAGGTTGGCCTTTCAATAATTTTGCTGTCGCACTTAATAGTAGCTGTCCAAATTTCAAGCCAACTTTTCATCAATTTCTAAAAGATGAAACATTGTTAGATTAAGTGATTATATATAAACAAACATATATGAATATAGGTGCACTGCAATTTGGTATCATTATACATTGATTTGGAATTGAATTCTTTTGTTTTCTTTGGGAAACTGTCAAAAGTCAGCAATCAGAACGATAAACAATTAAATATGCAGAACGAGCCTATGTTTCAAGTCCAAGTGGACGAAACAGAAGATACCGAATGGAATGATATTTTAAGAGCCAAAGGTGTTATACCTGAAAGGCCACCTTCTCCAACTGCTCAATTAGAGGAGGCTTTGGAAGAAGCTTTGCAAAAGCAACATGATAACAGATTGGAAGACAAAGACATTTCAGACCTTGAGGAATTGGAAGATGACGAAGATGAAGAGTTTTTAGCATTTTACAAACAAAAAAGGTTAGCTGAGCTAGCAAAATTACAACAACGTTCTAAATTTGGTGATGTTTACCACATCAATAAGCCGGAATATAGTAAAGAAGTTACGGAAGCAAGCAAAGGTACGAAGAAAGTAACTGATGGTGATTATTTAGATTCAGGAAATAAGGACGAGAATAATGAATCAAATAATGGTGTTTACGTTTTTGTACATCTATCTTTAGAGAGTAAAATTCAAAGTAGAATATTATCTCATATTTTCCAAACTGAAGCACCTAAATTTCCTGAAATTAAATTTGTTGATATCCCAGGCTCTAGAGCAATTGAAAACTACCCAGATAACAATTGTCCAACTTTAATCGTTTACTATAACGGTGATGTTGTTAAGAATATAGTAACATTGCTAGAATTAGGAGGTAACAATACAAAAATTGGTGATTTTGAACAATTACTTGTTAAAATTGGTGCAGTTAAGGATAATGACAATAGATTGATCATGAATATCGATTCAGAGGAAGCAAGGGAAGAAAGAAAGTTAACTTTTGCCAATAAAAAAAGTATAAGGTCTGGTATTAAAGGTAAATTTAATCTTGGTACTGGAGCCAACGAAGATGACGTTGACGATGACGATGACGATTTTTTTGATTAAATATAATTAATTACCTTAAAACCATAACTTAGTGCATAAATATAATCCTGTATAATAATGTTATATACTAATAAATATATTGGCATGGATTATCCATACATCAATAAGTCTGTTAAATTGATAAAATAAGAGTTTTCATCAATTAAGGTCATCGATAATTATAAGATCTAGCATTGAAAAATATTAATAGATTTTTCATTTAAACTACTCTTTGTTCAGATATTGAAAGGTAATATATAAAAAGCATATTGAATCGATAGATAGTGAATAAAAGCACCTTATAGACTACTTATTTGACAAAAAGTTATCAAATTATTAAATCACAAGTTCTAAATTACTAATCATATAGGTAAAGATAGAGATTATGAGTACCACTCACAAGAAAATTTTAATGTTACATGGATATGTACAATCTGATCGTATATTCAGGTCTAAAACTGGTGGGTTACGTAAAAGTCTTAAGAAGATAGGTTATGAAGCATTCATACCATGTGCTCCAATACATATTGGATATAAGGAAATTGCTTCTGATGATAAGGATGTTGCTACAAAATTTAGTACAAGTGACTTTGAACAGGACAAATTATACGGCTGGTGGGTAATTAATCGTTCACCTGTAACAGGTAGTGTCGATTATGAGATTAGTCAAGATACTCTTGATTATCTTCGTGATTATGTTATCGAAAATGGTCCATTCGATGGTCTAGCTGGTTTCAGCCAAGGTGCAGGGTTCTCTGGTTACTTATTGACTAATTTTAATAAAATATTGAATCTAACAGAAGAACAACAACCAACTTTCAAATTTTTTGTAGCCTTTAATGGTTTTAGATTAGAACCTGAGATATTCCAAGAAGCATACAATGACCATCTAATAACCATACCATCTTTGCACGTTACTGGTGAAGTTGATACATTAGTGACTGAAGAAAGGAGTTCAAAATTATTCAATGCATTTACAGAAGAATCAAGATCGAAGTTGACACATCCTGGTGGCCACTTCATACCAAGCGCTAAATCATTTGTGACTCAAATAAGTAATTGGATCATTATGACAACCACAGACGACAATAAACAAGAGGAGTTATTAGATACAGATGCATCGAAAATTAATATAAAAGGCATCAATTCTGAAAACACTCCAGATTTAGATAAGGACCTGCTAGATATGATCGATGGTTTGGGATCAATTTAACCTATAAGTACTAAACTCTTTTATAAAATATTACAAATTAATACAAATATGCATTAACCCAAAAATAAACTTTATAGATAATATCAAATATAACACTATCAACTCTTTAAATGTTTCAATATAAACATATCAAGAATAATAATATTTAATTGAGTCCTGTATTTAATGAATTAGTTTAATATAAAATGAGAGCAACTTTTTGTGTTTAAGGGCAGTATTTCTTGAAATGAAAAATATTATTAACACTTCTGATTGACACTTCTGTAAGGTCAAAATTTTTGATTGAAGAAGTACAGAGTACAACTATTAACTAGACTTTCAATTTGAGTAGGAAGGTAATTGACATAATTCCTTTTGTTAAGTACTATTTGTTTACTGTCCATTATAGCTTTACCAAAGCGATGAAGAGGGAACAAATGAATAAATTGAGGCAGATATCACAAATAGTTTGTGCTGTTATATGGTGTTTGCTATCTGCTGGAATAATATTTGGGTTTGCTGCATTTAAACAAGTATTGATCAATGAAGGGATATATTCAGAATATTGTGCGACCAATGAACTATTTTCATCTGAAACCAACATAATTCCCTGTACAGCCCAGGATTTAAAGTTAAATAGTATGTTCAGCGTTTCTGCTGCAATCACTAACATTCTTGCACTGCCAGTTGGTTGGATACTTGATAGTTATGGGCCCAGAGTATCAGGAATTGTTGGTTCAGTTATTATATATTTTGGGGCATTCAATTTTATCATGGCAAAGTCTCTCATTAGTGAATATTATGATCCATATTTTATTGGATTTTTAATGTTAGCCATTGGGGGTCCATTTGGATTTATTTCATCGTTCCATTTATCTAATCTTTTCCCTGAAAGAAGTGGTACAATAATGGCTTTGATAACAGGCTCTTTTGATTCATCTGCTGCTTTATTTTTGTTCTATAAGATAATTTATGAAAAATCACATAATGGGGTTTCTTTAGAAAGGTTTTTCAAATGTTTCCTAATAGTCCCGACGTTTATAGTTATCGTACAGTGTTTCATTATGCCTAAGGATTCCTATCAATCTGCGAAGATAGGAAGTACTGCTTCCGAGTCTGTTGAGGATTCAAGCGCAACTGAGTCAACACCTTTAATATCGGAAATAGTTGATAATGTATCATTAGATAGAGTTGAACAACCTTCTACTACGTTAAGAAGAAGGTCATCAAGTACTACCATTATGGCAGAATCAAGACAACATCATGTGGAAATTGAAAATAATGATTCAATGCATAAATGTACAGCTAAGGAACAAATAGTTAGTCCATGGTTTTATTTAATGTTATTTTTTGCTGCAGTTTGCATGTTGCGCATTAATTATTTTATTGCCACTATTAGATCACAAGAAGAATATTTATTTGGTGATGAACAAACTGCTATCAATCTCAACAACATATTTGACATTTTCTTACCCATTGGTGGAATAGTTGCAATACCAATCATTGGACATATTCTCGATAATATTACTTTAGGTAATGTTGTTAAGATTTTATCAGGATTATCTATTACAATCGCTGTATTGGGACTCATACCAAATAGTTACAGCTCTGCTTTAATCGAAATTACACTATTTGTAATGTATCGTCCGTTTTACTATACTGTAGTTTCGGATTACACTTCCAAAATTTTTGGATTCAACACTTTCGGAACTGTGTATGGATTATTGACATTACTATGCGGTATTGTCAATATGTTACAAACACAACTAGATCAAATGACACAAACCACTTTCAATAAAGACCCATTTCCTGTAAATATAATTTTACTTTCAACAACAATGATAAGTGCATTGGGTCTCATATTATTTATGGAATCCAGAAAAATAAAGTGAGCTCAAAGAATTAGAAACTACAATTTACAACTCATCTATGCTACTGTTTGTTACCTTGTATGCTCATCATAGACAAAATACATAATATATCAATATATTCAAGCGAAAAACAACAATACCAATGTTCATATTACATAACTGATAAATTTTATTTACATATATTAAAATTCTTACATATAATAACCAGTATTCATCACTACCGTAAGACTGTAATTGTTCTCACCCACCAATCCCATACAGTGTCGTTTCTGTAGAAACACTTGATCAATTGTCGCTAATTTCTTATACTAAGCATCAACCACAATCGAAAGGCACTTTCTCAAGCGAGTAAACTCCACTCACCGCAAGTAAATACTACTCCACAACCTTCACACATATAGCATCATCGTATCTCAACAAATTAATATGCAATGAATACCCTTTCACCCACTCAAATCGTAAATGTCACAGTCTGGTTCACCAACCTCTACCATCAAATTTTTCCAAAATCGATGACAAGGCTTTAAAGCAAAAATGCGAGATAAATTATATATGAAACAATAATTAAACAGCATTGAAAAAAAAAACTGAGTATATTTTAAAATTAATTAATTGAAAATGTGACAAATTGTGTAAACTGTTTTATAAAACTGTTAGTATGAAAACAGTGGTTGGATTCTTGAGGCAGGGATAATTCTATATATTATTCTGTATAAAGAGAGGTATCTGGCTAGAGGTAATTTCGTTTAGTACGGACGCTGGTTAAAATGGACACTAAATGTTTTGATGGGAATGAATTAAAAAGTGCTTATCTGTCACCGGAGGAAACGGTGGAAAGTTCGAATGATTTCAAAGATGTTGCTGCTGATATTAGAGAAGGGGATGGGTTACTTTCAGTTCCAGAGGAGTTTGGTGTTAGTGGTTCTGAGGTTAATAATGGTGCTGACGGTGAAGTTGATTCCAAAGTGGAGAGCTCTACAGACGTATGGGAGGAAATTAAAACAAGTCAAAAAAGTTTATTAGATAATATTTTGAAATTTAGGCAAGGAGTGAGACCAATCGAGTTTGAATCTTATCATGATTATTTCACTTTGCAAAATTTTAAAAAAGGGACATCTGCAAGTGGACGAGTTGATTTTGATATGCTAAGAAGACGAGAACATGGTATATACTATAAGAAAATTAAATTAGACAAAAGCCCACAGGAAAATCCAAATGATCCTGCTGCCTCATTGTCGAAAGGTGCAAATACATCGGATGATGAAACTAATTCTGCAGGTCCAAAAACCGAAGGCACTGAGAAGAGCACAAAAGAGGATAATTTTAATGAGTCAAAAAGTACTACACCCGAAGATATTGTGAATACAGCCCCTAGAGTAACTAGATCTCAAAATTCTCAAACATCAATCAATACTTCAGTTTCTATGAAAGAAAAAAAGATAGGAAGTATTCAATTCACAGATGACGCTAAAAAATTAATAAATGGTGATATATCAACTCAATCTATAATACCTAATAAATTTTTAGAAAGCAACAGAAGACGGTCTTCTAGGATATCAAAACGGTCAATTGAGAAAAATCCATACAATAATTCTAGCAATGAAAATTCCGATGAAGATAACGATGCTACTCATATTCAAATTTTATTTGAAAGTATAATTCCTAAAACAATTGATCCAATAAGAAGATCAGATTGGATATTACAACCCAAGGATAGATTTTCATCTGAAAAACAATTACAAACTCATCCTCAACATACAGTCATTAAAATGAATGAACTAGTTTCAGAGAGAAAGATACAAATATTATTATCCAAGTTTGAAGGTGGTCTAGCGGGTGTTCGTAAAAAGTAATTATCGTCTATTTAAAGACAAAATATTCAGAAGAAGGACTTTCAATGGCGAAGATTCACAATTCATCTTGCCAAAATCATCAAAGATAATAGATGAAAACGTTGTCTTCAAAACTGGAGTTCAGAGGAAAATAAATCATATCGTGTACAAGGAAGACAATATGCATTTTCGTTTAGACACTTTTTATTCATATATTTGCATCCACGAATAAAACAAATACCTGCATTATTAAGATTTTACTACACCACGGAAATATCTATTATTGTTCATTATAGTTTACTTAATATACTTTAACTACATAGTTGATAATAATAATAATAATAATAATAATAATAATAATAATAATTATTATTATTTCTTCCTTCTATTTTTTTTTGACTTGTTATGAGCTGGAGTTGTTTTTGACGTAGATTTTTCTTTGGTAATTTTTTTTTTTCTTCTTGTCTTTTTTGCAGGAGGGCTAGAGCTTTCTTGATTCTTAAAAGTTCTCTTTCTTGATCTCAAGTCTCTTTTAACTCTTTTTGGTGATTTTGGTGCAGGAGACTGGATTTCTTTATTTGAATGACTATCTAAACTTTTATAGTTATTTAATGAATCGTTTTTAGTATTATTATGGACTTCTTTCTCTTTAGGCTGAAACGTCTCAGATTCGCTAGCAGATTTTTGTAATGTATCAATATTATCAAGAGATTTAAAGAGTTCATTTCCCTCAGAATCTTGTTCAATATCTGTTGATGTTTTGTTAACATTAGTTTCTATTTTAGTTTGCAGTAAAGTATCCTTAACGGAAGAATGATCAACATCTTTATTAACATTTTCGGTATTATATTCTGGAACTATCCCCTCATATTCTAGCTCTTGTGTAATGGGCTCTACTCCAGATATGTCGCTTATATCTTTCAATTCCTTTTTATCAATATTAATAACAGAATTGTTAGACTTAACCTTTTCATTAATTTCAATTTCAGTACTAGGATTCTGAAAAGATATTCCTTCACTTGGCAATTCTTCATTTATCTTACTCAAATTGTTTGCATAGTTTGATGCCTCAATATCATAATTAATATTTAAATTGGTGGAGTTACTAATTTCGAACTCTGAAATATCATCATTCTTAGCTTCAAGAAAAGATATGGAAGATGCATTAATACCAGCTCTATTATCTTTGGAGGTTATATCAGATTCAGGTTCTGCATCATTTAATATATTTTGCTCTATATTCTGACTCAATTGATTCAGTTTTAACATATAGTGAACAATATTTTCCTTATCCTCAGAAATCAGTTGCTGGTTTTCTTGATCGTCCAACATTTCATTACTTAAACACTCTGTTTCATGTATTTTTTGAGATGAGATAGATTTATTAATGTTGTCTGTTCTATCATCGACATCATCGGATACTTTCTTGTCACCATTTGTTTCTTCCTTGACAAGTGATTCCTTACTATTAAGATCAGTAATAGGTGCTATATCTGTATCTAAATTATGATCGATAAATTCTTTGTTTCCATTTGGATCTGTATTTTTATCATCGTCTATGTCATCACCCACTTCATCATCGTTATCTTGGACAGTATTATTATCGTCAATAGCATCCACGATATCAATATTTTTCACAAATGCTGGTATTGCCGAAGTCATGGTCTTCACGTTGCTAAACAGATACTGAAGGGCTTTAAAAGGAGCAGTTAAAATTTTGTTCGAGGCTTCAGGCTCAATCAAGCTATGTTTCGTAGAATCTTCATCTACCTTTTCTACATGTATAATGTGGTCTAAAGATATATTTTGAACATCCTCAGTGTTACTATACTCGTTTAAATTTGTTGGTATATCATCGTCTTTTGATGAAATTGCGTTTTTAGCTCTTGTATTCCCAAATAATTTCTCATCTACAACATTATTAGAAAGTATATTGTCTTCTACTTGGCTAGCATTAGCTTCATCAATTTCTGAAACAACATGTGAATTTTCAATATTTTCATCTTGGTCATAATTAATTTCTACAGATTTGGCCAAAGTGTTCAATTCAGTAAAGACATCGCTATTTTCTAATCCATTTTGTGAAAGAGCATCCATGCTACTATCTGGTAGGTATTTATCTATATCCGATATCATATTACTCTCAAGATCATTCATTTTGGCATCTGTTACCTCAGTATTATTGAAATCAACTCCTTTTCCTAATAAGGAGGTAGAAGTCTTCTCTAAAAGTTCATCATTGGAACCATCTTGGGAAGCATGTCGTAAATTACTTTTGCTCTCTTCAAGGTCATGATCTACAATTAAACTCGAAGTATCCGTTAATCTTTTTTCCATCACATCGTCGTCTTTTACAGGAACATTCATGTTGCCAATGGACAACATACTCTCTTCATTTGGCATACATTCTTCATTGGGCATACTGTCTCCATTAGGCATATTTTCGTCATTAGCGCTTGTATAAAAACTTTCTTCTACATCAACGTTTGATGTTGTTTCCCTTGTGGCCTCGTCACTGATTGAATTAACAATGTCTTCGTTTAATTCTATAGATACTAATTGGCCTATTTTATTTTCGTCTTTCTCTGTTTTGTCGTATTCGGCGGTTATTATAGCATTGTTTTTTGCATCTAATTTATCAATGGATTTTTCAGCCAATAAAGGTTGACCTAGTTTTTCTTCTTGTAAAACTTTTGTTTGGACAGGAGAATTCTGACGCAAGACTTCTTTATCCTTTTGCTGTTTGTCTAAAGCATTCAATGTTTTAGCTAAAATATCTCCTTCTGAAATATTATCATCCTCTTCGTTGAATGGATTTTCAGTAAAAGCTGGTAAATATTCATTTTGAGATTCTAAAATGACTTTGTTATCTTCAAACGATGAAGTGCTATATACGGAACCTGTTACTATAATTTTGTATTGTTTTTGTTGAACCATGTCTTCAAGTTTTGAATCAGTTGGATCGCTAATCACTCTACTATTATCTTCATCAACTGAAAAATATACTGTGTCATCTTGCATTGTTACGTTTTTATCTGAACTTTGATTACTAGATGAATTAGCTTCTAGATTACCTTGCGTTAAGCCAACCTCCTGAACAATGTCTTTAAGATCATTATTTATTACAAATTCATCATTATCATAATGGTTATCATCAATTTCATGGTTCTTAGAATCTGCTAGCTCATCTTTCATTTCAGAAAATTGATCATTAGCTTCTCTTATATTATCTTCTTGCATCTTTATGACACTGTTTGCAATATGTTGGATATTAAACATATTATCAGGCAGATCAAAATTAGACTCCATTTTATCTGCGTCAAATGATATATCCATTTCAACATCATTATTACCATTACTATTAGTATCATTATTATTAAAAGTGTGAATTTTTTCATCATTTAATTCTTTGAAGTTTGTCTCTGATCCAGAATTCAAATGTTCGACAAGATTATCTAACTGAGGAATCTTGGAATTATCAACTTCCAAAATGTTATTATTTTCACTAACAATTCCAATATCATTCTCACTGATACTAATATTTTCATTGAGTGCAGAATTGCTATATTCACTTGTATCATTATCTGATACGGAAACGTCCATATTTTCATTCCATCTTCCCATTTTAGTGGTATCAAATGGTTTTCGTTCATCATATTCATCATTTTCATTCTTAACATTATGCATTTTTTGTTTATCGTTTGAATTAACTGATTCTTCAGAAACAGTTGCAACATTGAGATTAAATAATGGATGTACATCTTTTATATGTTGATCTAAGTAGTTATCACTATTATTGTCCGATGCCGTTGGGTCATACTCAATTCTTTTATCGTTATTACTGATATCTTCCCTATCGCTGATATCCTCCCTATCGCTGATATCCTCACTATTATCGTTTATTTTCTCATGTTCCGATTCAGAATTTAATATTTCGTTATCATCACTAGATGAATTGAGCTTAATGCTATCATTCATAATATTAGCATCAATATTTTCACTTTCTGTAAAATATTCCTCTTCTTCGACCTCTTCTTCATTATTGAGATCACGTTCATTAAAATCATCTTCACTATTATTCACACTTTCAAATATTTCATTTGCTTTATCGTCTGGTTCCTCAAAAAGGGCATCACTATCATTTTCATCTACCTCGAATTCATTTTCTTCGCTTCGTATATCATTGTCTTCATCAATACCAATATCATCAGTTTCATAATTTTGTACTGTCTCTTCGACTTTAATTAAATCTTCATCTAATATTCCAATATCGTCACTATTTTCATGGCTATCGTTACTAAATTGAGAATTTCCATCAGATATATTATCCTCAATGCTATCTAATAAATCATCAACATAACTTTTTATGATAGTTTCAGTACTCTTTCTTTGCTTGGTAATTTCCACCGAATCTTCTTTCATTCTCTGTACGTCTTCTCTAATACTCTTCAGAGTTTCTTTACCATCTAATATTATTGACTTTATCCAATCTTGAGTATTCTTATTATTAGAAAAATATTTTTCTGCATTTGTATGAGTTTTGTTACGTATCATGGTTCTCGATGCTCTATTATCAAATTTATCAAATAATTTCACTTTCCTCATAATTGAATCATTGAAATGCACTCTACTACTTAACTGTTTGCCATTCACATGATGAGTTTTGCTATGTTGTGACCTTCTAAGAACAGATTCAAACTTTCTTACATTCCGTATGGGGACATTGAAAGAAAGCTTTTTGTTTTGTCCTGTCATATTTTGCAATAATTCTTTGTGCAATATACTTCAAGCTATATATCTTGTTATCTCCTCAAATTAAACCAACTATTAAAATTAAAATTCTATGCAGATTCCCCTCAAATATATATCAGGTTTCTTAGTTGCAAGCAATTTTAATACAACATTAACGTTATATCTGTTTTTTTTTTTCGTTTTTTTTCATTATGGTTTTTATTTACATATTTATTTCAGGAAGCCTTTTATTTTGTATTTTTGAAACTTTCTAAAGGCCAATGTTTAAATATTGAATACATGATATTATAATAAATGAGATGATTTCTTACCAAGAATTAAATAATTTTTACTAAAACTATCTAACTCTAACATTGTATTGTGATATACTATTTTATATGGTCTATAAACCTAACAGTAGTTGTATGAAGATATAAATTTACAAATTCAAGTATTTTTTATTTACCTGGTCATAGATGCCAGTCATCTATTCCCATTCAACAGTGGCAGGTGGTTTAGAAGTGATATCGTAAGTGACTCTAGCTACACCATCGACTTCGTTGACAATTCTTGAAGATACTTTCTTTAAGAAGGAGTGTTCGAATGGGAACCAGTCGGCAGTCATGAAATCTGTGGTCTCAATAGCTCTTAAAGCGATGACTTGGTCGTATATTCTGTTGTCACCTTGTACACCAACTGTCTTGACAGGTAGTAAACAAGCGAAAGCTTGAGATATCTTGTCATATAGACCAGCTTTTCTTATTTCTTCAATATAAATGGAATCAGCTTTTCTGGCGATTTCGACTTGTTCTCTAGTGACTTCACCCAAGACTCTGATGGCAATACCTGGACCTGGGAATGGATGTCTCCAGACTAGTTCGTGAGAAATACCTAATAATTCACCCAAGTGTCTTACTTCATCTTTAAATAATTCTCTTAATGGTTCTATTAATTTTAGTTTCATGTCATCTAATAGACCACCAACGTTGTGATGTGTTTTAATTGTTTGAGATGGACCTTTGAAAGAGATGGACTCAATAACATCTGGGTACAAAGTACCTTGTAACAAGAATTCAACGTTACTACCATCTTTTGGTTTAATTTTTTCGGCTTCTCTTTCAAAAACATGGATAAAAGTGTTACCAATAATTTTTCTCTTCTTCTCTGGATCAGTAACACCCTTCAAGTTGTTTAAGAATTCATCAGAGGCATCGATAACAGACAAGTTGATACCTAATCCATCGATTAAAGTTTTCTTGACGTTTTCAGCTTCGTTTAATCTCAAAACACCATTATCGACTAAAATAGCATGAAATCTATCACCAATGGCTTCAGTCATTAACTTGGAGGCAACAGTAGAATCAACACCACCTGAGACAGCACCGATAACCTCGGCAGTTGGACCAACTAGTTCTCTAATTCTCTTAATCTCAGAGTCAATGAAATTTTCCATAGACCAGTTTTGTTTGGCCTTACAAATATCCACGGCAAAATTCTTCAACATAGTCTTACCTTTTGTAGAGTGAGTGACTTCTGGATGGAATTGAATACCATAAATCTGTTCGGACTCATGAGCAATACCACAGAATGGAGAGTTATCGGAAGTGGCAATGACTTTGAAACCAGTTGGCAAACCGTTTAATTTGTCACCGTGAGACATCCAAACGGTAGAGTGGTCGACATCTTTGAATAGTGGAGATTCCTTATCCAAAACATTCAAAGTAGCAGGACCGTACTCTCTCTTCTCACCTCTACCAACTTGTTTACCATTGATCCAAGCCAACTCTTGCATACCATAACAAATACCCAGAATTGGAACACCCAAAGCAAACACATCGTGGTCAACATGTGGAGCATCAGCATCATACACAGAGTATGGACCACCAGACAAGATAACACCCTTTGGCTTCCAACCCAACTCAGAAATCTTCTGAGTACATGGCAGCATCTCAGCATACACATTGTACTCTCTCAATCTTCTAGTCAACAAATGAGAATATTGAGAACCAAAATCCAACACCAAAATAGTGTCAAACATAGAAGAAACTTGTTCAACAGCAACCATCGCAAAATATGTATATATACGTTATATTCAACACACCACAGAGAGAGAGCAAAATAAAAAACAGAACACTTGAACTTGCCCTTTATTGTCTACTTGCCTTCTTAATAAGAATACTACACAAGAACTAAGAACCCACTCCAACTAAACGAATAACAGAAACTCACAACAAAAACACATTCCAACCAACTCTTAATATATATATATACACAACAAAAATTTTGAACCCATCCCCAAAACCACACACACACACTAAACCACTACAAGAATAAGAATACAGATATGACTTAACATTCAAATCATATCAGAGTTGCATTTATATAACTATACTTTTCACCCATCTAGGAACCTGTCCAAATAAAATTTTTCATTCCTACACTAGAACCATTGCAATCAAATTTATTTCAGCTCATCGCATCTCATCTTAGCTCATCGCATTTCTGCAATATTAAAATTTTTCAAACTGAAAAACTTTTCTTCGTGGAACCTCCGACTATTGCATTTATTATCGTCGAAGTGGAATGTTTCAGAGAGCAGCAGCACTGTGCAGACCGTTTCCAGGAACATGTTTGTAGCTGAGCAGTGCTTGAACATGGCCAGCGATGAACGAGACGGTAGCCAGCCCCTCCTCTTGCCAGAAGAGCAGAGCAGCTTGCAGAGGTTGTGGAGGGGAAGAGTCAGAAACGCACCGGAGTGCAGCGACGGTGTTGCAATTACCTGCGAACCGCAGGTATATTTCGGTGAACTGCACTTGCATATGAGAGGTACAGCTTGCTGGTGGGTTCCAGTTGCGGCAGACAGCCTGTCTGGCAGTGCGGTGTCATTACCCACGGTGTTTCGCACGCTGGAGGTAAGCAAGTAAGCAAGTAAGCAAGTAAGCAAGTAAGCAAGTAAGCAGGTAAGCAGGTAAGAGGCTTCAAGAACGTTAAGTCTTTTTTAGTAGATTTGTGATATCTGCTGTGTAATATTTGCTAGTTATGCAGAGTGGTGTTGAGGAGGTTTCTTGTGTTGTGCTTGCTCGTACTTGTCTCTGATGTGATGTATCTTGATTATCGTGTAGCTTGGCGTGCAGGAAGGTGGGTCCGCGTGTGCATGTTTGTTGAGTGTGTGGTTATAGTGTTAAGTTAGTATTGGTCCAGTCTTAGTAGTCAAAAGTTACTACCCGAATATGTTTATTTAATCGGATAATAGATTCGACTGTGTTGTGAGTAGTAAGTGAGGTGGTGAGCCTTTGTTGTTTACGTTCTTTTATCTGATTTGGTGTTAGGTATATGCTGTTGCATGTGTATATTTAGGAGGTAGTATTTAATTGTATACGGTAAGAGACGAATTGGTTTAGTTTCGCTTTCTGTTTGAAATTGAGAGCTCGCTGAAGTTGATCATGAAGGACTACAATATCTATAAGAGTAATAGTGCTCAGCAGCCCGTTCTGCAGTCGCAGCTGTCGTTGGCCTTGGCTAAAGAGAGGAACAGTGTGAAGACTGGTTTGGATGCTGATGGTAGAGATGTGAAAAGTGAGTTTGATGAAGGGGAGGAAGTAGAAGAAGAAGAAGAAGATGATGATGATGATTCTTCTTGTGATGAAAAAAATGAAGAGTCTTTGAAGGATTATAAACCTGGTGGCTATCATCCAGCGTTTAAAGGAGAGATGTATAAGGATTCTAGATATAAGCTGGTGAGGAAGTTGGGTTGGGGACATTTCTCGACGGTTTGGTTGGCTAAGGATGAAGAGTTGGGGAGACATGTGGCATTGAAGATAGTGAAAAGTGATAAAATATACTCTGTAGCTGCAATTGATGAAATAAAACTATTGTCTAAGATTAATGAGGAAAATGGGGATAAGTATGTTTTAAGTTTATTGGACAAGTTTGTTCATGATGGTCCAAATGGCCAGCATATAGTGATGGTATTTGAAGTACTAGGTGAGAATTTACTGGCGCTTATTAAAAAATATGAACACAGAGGTCTACCTTTACAATATGTAAAACAAATCTCCAAACAACTTCTACTAGGTCTGGATTTTCTTCATAGGAAATGTGGTATTATTCATACAGATATTAAGCCTGAAAACGTTCTAATGGAAATTGGTGATGTGGAAATGATAGTAAAAGTAGTGGAATTGTTAGATATAAAGAAAAGAAGCATAAAAAAGCTTCAACATCAACAACAGTCCGGTCTTTCGCGCCAGGGAACTAATTCATCACTTGACAAAGCTGAATATCATCAAAACGGTATGAATATCGATTCTTCTATGCATGATATGAAAGGCTCTCCAATCGCTAGGAAATCACAAAAAATTATAAATAGAAGACCAAGAAGAAATACTATTATTACTAATTCACAACCGCTTCCTTCTCCACTAAGCTCTTCTAATTTTATTGAGATGAAGAATCAAATATTGAACAACACACCAACAATGCATCCATTAAACAGTCCAATAGGAAATTTCAGCAATGCTTCGATTTCTTCCACGATTTCATCAGTAAATATTTCCACAAGCAGTGCGCAATCAAATTTCTGCCATAATGGAAGTTTTACAAGAAAAACTATGGATTCTTCTAACATATATTCAAAACCAAGCTCAGTAAGAGCAATTGATGCTAACACTAGACAAGGAACTTCAAATGAAAATAATTTGAACACCTCAGAAATACTTGCCAACTCTTTATCATCATTTGAGTTATCAGAGAATAAAACTGATGATTTATCAAAAACTATAAATCCAAATACTTCTAGTTTAGTAGATGAAGAAATAGTAGAATCTGGAGTTGATGATAATATTTTACATATTAAAATAGCAGATTTAGGGAATTCCTGTTGGTATGATCAACATTATACTAATTCAATTCAAACAAGAGAATATAGATCTCCTGAAGTTATTTTAGGTAGCTCTTGGGGATTTTCTGCAGATATTTGGTCCGCAGCATGTTTAATTTTTGAATTGATTACAGGTGATTTTTTGTTTGAACCAAGTGAAGGAAGTACTTACTCCAAAGAAGATGATCATATTGCTCAAATTATCGAGTTATTAGGAACATTTCCAACTTATTTACTCAATCATTCTAAATATGCAACATCTTTCTTCAATTCTAAGGGCCAACTCAGGAACATTGCTAAATTAAAATTCTGGCCACTAGAAAATGTATTAGTAGAAAAATATAAAATAGACCCTCAAGAGGCAAAACAAATTAGTGATTTCTTGCAACCAATGCTTGAAATCGATCCAAGAAAAAGAGCCGATGCTGGTGGTTTAGTTAATCATCCATGGCTAAAAGATACCTTAGGTATGGAAAATGTAACTGTTGATGATAGAATATTATATGAAAACGGATCTGATATCCAAGGATGGTATCAAGAAGTAACAGGCCATCCAAAACACTAACTAATGATTTAAATTTTTGCATTTTTAACCACATGCCCCTCATTATCGGGGGTTATCACCATATAGATTTATTTAGGAAATAAAATTTTATAATAACGTTTCAACTTTTTGTAGTTATTTGTGCTTCTTTGAAATAGAATTAGTACATGTACATGTATGTCTAGGAAATCTCACTTATCATCATTCTAAATTGACAAAACAATACATTTAAGAAGAAATCGATAGAAAACAAGATCAAATTCTAGATCAATACTACGTGTGTTAAGCGAGAGGAAATATGTACACCTAGAGCGAACCAGATTTAGATAAGAATCATGAATTTACAAGTAAAAACTCATAAATTCACAATCCATTTCTAAAACTGGATTATATTCCAAAGGAATGCTAGGAGAACTTGGTCTACTTCCAGATTTCATGCTGAATAGACATGTCGATGCATTTCATGCCCAAGCTTGGTAATTCGGAAGGGTGTTTGTAAGATACCCTTCTAAGAAAATAAACAAAAGAAAAAGTAAAAACAAGATTAAAATACCAATGAAACAAAAAATCCTGAATTAATAATACATTCACCGAAACACAGTTTTACATTATTAAATTTGTAACAAACCACGTATTTATATACAAATCAGTTTTCCATTGAAATAAATTTAGTGAAATTTTCAGTTAAAACATCTCATCGCTGAAAAATTTTTATGCGAGTAACCAAATTGTTCATTTTGACAAATTTTTGTCAACATTTGTTAGTATTGGTTAATAATTATTGTTATATAAATGGATTGAAATCTTTCTGCAGTTGTTTACCCAACTAGATCTATATTTATTACATTTGTTATTTTAAGTTTGATATTTTTTTATTGGGAGTTTGGTTCATAAAAAAAGCATATATCAACCATGTATTTTATAGGCGTCATCTTACTGTTCTAGTTAGTAGGGTTCGATGCTGATAGCGGTATACAGTTTGTCTGTATATTAAGATCTGATACATGGGATATTGAATCTAGGAAGATGTATCTCCAGCTGTTGAAATGTAGGAAAGCCTTTTTCTTTTCTACGCCAAATCTGATACAGTTGGTCATAATTCTTGCTACATGTTTTTTTTTCTCAAGTCCTGGTTTTCTATTGAAATGTTTTGGCAAAAGTGGATGAACACAATGATTTGTGATGAGACTTTATATTTATTATGAGTCTTCTATATAAGTATATTTGTTTATATATATTAACTTGATACTTTCAGTGATTATTCATCATCGTCACTCTCCAAAGCAGCGAATGCATTGAAAGTGTTTGTTTGCTTATCTGAAATGATATCACGGTTATCCGCAGGTCTGGACGAAGAGATGTTCTTGTTGTTTGGCTTTACTCTAACTGTCTCGGTGGAGATAGTGACAGCAGCGACTTCTTCTTCTTCATCTTCTTCACCTTCTTCACCTTCTTCACCTTCTTTCTTAGCTGTTTCTAAAGTAGACCAACCGTCAGCATCGGTAGTCACCTTTGGCTTGTTGTGCTTAACCTTTGGTCTTGTATGGTAGTGGTGAGAAGATCTTCTACGGCTGGTGAACCCATGAGCGGCATATTCTTCTTCTTTCAAAGCTTGAATTTGCTTGATGTTTTCAATAATAGCTCTGAATTCTTCAGCATCAAAATCAACAGGTAATGTCTCTTCTGGCTTTAATTGTAATAGTTCTTCAGGAGTATATTTGACCATTGTGTTATTCTCTATCTATATAAATGATTGTTGGTATGTATCCACGTATGAAGCTCTTTTCGTTTACGAAATAAAAATACTACTAATCACTATTTAAATCAGAATCTGAAGTAACTACAAAAAGAAAAACAAGCTCTTAACTAAAACTCACATAAACAAGATGGCAAGCAAGAATTCAATTACCAAACAAAACCTAAAATAATAATATATAAATATCTGGCGAATCTCTAAGAACCGTATCAATCACTAGAATGAAACATATCCACAATTCCAATCATGAAGACAATCTGTATTCACATTAACAGTTCATTGTTCAAGAGGTTTTTTGCTATTAGTTTGTAACATTTTGCTTAATTTTGATATTGAAATTTCATTGAAAATTTTTTGAAAATTGATGCCTGGGGTTTTGTTCGGGTAACGTGTATTTGAATCAGTTATTGCAGTAAATAAATGTTCATTATGATGAGACAATGGTGCTCTTATATATACATTTATATGTTTGATAGAGATAACTGGGTTGTATGAGGATATGAGGGTATGGGAATGCGAATATGATTATAATTGGATTGTATATAAGTTTATTTATTCCTGTTCTAATGCAAGGCTATGCGCTTGTGAATTGAAAAATGATTGGAAAAAAAAATAATAGATATAAGTGATACAATGCTTGCATCAATTAGTAGAGGTTTCAGTAATGTGGTTTTTAATTCTAATCTTTCTTGATGCAATTTCTTTAGATTCTTTTAGATACATTTTATAATTGACGTAGTACCTATGTTGTAAAGTTTTCAAGTCGGGTATTGTTTTTTCTAACCTTTTTTTGATTAGTTGAGTGTTCTTAGTTTTTAACGGTTCGATATATGTTAAATCTTTTCTTAATGCTTGGATTCTATCGACTGTGTTCAATATCTTTTGTTCTAGAACTATCTTATCTGTGAAAGTTGTCTCGTTTATACTTTTCATGTAATCTTCTATCTTCATTGGAGACAACGGTTTCGTATCGATCATCAAATCTTCAATTTTAGTTAAATTATCCAATATTTGTTTGGAATCCTGATATTTTACGTGGTTCATCTTAATTGAAATTAACTCATTCATTTTATGATCAATATCACTAGTTGGGTTTTCGATAAACTCTGGAATCATGAGAACCTTATCAGATAAACATTCCAATTCAATCTCCATTTCATTAGTTTCTAGGCTTTCTTCTATTTCATTTTGTTCTTCAGAAGAATTTAGCTGTATTGGTAGATCGTTTGATACCGTAGAATGTCTCTCATTTGTATTAGTTTCTGGAACGATATCAGTTTCATCATCAACATCCGCATCATCTAGTAAGATTTCAAAATTATTTTCTGGAGAAGGTAAGCTTCTAAATAAAGTCTTAATTTTAAATAATAACGCCTTCTTGTTGGAATCCGGACTTAGAGATTTATGATCCATTAATGCTTCATTCTTTACTCTTTCTTTGGTTTCATTAAAAAATGGAACCTCCAAAATTGGAACGACATTTTTATTTTCTAATATTTCTTCTTTCTTCTGAGATAACAATTCAACATAATCCTTTTCCGCTTCTCCCGGTTTAGATAATATCAACTTAGGTTTTTTGTAGTCATTTATCAATATGTTATCTTCGCCAGTTAATTTACTTAACAAAGTCTCATCTTTACCAATAGTTTGCTTTGGTTTCTCAATCTTTCTGGGTTTGTTTTTTTCTCTTCTTGCTCTCAGTTGCAATTCAATTTTTTTCTCTTCATCAATCCTTTGCAAACCACGTCTCTCAACAGTCTTTTCAAACTTTTTTAACTTTTCAGAAAGTTTCAAGTCTTCCTCAGTAGTGTCATATATGCCTTCAGTAGGCACTTGTTCATATATAACATCCTCATTATAATCTATTTCAGTTGCGTAACGTTTTTTCCCTTTTTTAAGTTTTGTGTCAATCTTCGACTGTTTTAGTTCCCTTCGCCTTTGTAACTCTGCAATATGTTTAGACTGTTCCAACATACGTTCTCGTATCTTCCTGGTGGCTTTTTTACCTTGCGTATTCATCAAACGTCCCTTTGCTTCCTCCAGCATTTCCTTTTCATCTGCCTCTAGTTCGTCATTATCTGGTTTGGCAACTAAAGATTCTAGAATAGGATTTATTTCTCCAATTTTAAAATTTGTAGAAGTATGTATTGGCAATGTAGACTTTTCCATATCTGCTTCCTGAGCATCTTTGTTTTCTTCTATATGATTCATCAACAGCTCGTTATAACGATCTACACACGTCTGTGCAGGACGTGCCATCAAATCAGCAATCGTTCTCCACTGATTAGGAATCCTTTTCACCAAATCAAGCAGTTTTGCATCTTCCTCTCTAGTAAATATTTTCAAATTTAATTTAGGATTCAAAAATTCATTCCAACGTAACTCACACTGTTTAGCAGATTTCTTCTGCAATAACGAAGCTATTTTACTCCACTGATGTGTACCATACTTTTGAATAGCAGCTTTTAATATCTGATCCTCAATATTAGTCCAGACACCACCTTTAACATACACAGGAACAGGCGCCATTTCCCAGATATTTCTTATTTGCTACCGTTTGCTTACTGCACACTAGATTGCTGTAAACAATTTCCTCTAATTTTGGAACTAACAATAATATACCACTCTAGAATATATACACACCAAAATTTAACCCACAGCAATTCTAATATATATCACAAATCACATATTGCCTTATACTCATCCTAATACATATTCATTAAATGGTTGCCAACTTTTCATTTTTTTTTTGAAATGTTATACCGACACATTGTCAAGAATTTATTTCAACGTTTCAGAACGTATATATAACAAATCAGATATAATTTCGACGATAACACAACTAAGAATAGTTGTGTAATATTTTTATAGACTGTGTAGTTGCTAGAGAATTTGAAAGATGAATTTTATATCTGCAGTGAGTCTTGTTGAGTCCACATTCATTTGAGCAATTAAAATAGATTGTTGAACGAGAAAACGAATATTTTTTTTTGATATACTTTGCAGACAAATAAATTATCAATTGGATATGAGATTGCTGCCATCACCTAAGCATCAGAAGTTGGTAAACAACTGTTATCCTACTGGTAGGACTACAGATAAAAAGCCAAAGTCGTCTGAGACTGCGTACTTGATATACTATGTGAATTCAAGACGTAGTAAGTTGGAGAAAGTTAGTAATTATTTAACTAAAAGATCGTTAATTGATTTAAGAAAGAAGAATGTAGGTAATATTTCAGTTACGTTGGTACTGCTAAATGAAATTATTAAAAACTGTAAAGAAAATTTGAATGTTTTTGTTAAAGATTTTATTTTAATTATGAATAAAGTGTTAGCTGATGGATCATTTAATAATGATCTTTCAGTAATTGATTTGGCCCAAGAATGTTTTAAAAGTATTTGTGTTAATGTAACTGATACTTTGTATAGTGGTGATGTCTCATTTGTAGAAGTATTCAAGCAGTTTGTGGAGTTATACTTTAAAGCTACAAAAACTCTGTTGAAAAATGATGAATTGATTTTGAAAGGTTGCTTAAACATTTCATTAACTTCGGGTTTAGCATCAAATTTAAAATTAAAACATTTGATATCAGAATGTGTGACAATGGTTATAGAAAACCTTTGTCAAAAATATCCTCAATTTAATGTAGTCAATTTAGATAACGATGATGATCACCATTTGACTAAACGATTAAGTAGAACGCATACAAGAACATTTACATTAGGTAATTCTGAAGATGAGAATGTGCTAGTAATTGATGTTTTAAAATCATACTTCAATACTAACGAGACTGATAAATTATCTTTGTCCATTACAGCATTATTGTCTCATTTGCAGAAGACTCCAAATAAAGACTTATTAATATTTATCTTAGATGGGATTCCTGTACAATTAAGATATATTGTTATTTTATTTTTGGTTAGACAACTTTCTTCAAACTCAAAGGAGATTAAATATGATATTGTTTTAAGGTTATTATCTGCTCTATTCACTTCTTATGTGGGTATAGTTGGTTTGAGTATTTTGGATATTATGCGTAAGCTATTAGCATTTCAAATTGCAAATATAAACAATAAAGTTTTTGTTAATCAATGTAAAATTACAATTTCAGATTTGAATGCAAAGTTGTATTATAATGAACAGACTTCGGATATGCTATATGAATTAATTAGCAGACTGAAAAGTGGTTTGAAGAATGAGGAAACTAATATTATTATTGATGATCTAAAACAAATAACACAAGATTCAGCTCCTGCAACTATAGGCTTAGACATTTTCTTGGATTTGGTAATTTACCTAAAGACCAATTGTGTTGATTTGTTTAAACTAGTTGATTCACAAATTCCTCCAAGTAATCTATTCATAAGCTTGTTTAAATTCATTAGTGAGGTTGATGATTTGGAAAAACAATCTTCATTAATGAAGTCTACTTTTGAAAATTACAAACAATTTGCTTTGTTATCTGGTTTAAATTATGTATGTGAATATGAAAACGATCCTTCACAATTTTATTACTTATATCATGAAAATGCTTCGCAGTTTTTAAAATTAAGTGATTACAAGACTCAAACAGAACATAAAAAAAGAAGTAATACTCTTTTTACGAAAGATGATCTAGTGAACTACTATTCAGATTCAGGCTCTAATAAATTCAGTAAAAGGGGACTTCAAATTTTAATGTCACAAGATAACTCTTCTTCAGTTGACTTGTTATCCCAATCAAACTTATCTAATTCGAAGATAAATATTGCAGACATGAGCATGACATCTGATATCAATACTTCGAATTCACAAGCCCCTTCGTCTCCTCATATAATAAATCATTCGTTATTTAATCCAAAATATTTATCATCGGATTCTAGGTCATTAACTGGCTCAAAGCCAAGGGCTTTAAAAATCAGTGATTTAAAGAAAGCATACTTACACCCAAATGGGAAATCTGGTGTTGATCGCAGTAATACTATTATTGGAGCAGAATCATTAAAATCAAGAGTGACCAATATCACCTTTTTATTGAGTGAATTAAAAAGCTCAACTAACGAAACAGACAAGATTCAAGATCCTGATGAAGAAGAAACTATTGGTATGGATAAAGTCGACATTGCAAGATCTACTTCTATGAAAATAACGCCCGCCAATAGTCTAAATAATGGTATAAACTTATTTCCAAATAGTAGAGGATCCACCATTCAAAAAGCAGTCCTTGAAGACGACGAATTCAAAGATGCAGCAGAAGATTTTAACACTGAAGGTACTAGAGGTAAGTTATTCGCAGCATAGTAATGTAATTTATGACTACTAGAATCTGAATATTCCTACTGATGATCACATCGGTTTCTCCAATATGTAAACAATTTTATAAATTAATTAATTGATAGAATGTATTCGGATTCAAAGTTATAATGATATATTAATAATAATTTAGTTACATTTTTAGGTATTACATTATTTTCATCATGGACACTTTTTCGTAATACAAAATTAAAACCTGAAAGTTTTATGTTGAAAAAAAAGGTTCAGAAAGTAAAAACTTAAGAACAAAACACTATTTGATTTTAATTGAAAAGATAATTTAAGATTCCATTAATATTTTAAAATGAGTGTACAAGAAACCAAGTCGGATGAAAGATTTCCATGGAATTAAGCCATCAGACTAGATTTATTTAATCCATGCTATGCCAGAACTTTTAAGCATTCCATTCAAAAGAACCTTAAGCATTGATATAAAGAATGAATTCACCAAACTAATTGATAATAATTCAATCCAAGATGCTTCTTTTTTCAATGATGATATAGATAAATTAGTTGCCATTAGGAAGAAAGTAGTAGATATAGATGTGTTGGAGGAAGATTTACAGACTTTACGTAAATATTATTGTTATCTCCAACAAATAAAGAAAAAATTTCCAAGTGATCAGATCGAGTATACATGGTTTCAAACACTCACCCAAAAATCTTTTAAAAGTAGCCAGTTTTCAATAAGGTTTGAAGAATTAAACATTATCTACAATATTGGTTGCATGTATTCATTACTGTCATGCAAATATAATGATACCAGTAGCGAAGGGACTAAAAAAGCATGCATATATTATCAGAAAAGTGCTGGTTATTTTGAATATTTGAAAAATCATGTTAATGAGACAGAAGAGCCTATTATTGATTTAAACTCAATTGAAGCTATAATTTTCATTCTATTAGCCTCAGCTCAAGAGTTAGCCTGGTTTAAAGCAGTCCAAGATAACTATAACGATTCGTTAATATCAAAATTAGCTAAGTCTACATCTGATTTCTATAAAAATGCATTAATATACAGTAAAAAAAGTGAGGCAATAAGAGGTGATTGGATTGAATTTATCGAGAACAAAATTCATTATTTTCTTGCGGTTGCTTATTATAGATGTGCATCTTCAATTATCCCTAAAAAACAGTTTGGAACAGCAATAAAATGTATACTCATGGCGAAACATTATTTAAATATGTGTAACAGCAATTATGATTCCACCATAACTGTTAATAGAGAACCTTTCAACATGAAAATAGAAACATTGTTGAAAGATGTCGAGAGAGATAATGATTTTATCTATTTACAACCTATACCAGATACTATCGAAGAACTACAAAGTGCCTCTATGGTCAAGATACACAAATTAAATGATGAAGATGTAGTTTGTGTCGATGTTGATAACTTGTTCAAAGATTTGATACCACTGGATGTCATGAATTTTGTCAATGCATATAACGAGAGACAAAAAGAATATGTTACTAATAATTTAATCAAACCTATTGAAGCATTGAATAATATTCTATCTCAGAAAATAACTGAAATTTGCAACAGGGAAATTAGCTCAAAAATTAATGACACTACAGAAGTTGACCCCAACGACCTCAATATGATCCATAATTCACTTTTGGCATCTGCGGATAAAAACGCAACCATATCACAATTATTAAATACAACAAAAACAACACTGGATAATGAATCTGAGAAAAATGCAGACCTGCTCAAGAGGTATGGTACAATAAATTGGACTTTAGACGACTGCAACACTTTAAACCAAAGATACTACGACATTTACAAAAAATTAACAAATTACTTGTGTCAAGGTCAATACATCGATTCGGAGACAATGAAAGTATTCAACATGATTGATAAAGATCTGTTAGTCGATCCATTGGGTCGTCTAAACACAATCGAAAGGCATACGGTGTACAAAAACCCACGAATCATTAAATTGAAAAACACCATCAATGAGAGGGAAGACTTAATAGTTCAAATCAAAAACAAATCGTCAAGTGAAAGAATACTACCAAAAATCATAAACTTATACAAGAAATCTCAATATAAAATCGAAGCCAGAGATTTCGAAGATGAATTTCAAAACCATTTGAAAGTGTTCGACGAGTTCAAGATTCATATCAACACTCTCAAATCCCAAAACAAAGATCTGGAAGAAAAAACACAACTGGATGCCCATTTAAAGGAAGAGAATAAGAATACAATTGATAGAATTTCTCCACACGTGATACTATTTGAAGATTGGAAACAATCGTATCGACTATTCGAACAAACGAGACAAAATGTAGTAGAAGGCGAGCGCTTTTATAAGGATTTATTTCAGAAGGCAACAGAATTACATAACGAAGTAACAGCATTTGCAAATAACAGAGCTCGTGACCAACAAATTCTAATAGAAAAGTTAAACAATGATTAAACCCGAGCATCACCTCCCCTTATACAATAATAATAATAATCCCTATCTTGGTACATCAATGGAAGAATGTTTAAGTGAAAACTCCATAAAAATTCATCGTTAATTATTAATAAGCACGGACTTTAATTTCATAGCCGACAGTGTTAAGTCCTCTCTATTCACAAACGCTATCATTTCACTCTATCCCATATATTCTAATAGTACCAAGACTTTTGATAACGCTCCTTTTGTTGAGCAACCCACAGAAGCAACCCTATCATACAGCGAAACATCTCTTTACCAAGAACTCAGACAGGGGTAAACAAGAATGTGCGAAGACAAGTCCCTAATCCAACAAGACATAAAAGTCATCCCGTAGATACAGTACCATTCTAGAGCAACCCACTTTACCGCTGCTGCATATTGTGCCAGAGTTATGGCAGTGGACGTCTATCATGCTTTCTGGACATATATGATTGCACACCAGAATCGCATGCACAAACACATTTCGGCATTAATGCCATCTGCCCTTGAATCATCATCTCTGTTGGAAAAAGAAAATTGCCGCCAGTGAACCGTCATATATACTTCTGGGAATCGACCATGCGTCGGCGATTAGCTTTCTGCTCCGCATGCCACATCATCTCTCCACAAGACCCTCCTCGCCTTTCTTCTTCTCGGGTGTACGTGGTTTATCACCGACACAATCCCTCCACGAGGTCCTTCAGCGCTTCCCCGATAAAGTTATTCCACATTTGCAGACCCACACTCTCGAACCCTACATACAAATAAAAAAAGAAAAGAATAATTAAAATAATAAAATTTCGTCATATCGCTGTATATATACCGCACAAGGGTGCACGTCACTTGTCTTGAGGCTACAGGCAAACATTGTAATACAATACTGTCGATTACCTTTTGACATATTCTTATTACCCACATTTCAGTTCGAAAATTTGGCATTATTATTGTTTTTAATATTATTAGTCTTCGTCTTACCATTGTTACTATTGTTATTATTGTTATTATTATTTTTAGTTCTTGCTACAGTTAGATAGTTGACCTTTTGGAATTGGCATTGGGAGAACCTAGCAAGTTTGTTAGTGAACAGTGCAAACTGCTAGCGCATTTTCTTTTTCGTTGTAGAAACTGTTTTCAAGATGGAATTTCATAATTGTCCTTAAGCATTAGTATATTTTATAAATATAGAATCTGTTTTGCATTTCTTGATCTAATATGTAGCACACTTCTTTCACTCGAGATTTAATCAAGCTTTAAACCTTCATTTTTAGACACATATATATATAAATACAGATATATATTTGTGTATGTTTGTGTATTAAATTTTAGAAATTGTTCTTTTCTTGTACGTTTAAAGTAATATTTCTATTTCTACTGTTAAGGTCGGACTTGTGCACTAGGAGCAGTCCGTTTTAATACGTTTAGTAAACATATATAACAAGGAATAAATGAGTAGTTCGGATAATAGTTTACAGATGGTAGACGATGAGAAGGATGCTGCTCATCCTACTTCAGGAGATGTTGATTTAGAGAGGTTGGCATCTCATATTTCTGCCAATTTAGAATCTCTGCGTGAAGACAATGATGAACCTATAGATCCAAGAACTTTGGATTGGGATGGCCCAGATGATATGGATAACCCACACAATTGGCCAGGTTGGAAAAAATGGTACGCTACTATGGTTGCTGCTTTGCTATGTTTAGTGGTTACCATGGGATCCTCTTTATATGTGTCGGGTGTCCCAGAGTTAGTTGCCAGATACCATATTAATCAAACTTTAGCTTTGGCTGGTTTAACTTTTTACTTATTGGGATTAACCACCGTTATTGGTGCCCCTCTAAGTGAGGTGTTTGGACGTAAACCAATATATTTATTTTCTTTACCTATTTCAATGTTATTTACAATGGGGGTAGGTCTTTCAAATGGTCATATGAGAATTATCTTACCTTTGAGATTTTTTTCTGGTGTGTTTGGTTCTCCTGCTTTATCTGTTGGTTCCGGTACCATTTTAGATGTTTTCGATATAGATGAAGTTCCAATGGCAATGGCCCTGTTCTGTTTAGCTCCTTTCTTAGGTCCAATTATTAGTCCTGTCATGGCAGGTTTTGCTACAGAATCACAAGGTTGGAGATGGGCTGAATGGATTCAATTGATTGCTGGTGGTTTAATTTTACCATTCATCGCTCTAATGCCAGAAACTCACAAAGTCGTTATTTTAACTAAAAGAGCTAAAAAGAGAAAGTTAAATTTAAAGAAACCAACTTCTGAGGAGTATAAAGCATTTTTAAAATTGACTTTAACTATCACTCTTCTAAGACCTTTAAAGATGTTAGTTGTTGAACCTATTGTTTTAGTGTTCAGTGTTTATATTGCGTTCATTTTTGCAGTGTTATTTGCATTTTTTGAAGCTTATCCAGTTATTTATAGAGGTGTTTATCATATGGATTATGGTGTTCAAGGTCTAACATTTATCGGTATTGGTGTTGGTTTATGGATAGGTGCTGCCGTATACATGATACTAGATCGTAAATATTTGAATCCAGCGCCTCCTCCAGGAACTCCACCAATTGCTAACCCAACAAGTTTGAGAACTCGTCCATTTAGAGGTAAGAGAGGTCCAGATGGTGAATTACTACCTCCTCATCCAGAAAATTTCTTGCTCGCTTGTAAAATTGGTTCAATTGCATTACCAATTGCTTTATTCTGGCAAGCATGGACAGCTAGACCAAATGTACACTGGATGGCACCAATTGCTGCAGGTGTTCCTTTCGGTTTCGGTTTGATTTTAATCTTTTTCAGTGTTTTGATTTACTTTTCATATTCTTACCCACCATTATATGTAGCATCAGTCATTGCCGCTAACAATATGTTAAGATATTTGATGAGTAGTGTTTTCCCACTATTCACCGTTCAAATGTACGAAAACTTAACAATTAAATGGGCTTCCACACTGTTTGCATTAGTATGTGTAGTTATGATTCCTGTTCCATGGATTTTTGAAAGATGGGGTCCAAGGTTAAGAAATATCTCTCAATTTGGTTGGGCTGCTATGGCTAGAGAACAAGCTAAATTAAAGGAAGAAGAAGAGGAACGTAATCAACATGAAAAGTTGAATAGATCTATGAGCAATATATTAGAACCTTCTATGAGCCATCGTTTGTCTCGTGTCGTTTCTAATATCAGCACAAAATCATTCCATTCAACGCATCATAACGAAGAAAATAACATATCAGACTCAACTGACAAAAAAATTGGTTCTACAAGAGATTACGGCATAACAAAGAATGACAACCTGTACGAAGATTTGGGTGATAATGAATCCTTTACATCCGCTTCTGATGGAAATAAAGATAATTCTATTGCTTAATGACTGTCTTTGAAATTATTGTACACCTAAGGTCTCATAATTTCTTATATGATAGCCGACTTTATAAACTTATAATTTGCATCTTCTAATTTTCTTCAAGATTAATTAGAATTTATATACATATAACCATTATACAATATTAATTAAACATACCATTAAACGTTAGATAATGATTAGTTTCTCTATTACGACCTTCCTTATTAAACATATATTCATAAGATACTATTCTACCTCATCGAGATTCTTACGGTTTACAGTTTTTCAGCCGAGTATTTTGGAATTTCTAAGTAATAGATGCATTTTTGCACCCATTTAATTGAATAAAATTACTTAAAATGTAACAAAAGTATATATTGAGTTAATTATTAACATAAGGCTATGAAGATAAACTTGCTATACCTTTTTAAGTTGCATATGCAATTTGACACTGAATAAATTTCGTTTGATTTCTTAGCCTACTTGGTGCCAAAGAATCTAGCTATATGGCAATCGAAAGCCATTATTGATATTTATTTTATGTAAAGGTATTAATATTCCCAATGGATTCAATTATTTCTAAAGATACTGGTAACAGCTCTACACAATCTAACTTTCTACCCATATTAATTTTAACAATCCTAGCTATAATCATGTCATTTTTAAGAAAATACAAACCCTTCAACTCCTGGGTGAATTCAAAGGTCACCCAATTAGTATCAACTCAAACAATGATAAGCAATAGGTATTTTATATGTCCTAATACTTTTGAAATATTACATGATTCCAATGAAAAATATCTGTTTTACGGAAGGCAATTGCTTTCGTTGACGGGATTACACAATACGCTATTGGATTTAAATGAATATGGAATACGATCCAAAGCACAGAATAACATTGTCGTTCAACGAGCATTGTCTATAAGATCTGATTTCCAATCCCAACTGAAAGACATTGATTACTTTGATAAATTGAATGACGTTGATGCAGCTCTATCAGCTAATAATCATGTAATAAAAAGTATCATAGAAAATTTACTACAGAGATTAATTGATAGTAACAGAACAGTACTGGAAAAAGGTGACAATTTTGATGAGACGATATTCAAACAGCTTAAACTGCTTTGTGAATCAATTGGTTATACTATTCCCGCTGAATATAATGTGAACTTAATGAAAAGAACTGAACCTACAGTAAATTCAATTGTGGATAGAACTTTCAATTATAATCGTGTAATCGAATCGTTACAACATTTAGTGAGAGATTACAGCAAAGAATATGAGGTAGAAACCAATCCCTTATTAAGTTACATAAAATCTGAAATAAATCCATTATACACCAAATTACAAGATAAAAATACACTTGTGTTAGTTCCAGGACCTGGAGTTGGTGGAATTCCATTTGAACTTGCTAAATCTTATCCTAAATTTAAAGTTGAAAGCATTGAACTATCAAATTTAATGTATCTAATGAATGAATTTGCTATATCTCATAAAAATGATGTTTTAATCAAACCGTTTGCGCATCATTACTCATCGCAACTGGACTCTAAAAACCAAATACGAGAATTCAATGTACCGATAAGTAAGATTAACAAACTTCCCAACTTAGATATCAGATGTGGTGATTTTAAAAGGGTAAATGTAGATCAAAAATACGATAGTATTGTGATAGTAACTGTATATTTCATTGACACTGCCGAAAATATAATTGAACACATTGAGACAATGGAAAAATTGGCTAAACTCACTAAAACCTCTAAAATCAACTGGATTAATATTGGTCCATTAAAATATGGAACCAGGCCAACAGTTCAATTGACTTTCACCGAATTGACTAGACTCCTTGAATTAAGAAAATGGAAAATGAAAGACATAGCAGTAAAAAACGAGAAACAAGACTCGAATGGGTATCTAACTGACTACACATCCCTATACCAAGCCTATTACGGAACGGCTGCATTTCACACAGAATTCACTTGCTAGAACCGAACCGGCATGAAGCCCGTCCCACCCAATATAAATCTGCATATAATAAGTAAATATATAACATAATAAACATACACATATCTACATACTCTTCAAATCCCAAAGCACTGTCAACTTAAGCATTTGGAATAAAACGTCTATTCAATGACGCCAAGCAGCCGCCCGTAACAATTACAAGAGTAGAGGTCTGGAAGAACTACCCTCGTTACATCCATCACCATCCAAACAAAGGATAACACAGAAAACCACTTATCAAGAAAGAGCGAATTAATTTTCCATTACAAAATGTATCTATACTTTATTACACGATGGGCCCTTATCATTCACAAATACAACCAATACGTCAATTACTGATACATAGTTCATTATGTAAAAAAAAAATACCCTATAAACTTCACATAGAATGCATAAAGAAAACACATTCCTGGCTCTATTAGCATAGACAGCATACTAGGAACAAGAGTCAGCATAGAAACAGTGCCTCTCATTCACCTACTTCCCAAGACAACCACGTTCTAACCAGACCTCCATTATGTATGTGTTCACCTTTAAAGTCGATCTTCGAACAACTCAACTGCCGTTTCACCTCGTATTCAATAACAAGCTGGTCCGTCACACTTCTAACAGTAATTATATACCCCAAATCCCAGCTCTAACATATAATTCCTCACACAAATCCCACAACAGACAGAAAGCACACAACAAACTGAACCTCTAGCGTGTACCCTGAACCCTTGCAACCTTACATCTCTCCTTCCCTTTGTCTCAGTCTCTGTCTCAGTCTCCCTCGGTTCCTAAATACAGCACCACCGTTTCCTGCTTGTGTCGTGCTCGTTCGTCCTCTGTTGGGGATACCGGCCTGTCAGTTCGAACCGTGAATTTTTTTAATTCACTCACCGTTTACCACTCACACAGTACACCAACAGCGAACAGCACTGGTGGCCCAACAAGAGCCACGGCAGCAGCAGAAGGGCCAGTGCAAAATAAAGAGCAACCAACACCCTTCTCTCTGCCACCAGGTCCAGCATTCCACTAGGAAACGCTAACCGGTGGTGCGCTAACGTTACAATTCGGTGGAGCCTTTGCGAGAGCCAGTAGTAGTAGATGCTCGAACTGCATCTGCCAATGTGCTAATGGTTTTCGTCGACGGTTCTTCTGTATCTCTTGAATGGTAACAGCAGCGTGCATCTACAAGGCCAACAGCCTGTGTGCTTGCTTCCCAATGGTCTTGTGTCCACCTCCAAGAGCACAGTGATGGACGGTAAGGTATTAATTGTGTTTAAGCTGATGCTTATGGCTCGCTACATGTGTAGCGAGCAGTCTAGTTTTACAGTGGTAATTGTAGCGTGAGCAAGTACTAGGTTGTGATTTTACAACATATACATTGGTGTTTGTTCTTGTTTCTATTGCAAGAGAGTGAAATATGGCTTGAAGATTTTGTGTTTCTTCGTGTGCCATTATTTTACTCTTTTGATTGATCTTGTTTTATAGGAACAAAAAAATCTGGTAAGTGGTTATGTATATGAAGTTGTGAAATTGTTCTTGTACATTTGTATAAATATGTGCATATATGGGAATGGTTTTAAATCGTGGTCAAACATTGTAATAGTGTTGAAAAATTGTGCCTGAGTTTATATATATATAGACATATATATATATAAGTGTGTATACATGTGTGAGGGTGTGTTTATAGCTAGATAGACTGATACATTACTTGACGTTTTTCAAGTCTTAGCAGTATTTTGCATTATTTTATCATACTAAAAAAAGGTAAATATTTTAATTATTGATTCAAAAGAGTGGTAATACAAAAAATATATATATTAATAATAAAGATGCCTACGTTGTTACCTAGGAATCCTTTCCATACTCATCATAAATCTAGTCATACCTCAAGTTCAAGCGGACATGTGGGCTCTGGTTTACAAACGAGCTCAACTGTGAATTCTAATGTAAGTTCAAGTAATCACGAACAGAATCAGAATCGTGGGAAACATAACAAGTCATTTTTGCATTTCATCCATAGGGGTCAGAGTAACGATTCTACGAGAAGTGATGCTTCTGTTGATTCATGTGTTGGCAGTACCGTTCATGCACAACGTAACAACTCGCAGACTAATCTGAATAATTTGTCTTCTCCGATGCATAAACGAGATACAAATAATACAAGCAGTCATCATAATGCACAGCAGCATACTAGTCCACACCACCACAATGCAAGTCTTCATGATTCCTTTTCTCCAACTTCTCCTAAGGCGAGTCATTCTATGGCAGAACTGAAAAGATTTTTCAGGCCCTCGATGCCTAAAAGAAAGTCGTCCAACTTGTCAGCTAAGGATAATCATAACCCTTCTACTTCAGTTATTTCAATGTCACCATATGAAAAGAAGAATAGACAAGGTAGAGAAAAATCCAATGTACATGATAGCTCACATACGCAGTCTGCTTTCCCGCCCTCTTCTGATTCTACACTATCTCTATCGAATAAATTGAATATTTATCATGATGATTCGATTTTAGCACAGAAATATGGTAAATTAGGAAAATTGTTAGGTTCAGGTGCTGGAGGTTCTGTTAAGATTTTGACAAGACCTTCAGATGGTGCAACTTTTGCAGTTAAAGAGTTTAGACCAAGGAAACCAAATGAGAATGTAAAAGAATATTCAAAGAAATGTACAGCTGAATTTTTAATTGGTTCTACTTTGAATGATCCAAATATTATCGAGACTCTAGATATATTCTCTGACGCAAAACAGAACAAATATTTTGAAGTTATGGAATATTGTCCAATTGATTTCTTTGCGGTGGTTATGACTGGGAAAATGTCAAGAGGTGAAATCAATTGTTGTATTAAACAAATTTCTAAAGGTGTTAAATATTTACATTCAAAAGGTTTAGCTCATAGAGATTTAAAATTAGATAATTGTGTTATGACTTCAGATGGTATAATTAAATTGATTGATTTTGGTAGTGCTGTTGTTTTTAAATACCCTTTTGAAAATAAAATTACATTAGCACATGGTATTGTAGGTAGTGATCCATACTTAGCACCAGAAGTAATTACATCAACTGAATCATATGATCCTCAATTTGTTGATGTTTGGTCAATTGGTATCATTTTCTGTTGTTTGATGTTGAAAAGATTTCCATGGAAAGCTCCTCGTCAAGATACTGATGAAAATTTCAAATATTATTGTATGGAAGATGATATGGAACATGATTATGTTGCATCTGCAAAACATAATGAATTAGTTATTCGTGAAAGAATAAAGAAGAAACATGAAAAAGAAGAATTATTTAAAAGACAGAAAGAAAAAGCAGATGCTATAAAAGAGGGAAGGTTAGAAGAATATTTGAAGGAACATGAAAAAGATGATCAAGAGTGTGAATCTAAAAATCAACCAGAAACACAACAACAGAAAACTGATGATAATAATGGAGATGTGAAAACTGATACACAAATTAATACTAGTAAAGCTAACAACGTTGATGAACCAAAAAGCCAAAATGGTACAACTGAAACAGAAAAAACTAATGAATCTAAACAAGTCACTTCTGCTTCAAATTATAAAACTAAACATCATAAAGGTCTGATACACGGTCCATATCGTTTGTTACGTTTGTTACCTCATGCTTCAAGACCAATTCTTTCAAGAATGCTTTCTGTTGACCCAACTAAAAGAGCTACTATGGATGACATTTTTAACGATGAATGGTTCCAAAGTATTTCATGTTGTACGCTAGATAGTAAAAAGAATTTTATTCCAGCCTCTGGTCATCATCATACTTTAGTTGATGAAAAGGATGCACATTTGGAATCATATAAACAGTGAAAAAATAAATTAAATTATTGAGTATTTATTTTCACTAATTTTAATTAAGAATAAATGGTAATGATATGTAGATAAATCATGACAACAGTAAAAATTAATTATAAATAAGCTCACCATTTATTTACAGACACGATTTAATATAAGTAATTTTTTATGATAACGATCTTAATTCTTAGTTAATGGAACTTGAACACTAAATACTTATCTCAAACAAGACGGAACAAGGCATGGAACTCAAATATATTACATTATATCATTAGATCACCATAAACTAGCATCTTTAAATATGATATAAACTTAGAAACAGTATATGGCTATTATATGTTACTTATTATATAGAAATGTCTTAAAATAGTGTTTAGAGTACTATGAAATATGCTCCGCCGAGAACTAAGAAAAGTTCCGGTGACATCTTATAAAATAATGAACTTTTACTTTCATTTGATTTATAAATAACTTCTATTAGATTTGATATTTAAAATCATTTCTAGAGTTGAGAGTGTAGATTGGAGAACAGACACTTTTTAGTTTACTGATACAAAATAAATACTGTGCAGAAAGCTTCTTTTACTGGTTTGATCCGGTAGGTAGTTAAAAGAAAGCTAAGGTTAAAACTAAAATATCAAGCTTATTCTATATATCTTATTGTGAATAAAACATGGTTTTGCATAATGCTTGGACAGCTCTTCCAGATAGTGAAGAGTATAATGAAATGGGTAGGTTAAATGAGGATGATGTTGTAGTATCAGGACCACTTTTACAGGAACAAGAATCCAATTTTCATGATAGAAACAGTCACATAGATATCCTAGACAATGAGTTACCTTCCCAACCTCCAGATTATGACTCTAGTGCTTCAGATATGATGGGTATTGGTTTTGAAGATGCAGGTTTCAATCATATAAAAACTCCATTTTATTTAAGGATAAAGAATTTAGGTTATACATTTTATGAACAACTAAAAATAAAAGTTATAGATCCACTTAGTGCATTATCAAATCTTCTATCTGAAAATTTAAACTGCTATTTGAATAAAGCAGGGAATCCATTAATATTGAGAAGACTAATATATATTCTATTTATGAGTATAATTGCATTTTATGTGTTATTGAATGGTGAAACGAATACTAATATGCGAGGCCCTAGAGGCATGTTTTTTGACCATAGTTTCCTTTTAAAATATGCTAAAGATTCTATAGATATGGCTAAATTTGAGAATGACTTGGAATATATAAGTAGCATGCCTCATATGTCAGGAACAAAGGGTGATATTGCTATAAAAAATTATATTATATCTTCTTTTAAAAATAATGGATTAAAACTGATAAAAGAACATATGTTTGGTGCGTATTCCACTTATCCGAAATCCCAACTGCTTAAGTGTTATATAAAGGGAGATATAGAGAATTCATTCCATATTGACTTATCAGATAATAATTTCAATCCATTATCTACGAATGGGTCCGTTTCCAGAACACCTATCATATATGGTAACACAGGTACAGAAAATGATTTTAAGGCTTTAAAAGATAATAATTTACTGTCCACTGACTATATAATATTATTAGATTATGGTAAAGTAGTCAGTGAACAAGTTTTATTATCACAGAAATATAATGCAAAGGGAGTGATTTTTATTTCAAAAGATGATCCTAAAAACCCTAACTCTATTCAACAAAGATCTGTTGGACTTGGTCAATATTTCGATAACAATGATTATATGAACATGGGTTTATTAAGTGAAGTAGATCCAAAGACCCCTGGAGGGAGTTCGAAAAGCTTACCAAAAATCCCAACTCTTCCATTATCATTCAAAGATGGTGCTACTATTTTACACCATCTTTCAGATAAAGGTGTTAAATTTCCGAATGGGAAATATAGTGGCACCATTGGTGATATACTGGTTGATTTCACCATTGAAAATGTAAGTAGGGATTATCACCCAGTTTCTGACATTATTGGGAAATTAGAAGGAAGAGAACAGACTGATAAAGCAATTGTTTTATTATCATCTAGAAATTCACTAGGTTTTGGAACAAGTTATCCAAATTATGGAACTGCTACGCTTTTATCGTTGCTGGAATTGTTTCAGGAAATCAAATTTAAATATAATTGGAAGCCTTTAAGAAATATTTATTTTATTTCTCTTGGTGGAAATGAATTCAATCACTCTGGTGCTAATTTGTTAGTAGAACAGAATTTGAAAGCCCTTAAAGATGAAATTTATACTGTAGTGGATATTTCCCAAGTAGGTATCCACAGTGATAACAATATTAACGTCCAAGCTCATCCACTTCTACAATCGCTATTTAAGAATAAAGATGTATCTGGCACCTTTAATGTCAATGTGACTGATATAGATCAATATGGAGATTGGTTACCTTTTGTAGTTGCCGGAATACCTTCTATAGTATTATCAGATCCTAGTGTCAAAAATAGAGACTCTATAATCGAGTCACAGTGTGATACGTTTGAATCACTCCAAAATCTTCTTCACAAAGAAGAAAAAGTTCAACAGACATCAGATATGATAAATTTTATTTTGAAAATTGCTTTTAAATTGATAGATGAACCTTTGATTTATATGGATATAAGTGACTACGTTTTGAAAGTTGATAGCTATATAAAGATCATAGTTGAAAAATATGGGAGAGAACTTAATGCTAATAAAGCTATTGAAGGTCTTTTATTATGGAAAGCGATTGGTACTGAATGGGAAAACTGGAAAAGGGGATGGGAAAATGTGGTGTGGAGTCGAGGCCAAGGCTTAGAACCATCACTTTTATCAATTAACCGTTGGACCTGGAATAAAAAGATATCAAATATTGGTAAGCGTCAGTGTTATAAAAAGGGAATACCTGGTCGTAGATATTATAAAAACGTTTTATTTGGCCCAACTTTATTTACCGAAAGTTTTGATGGAAACGGATGGGTATTTCCAGGTGTAGTGGATGCTATATATGAAAATAATTGGAAAGAAGCCCAGAATCAGTTAAATATTGTAGGTGATGTCCTTACGTTTTCAGCAAAATATTTTATAGAAGAAATCAACATTGATGACTATTAGAATACTGCATATACATGATATAAAAGTACAAATTATACATTACATAATACTTTAAATTACTGTATGTTATTATTATTCGGTAGTAAGACAAACCACGAATATTATTGGAGATGCGATAACACGATAATCTCTGAATTATTGGGGTTCACAAAGGTAGTTGAGGAATTAGGATAAGTAGTAGGAAGTGAGGGACTTCTAAATAATTTATTGATTTTAATATCATTAAATTCCTTCTTATTTTCACTTTTCCCAGATAATTTTTTATAAATTTTTTTCTCTCTCCCAACAATTGGTCGATTTTTTAACCCACCTTTTTCATTAATTAAAGAATAGTCATTTAACCTAATGGAGATATTATTTCCAAAATCTACAATCTTTGGAGATTCAGTTTCTGAGAGTTTATCCTTACATTTTTGTGGATTTTTATTCGAGTTACTATTTTGCCTACATAATAAGTTATTTCTGCGAATAATATTTTTACCATGATAAACAACTTTCACATCTGCATTTTTTAAATAAACATCCTTAATAACTCTAACAGAATTTGCGCACTCGTGGTTGCTTTTATTTTTTAATCTGATTTCATTATTCAAATAAGTTTCAAAATTATCAAAATGAGTTAATCTAAACTTCCGTTTACTTAATCTAATTCTTGATAATTTTGATCGTTGTAACATTGTGACATCTGGTCCTTTCTCACACCCATCATAAAAAGTAGTGATTAAAAGAGGTTTAGATTTGGTTGATCTAACTTCCATTGCAGAAGGTAAATTTATCATATCTTCAATACGAATAGAAGTTACAGGACTTCTTACCCGTGTGAATTTTTCTTTTAAATATTTTGACCATTTTTTCGTACATTTAACCCTTCTTTCATTTGATTTCCTCTTAGAAACCCTATAAAAACATATTCTCTTCACCCTTCTACAATAAAAAATAACCTTTCTATAGCTAGACTTCCTAGGTGGAGGAGGTGCTCTCATACTGAATTACGAAAACTCCTCAGCAACAACAACTGCAAATAAGCAAACTTTTCCTAATCCCATCATATTTTAAACAATTCAATCAAAAATAACTTTATGAATCTAATAACATCACTTTTTAAACAACATTTTAAATTAATTAAAACAATAAATTATAATCAATTAATTTGTGACACTTCATTATGTGTCGTTGTCCTTCTGAGCTTCATGTATTTCTCGTCACGAGGACACATCACTCCGAACGAGGTTCGAAACCGTTGGTTACGCACATTTAAATTTTTAATATGTATTGAAATATTCTAAGCTCTTAAAATACATTAACAAAGCATTGATTAAAACAGTAAAGAACAATTTCAGTAATATTTATGTAATGTGTGTATATACTGATATATAAAGAATTTAATTCAAGATCCTTAAATATTATGGTACTTTCCCAATCAATTGTGGAATTTCAGTATTAAAGTGGTTATTAATTCCGTTTGTATCTAGAAGATCGAAGACGAACACCGTAAAAGATGCCTCAAAGTTATGATTACGATGAAGGCAGTGAAACTTGGCCGTTTTTCATGTTAACATTATTGTTATCTATTTTGATTCCAATGACGTTGATGCAAGTCTGGAAATTAATTGGTAATACTCAAAGTGAAGAGGAGAAACAGTTAAAGATTGACAATTCCAAATCTGTGATGAACAAATTAGATGACGAATATACTGATAGTAGTGTTGTTAGTTTTAGAAATAGATATAACAAGTCAATTGCAAATGTTTTCAGTTTGAAAAATGTATTTATAATTGTTGGTTGGATTTTTGTTTCCTTTTTGGTTCAAATTATTAATAGTAATGAATCAATTGCAAAATCTGCAATGGGTAGTTTTGATCCATATGAATTATTAGGCGTCAGTGTAAGTTCTTCAGACAAAGATATTAAAAAGGCATATAGAACTCTGTCTCTAAAATTCCATCCTGATAAATTGGATAGAAACTTATCTGAAAAAGAAAGATCGTCTATGGAAGAATTATTTGTACAAATTACTAAAGCTTATGAAGCATTGACTGATCCTGCAACTAAAGAAAACTATTTATTATTTGGTCATCCAGATGGTCCACAGTCTCAAATCCATGGTATTGCTTTACCAAGTTTTTTGGTAAACGGTTCCATGACAGCCAATATTCTTATATTAGCATATGTTGTATTATTAAGTATTGGTTTACCATACCTGGTCAGAAAATGGTGGATAAAGACAAAATCTTATACCAAAAATGATATTCATGTTGAAACTGCGTCCTACTTTGTTGACAGAATGATCAATTATAAGCCATCTGAAATTTTAACAGTTAAATTAATAATCCGTTGGTTATCCCACTCACATGAATTCAAGATTTTTTTCCCAAATCTAACTGCTAGCGATTTTGAAAGGTTACTTCTTGCTCACATTAATAGGGAAAAAATTGATCAATCTGAAAAGTATGTACAATATAGAATTGTTGCCAAATGTCACACGCTAATTAATGGTTTAATTGCTATTGCTTGTGGTTTTAGAAATATGGATATTGCAAGTACAGCTTTGGATACGTTTAAATGTATCATGCAAGCTGTCCCAGAATCCAAATATTCTGAAATTTTACAATTGCCTAATGTTGATAAAAAGCATTTCATTGAAAATTCAGAAGATATTTTTACTATTGGTAAGTTATTTACATTCGATGATAAGAAAATTGGTAAAATACTAGGTATCTCTGATGAAAAGTTATTGAAAGATACATTAACCGTAGCTTCGAATATCCCATATTTGAGAGTTGTAAAAGCTGAATTTAAAGTTCCTGGTGAAAAAAATGTTACCACTGGCTCTATTCCTTATGTATCTTTAAAAGTATTAGTTCGTTCTGCTAGACAAAAAATAATTCCTGAAAAGAAGTTTCCAGAGGAAAAATTACAAGACATAGACGAATTTGAACTATTAAAAAATCCAACTGATCATAAAGATATTCCACCTTTAACTACATACTCATTCTCTCCATATTTTCCAGCTAAGAGAAGAAATAGCTGGGTATGTTTAATTGGTCTACAAAAGGATAATAAGATCATTCAAACACCAGTTACTATTGATAGAATGTCATTTAAGAATTTAGATAATGAATTCGATAAAAGACTGATTACTGATATAAATGATGAAAACTTTAATCCTGATGAGTGGGAAATTAGTAAAATTAATATTCCATTAGGTCAACCAGCACCAAATGAAAAAGGAACTGCATTTTTTAAGATCGTTATGAAGTCAACAGATTACTTCGGTCCTGATTTAGAATTCACAATGAAGATGGATGTCATTGATCCGCCATCTATCGAAGAAGATGAAGAGAACTATGAAGAAGATAGTTCAGATAATGAATCTGGTGAATCTGATGGTGAAGATTCCGGAGAAGAGTCTGGGGATGATGAATCAGATTCTGACTACACCGATATCGATACCGATACTGAAGATGAGGAAGAGGATAGTTAATTTTATTAATATTTCGAAGTTTTTAAAAATTAAAATACATAATAATATACCATAGTGATATTCTGTACGATTTAACAAGACTATTAACTTTAAAAATATAATCGTTTATTGACCACTCTATACTATTTTATATAATTTTCTTCATAACATATGCGTCTCTTGAATCGTCTTTAATATCTTTGTAATAATTTTTGATAGTTATATCAACTAATTCAAATCCACGTCTCTTATACCATTCAATAGCGTTTTTATTTTCAATTGAAACATGTACATATATGTCGTGTTGATAGTGTCTAGCAGCTTGTTCTTCTATATAAGTTAACATTTCCGATGCTACACCATTGTTTCTATAATTTGCTAAAACTACAACAAAATCAATATATATACCAGAAGATAAAATTGAATTAGGTTTCTTCGGTATTAATCTAGCCTTTATTCCACCAACTGGTATATCTTTAAGATAAGCTATTTTGCTAAAAAAAGTATTGTTATTCGATGTTAATATTTCTTCATAAAAAGACAGTGGATATTTCACAGGTAACGTATTCTCTACCAATACTTTCAAAACCCCCCAATTGGAACTACTAACATCAGTAAGACTTGTCATATTTAGGCACACGCACTCTTGGATAATTGTATTCATTGGAAACCGAATTGATAAAACAATGAATGATAAAATCTTATTAACTTAATATCTTAAAATATGCGATGAGCTGATGTTATAATTTTTTATGCCATAGAATTAGCGATTCATTTATTTATTTTTCGATAGTACAAATAAAAACCCAGATCTTGGATATCAGAATAATGAGATAGTTAAAAGTATGGGAGAGTAACGAAGGTTTTACTATTTGTGCTATAACTTTATGGTTATTAAGAGGATACTTTATTAGGGAGAATAACATCAACAACAGAACTTGGATTAGAGCGAAATTACTGTAGAAAATATGTCTGTGAGAAGACCCTTAAAATATGTTGGGGTGAGTAAACATACAATCAAATGTGGAATCATTAGGAGTTATTCTTCGAATATGCACAAGAAAACAGATTCACATTTAAAAACCTCTTCAGGTTTGGAGAACTTTAACGTCGAAGGTTTGGCAACGAAAGAAAATAAGGTAAACTCGTTGCAAAAATACTTAAAGCAACTAATTACCAATGAATCTTATCCGGTGAATGGTTCGACACAAGAACTTCTTTTGCATGATATGTTGAGACTTGTTACTAGGAAATCAAATGTGAAAATTACTAGAACGGAACAGTTGAAATATCTTTATAAAAGTATACTGAATAACGAAATTGATCGTGAGAGCATCCTCGATGTTTTAGACAAAAATCATAGACTTCAAATCACGAATATTTCAATACCCAAAGCCAGTAAAACTAAGAATAGTTTATCCACTAATATTGAAATAAAAACGAAATTAAAGTCGACACTACGAGTAGACTCTAGAAATAAAAGTAGCATTGATAATGTAATTAATAACTTGTATTTAAATTCTAACATTAATAATTCAATACCCAATGAGATCACAAATCTTCAATTGTCTAAGGATAAAAAGAAGGATAAAACAATTGTAAATAACACAATTAATGATGTAGATATACAGTCTATTGGTGGATATCTGCAAGAAGAAGGCATTAAACAAAAAGAAATTAAAAAATTCGCATGGGAACAAACTAAAAAGTATGATTGGAAACTTAATCAATCTCCAAAAGTTGAATCAGCTGCAGATATGTTATTTAAGAAATCAAATTTTAAGCCTAAATTCAATTTGTTATCCTTTTTTCAAAAATTCATCTATAAACCAAAATATGACTTATCTCTTCCCCTTGCCAGCACATCTGTTATGAAAACAGAAGCTAAAGAGATATTGGTTTATGACTTATCTGATGAATCTATCATAATGAAAACAAACACAATAGTAGATGACGAATTGATTTCAAAAGTTAAAGTAACGGATATTTTTGATATTCTAAACCAACCTGAGAAATCCCCTGAAGATACCCTCGTTATTTTAAATAAAATAATGGTTAATAATTGGAACTTACTCGGAACTGATACGGTTAATCGGTCCCATATTATATTCGAAAGGCCATTAATTCATTAGATATATTCATTTCATTAATATCATCAAAATATTGACAGTCACTTTTAAAACATTGCATATTTTCTGTGATCGAGAGACATGAATCTCAGAAATTTGAAAGTCTTTCAAAATTTAACAGAAGAGATAAAAAAAGTAATTACAAAGCTCTAAATTGAAAATGCACTAATTTTTTTTATTAGATGATGTTTAATATATATTACCTTATAAAAGTGGTTCCTTAGACTATAAGTTAGGATAACATTTTTCTATTACCTCTATGACATTTCTATATCATTAGCAGTATTCAGATTGTTCAAAACTTTCTCACCCTTGTCATTTATTCTGACCAATTTCATATTGTTGACACTACCAAATGTTTTATTCCAATTCCTTATGAACTCAACATTTTTTGCATCGGTTAGATCTGGGCATAGAAAACCTTTTTTGAATTCCTGTTCTTCCATGTCTCTTCTTTGCTGCAACAACAACTGTTTATTAGTTGGAGGTCTATTAGCCCTTCTCTTTTTTTTTAAATTATTCAAAGTTTCGTCATCTCTAGCTATGAATTGATTAATGAAAACAGTAATTTCCTGATAAGAAAATTGTGGTTTCTCTTTTAGTGAGTCAATATTTATAGCATCCTGGATAAACGCCACACGCAAAAGTTCGTGGGATTTTTTTTCATGATGTGCCTTCTTCTTTTCAGCTACTTTAACTTCACGCAAAGTTGCCTTATTTAGTTGCTGGAACTTACGACCTCTCGGGTGAATAACATTTTGTTTAGATCCAGATTTCAATCTCTTTTGAATTTTTCCCAGAGATTTGCTGACGGGCATTATTTGATTGTATTACAGTTATTATCTTCTGCTGATATTCCTCAAAACTCAAAATTGTTCATGGGATATAACTCATACTACCATTTACAAGACAAAACACTTTTATGATTCAACTAAAACATGTAAATATCATCATGAATATGAAATATTTTTGCGATGACCTTTGTCAAAAGAGTTTTTGATGTCAAAATTTTTCATTTTTGAGGGTCTTTTTATAGCACGTGATCCATGCGACAGTGACATACAATATTTATAAGAAATGGCTATCGGTTCATGAGCTTTAAATTATAATTTACTTTGGATGTCAACAAATTATTCTTAGATTTAAGCACATTTTAATTTTAGTTGTAGATTTAGTAGTGTTCACGAGATAAATATATGTGCGATTGACCTTGCACAATACCTAGTTGGCATCTGATAAGCTACAGAAATATGTGGAGGTGGATATATAATGAATCATGGAAGGTTTTTCATGCAGATGTATTAAAATTTGTTGTTTTTTATGGTAACTATATATCAGCGTTATATTATACACTTTTAATTTTTTAATCATATAGTGGTAAATTGTCTTAGTTTTATAGTATATAAGGTATTAACATTTTGAAAAAATTATCATATGGTTTATGTAACTTGCATTAAAACATTACCGTTATACACTTTCATGCTTTTTGAAGTCTATATGCACTTTTAAATTTAAAAGATTTGTGTGGTTGTAGCATTGACGTACTTAGTCAAAGTTTCAGCGGATAAAGTCACGTATTCAGTTCTTGGAGTAGGAGTTACTGTGACTGTAACATACTCAGTGTTTGGAACACAGGCTGCAGAAGCAGCAGCACCGCCGACATTGGCTCCAGAAATAGTAGCACCGGCGACATTGGCTCCAGAAGCAGCAGTACCGGCGACATTGGCTCCAGAAATAGTAGCACTAGCGACATTGGCTCCAGCAGCAGCAGCATTGACAGGATTTACTCCGGTGGAACTGGCATCCAATGTGATATAGACATAGGTAGTGGTTGTAGATGTTCTGGTAGTGTCTAAGGAGCTGTTTGCTTCAGTGTATTTAGATACAATTTGGTTGTTATTAGCAAAATCAGGTGCAATCGTGCTGGCATCAATGGTGTACCATTGAGTAGAGTAGACAGTTGAAGTGACATAAAAAGTTGTTGTGTCATCTGAGTAAGTAGAAACAGAAGCAGTGGTTGCAACAGAGTACGTAACTACATCACTAGTTTGGACTCCTTGAGTAGATGCACCTGTAGAGGTATTTAAAAGAACAGTAATGCCATTTTCAATTGATGCTTGGGTAGTTTCATTAGTATAAGCAGCTGAACTAAAGGATATTAAAAATAGAAATAGTAGTGATTGAAATGAAAGCATATTTTTTTAATTTTTTTCAAAATATGGTATAAAAGGAATGGACTGGTTCTAAACGGAAAGTATTGGTGGTATGGTTCTGTGTGTCACTAAATATAAATAAATTGATTAAAATAATTTAAGATTATTTAAGACTAAAAACTGCACTGTACGAAAATATGATTAAATCACCTCCTGACATAAAATAAGATTCTACACTTTCTATATATATAAAGTCTTCATCTCTATAAATATATTTATTTATATTTATACAATTATAATTTTATGGTCATAGGTATTCAAATATGTAGCAGTTTCACGAAATGAATTGGATAAAAATGCAGTGCAATGCATATTATAAAACTACATATTTATATCTGAAAACTTTTGGCGTTTCGGAATTTCAAAATTGCTAAAAAGCTGAAAAACAACCGTACAAAATCAAGAATTATGTAAAATGTTTTCGCGTTTGAAAAATCATGATAATAAACCTCATCGATTATAGTAACAATAATGATATTTAAAGACTTTCAGCCATATATGTAAAGATTATTCTAGTGTTATGAGTAAATAACTTGAGAAGTCAAGGATATTTGAACAGAGTTGAGCGTCTGCGCTGCTATTATTGTAGTTCGGTCTAACAATTGCCTGTATATTTTATGGTATTTATGTGAGAGGAATGATTAAACTAGCCTTGATTTATCTTTCTTGGTAAAATATTCTTCCATTGAACTTCCTAATTTCCTATAAATGGCTAAGTTATTTTTCTTTACACAAGTTGTCTTTACTACATCTTGTAGTCAAGAAGTGCTTTTTGTGTTTTTGATACGGTACGTTTTTGTTGGGATGAGGAATTCATGTCCAATAGGAAATGAATGGATTATTCTTGGAAAAATTGATGAGAACAGTTTCGTAGTTCTGTTTCTTGTGATGAAAGGGTGTCTTCTTTTTTAAGTAAATTAATAATCATACCGGCCATGAAAAGACTGTTATTGAAAACACTTTTACTTATATCGTTGGTTGTGCCTTTTAAAGTTAAGACGACTTTCAATATTGATAATAGTTGATCTGAAAATTGCGAAAATAATATATTGGAAGAAATATTCGATGTTTCGCAATTTTTCAAGTAAATACCAATTGTTTTTGTCAATTGAAATAAATGAGGGAGTGTGACAGAACTTTGATTGCTGTTCCCATTACGGATACTGTTTGTTCCATCATATTTGAATGCCACTTCGAATAAGGACTTTAGAATATCATCATTGACAGGAGTTCTTGAAACTAGTAATTTATCTAGAAGTAAACATGAAACAAGACCTCCTCTAGCAATAACAGTATTCAAAAATTGTGAAGATTCTTCTGTGGTCACTAATGCAGTGATTGTGGAACTAGGTAAAACAACCAATATTTTAGAAAGCAGGTTATCTATTAAATTACCAAGACTTGTAAAATAATTAGTCTGTTGTTGGCAAAAATGTAAAGCATTCGCTAATGGTTTCAATTCATCTAATGTAAGGAACATTGCGTTACTGACATTAAGTAATTTTTTAATTAATTCGAAGATACCTTGAAAGTTTAAAGGATCATTTAATTTTGTTGTTATAGTACACAGCGTTGCAATATCGATTGATTTCAAAACTTCATTTGCGTCTTCCCTTGAATTAATAGAATTAGAAAGAAGTATTGCAGCTGAAGATATTGTATATGGTTGTTTGGAATTTAGTAAAAACTTCAGTGCATCAGGTTGTTCAGTTTTATTATCATTCGATTTATTGGCTGAAATATGGCCAATTGACGCAGAAACTCTTCTCATAATAATCAATTTGTTAGAGAATATCTTATCAGACAATAAATTGAGAACATCGAACAAATTTTTCTGTATATTAAAAATGTTCTGGTAATTATCTTCTGTAATCTTCAATTCAAAGAATTGCTCGCTGCCCACAATAGTTTCGAAACAAATTGAAAGATTCATTGTAATCTCAAGATTAGGATCTCCTTCTTCCTCTTCCTGCTTATCATCGTTATCATTTTGGCCAATGTCCATTATTGGACTATCATTTTCTTCTATTTCCATTATATCAGTATCGTTTTCTTCAATATCTTTACTTTCAATTTGTTTTGCAGCTCTTTTAATAAAATTACTTAAAAGTAATAAGTCTGGAATTCTTATCTGAAAAGAATCGGGAGTAACCTGAACAAAATCATTCACTAATTCTGTTGCCAATAGCACTGAATCAATATCTTCCTCAAATACATGTTCTCTCATTCTTAGAAATGAGAAAAGGGTCTTTCTTAAAATGGATGATAGTTTCTTGGTATATTCTTCATTATCAATACATAAATTTTTAATAAGTACTATCGATCTCATTTGTAATGTCTCCAAAATTGAATCATTAACATCATCTCCTGAAAGTTCATTCAGTTTTAATATTCTACCAATATAGTAATTTAATAGCAAATTTTTTTTATTTATATCATCACGAATCAAGATTTTTCTATTACTGTCATTATCGATTAAACAATTGGCAATGCATCGTATAGTCTCTGAAGACAGTTTAATCCACGAAATTTTATCCGCATCAATATCACCATGGAAGTAAATGTCTAAGAATCCTTCTAAAACTCTCAAAAGATTTTCTAACAGCCCAGTTTGTCCAACAACTTCCCTATTACTTGGACTACGCAAAGAAATGGCCAATTGGTCTAACACAGAGATATAACTCTCTAAATAAACTTCTTGTATTGGTATAGAAGACACCGGATCAGCATTTAAGATAGGTTGTAAACCAAATAAAATCGATTCGTAATCCATTTTCCTGTAGAGTTAATACCTTGAACAAATATGTATATTTCCCAAATCCACAAGCTCGAATGCTTTTATCACGATTGCTCCACGATCTATCTAAAAGTTTTATTACCACTTCTTATAACATGCAAAGACACTCAGCACAATATATATACATATATATCACTGTGTTTATATATATGTGTGTTTGTGTGATACCATATACAATATGACAGGACGCTATTACTAATTAGAAAAGAATTCATCGAAACTTCCTAATAAATTACATGCACCTTCCACTTTATTTATAATAACAATACCAATGCTTACTATTCTCAATTGATCGTTGCAACCAAAGTTACAGAATCATGAACTAATAATGATCCAATGTTTAATTAATTATAAATTGCCATACTCATTGAATTGTTAACTGATGCCGTAGCGTTAATTTTTCCAAGGACTGAATATAATTTATTTTAAAATATTCATATTATAATTGTTAGTATCTTAGTAAATAGATATTATATAGATATAAGGTTAGATAGATGGTTAAGATTAAGTAGATACTGTTACAGATACAATACGATACGGTAGATAGAAGCCTAGTATTGTTTTCGGTTACTGTTGTTGTGAATTTTGAGTAAGGAAGTTCTCTATTCAGTATTAATTGATAAGCAATACATTAGAAACTCTGAAGAATAATTTTCCTTTAAATAAGATTGCTATATAATTGACAAATTGAAAAGACATCCTATATTCAAGGAATTAGTAGAGATTATAGGGTACAATTGGTTATCTGGATATAAGGATTGACGATGTTTGATGTTGATACTCTGCCTTATTATAATCCCAGTATAGAGAGGAAAATCGCAGTCATTACAGGTGGCAATAGTGGTATAGGATGGTATACTGTGTTGCATCTTTATATGCATGGATTCACGGTTTATATATTTGGAAGAAATTCCATTAAGGTTAATGTAGCTATTGATAAGATTATTAGAGAAGCAAAGCATCGCTATGAGAATTGCAAAGATTCTTATTTGAAAAGCATAATGCATATGGGTGATATCTTATATCTTCATATGGACTTGTCTGATTTACACTCTGTTGACAAAGCTGCAAAGAAATTTTTAAAATTGGAGACAAAGTTAGATTTGTTAATCAATAATGCAGCAGTTATGGCATTACCTTATGAAATTACTGAAGATGGGTTCGAGATCCAATTGCAAACAAATTACATTTCTCCATTTTTATTGACTGTAAAATTATTGCCACTTTTGCAAATCGGGAAAGGTAGGATGATATCGCTATCGTCTATAGGACACAATCTAGAACAAATCCACTACCAATTAAGCCAATCTTTCGACTATAAGCCAAATATGATATTTACATGGTTCAGATATGCAGTGGCGAAGACGGCCGTAATACAATTTACCAAGATGTTATCAATAAAATACCCTGATGTCCTATGCCTATCAGTACATCCCGGCCTTGTTATGAACACAAATCTCTTCAGTTACTGGACCAGACTACCTATTGTCGGTATATTTTTTTGGATGCTCTTCCAATTAGTCGGATTCTTCTTTGGCGTCTCCAACGAGGAAGGCTCCATATCCACGCTGTACTGCGCACTATCAGAGGATTTGACCCTCGATAACGACAACGGTAAATATTTTACCACAGGAGGCGTCGAGTCCACACCAAGCCGCATCGCAAATAATCTGGATAACGCAGCTTCCACCTGGATCTGGACAATACACAGACTGAGAGAAAAAGGCTTCGAAGTATAAAATAAACCCCAACACAAAATATAAGACGCATGGAATACGTATATATATACACCACCTATATACCTATATTCAAATTTTTTCAATCGCATCAACAGAACAATTTACAGATTACCATTGCCCTTTCCATACATTATATTAAAACAAATGACAAATGACAAATCTAACACCAAAACATATGTAACATAAACAATAATAATATGACACTCTAACAAATACAATATAAACATTACATACCAAACCCATTATTCAGAACGTCACACTCAATAAAAGATCCATGAATTACTGACGTCCCCATTAGAACAATAACCAAATACACAGAACTGCATCCTACCAGCGCCGTTAACGGCCCGGCAACCGTTCAGCTCCCGTCGGAACTTTCCACTTCTCTCTCTAAAACGAACCCACACCACGGCCTACCGCTAGGCTCACCTGGTCGGCCCCAGGCTCACCGAGCCCACCGCTAGGCAAAAACCGCGCCGCCAGGCTCTCTCTACAAACAGCAACGGCCCTCCGCCTAGGCTCAGCGAACCCAAGTGAAAAAAAAATATCGAAGAAGAAACAACGATGAGCTAAAAGTGCAACCACACAAACATCACAAACTCTGAGTAACTACAGGTGAACTGACCTGAAGTGAACTGCTCAAGAGAGCAGTGGATAGTTCATGGTGAACAGCAGATGCTGGTACTGGATGTCGAGGTCTTGGTGAACTCTATGGTAGTTGTTTCTTCTTAGTTCCTTATTTTGTGCTATGTATCTCTGATTGAACGTTCTGCAACGTTGAGAAGTTTCAGGATGGAAATTACCGTTACGAGATTGATTGAATCTTGATATTGCTATGCTAGTTATTTGTCAAAATTTATATTACTCATTTGTATTTGTATTCGTATATATATATATTGATTTGTTTGTATATAAGTAATTAGTTTTATTTGAAGGTGAAACTTGTTTTTGTTGTGGTATTTGTTTAGTGTTAGTTTTGTTTTAGAAGACGTTGGATAAAGCAATATCGGTAACAGTAGAGATGTCAGGTGCTACTGAATCCAAAGGTTTGGTGTTAGAGAACACGTCTCGTAGAGATGCTCTGATTGCTATTGAAAAGAAGTATCAGAAGTTATGGGCAGAGGAACATCAGTTTGAAATCGATGCTCCAAGCATTGACGATGTTCCAATTACGATGGATTCTGAAGAGTTACACAAGAAATATCCTAAATTCATGGCTACTATGGCCTATCCATATATGAATGGTGTTTTGCATGCGGGTCACTGTTTTACTCTGTCGAAGGTTGAATTTTCAGTTGGTTTCGAAAGAATGAACGGTAAGAAAGCCTTGTTTCCATTAGGTTTCCATTGTACTGGTATGCCAATTTTGGCTTGTGCTGATAAGTTGAAGAGAGAAGCTGAAATGTTTGGTGAAGATTATACCAATGTTCCTGTTGAAGAGGAAGAAGAAGAAGTGAAAGAGGCTCCAAAGAAGTCAGCTTCGGAGGATGTCACTAAGTTCAAAGCTACCAAGTCAAAGGCTCAAGCTAAAAAAGGACGTGGTAAGTATCAATTTGAAATTATGTTACAATTAGGTATTCCAAGAGATGAAATTAAGAAATTCGCCGATGCTCAATATTGGTTAACATACTTCCCACCTCTATGTCAACAAGACTGTTCAGCTCTGGGTTCTCGTGTTGATTGGAGACGTTCTTATGTCACTACTGATAGAAATCCATATTACGATGCTTTTATTAGATGGCAAATGAATAAATTAAAGGAACTTGGTAAAATCAAGTTTGGTGAACGTTACACTATTTATTCAGAAAGAGATGGTCAACCATGTATGGATCACGATAGACAATCTGGTGAAGGTGTCACTCCTCAAGAATACGTTGCTGTTAAAATTGAAACTCTTGAATTTGCACCAGAAGCTCAACAGATCATCGATGCTGCTGGTGACAAAATTGATAAATCAAAGAAGTTTTATTTCATTGCAGCCACTTTAAGACCTGAAACTATGTATGGTCAAACTTGTTGTTTCGTGTCTCCAAAAATTGAGTATGGTATTTGTGATGCTGGTGACTCTTACTATATTACCACTGAAAGAGCATTTAAGAACATGTCTTACCAAAAATTAACTCCAACTAGAGGTTCTTACAAACCAGTTTTATTGATGAGCGGTCAAGCTTTTATTGGTTCTAAGGTCCATGCACCAACCTCCGTATATCCTGAGATTAGAATCTTACCAATGAACACTGTTATTGCTGGTAAAGGTACTGCTGTGGTTACGTGTGTTCCTTCCAACTCTCCTGATGATTACATCACAATGAAAGAACTACAAAATAAGACTGAATATTACGGTATTAAGCCTGAATGGGTTGACTTTGAACCAATCCCAATTATTAAAACAGAAAAATATGGTGATTTCACTGCCAAGGCTATTGTTGAAGAAAAGAAGATTCAATCTCCAAAGGATGTCAACGCTTTAGCAGAAGCTAAAAAATTAGCTTACAAAGAAGATTTTTACACTGGTGTAATGATCCATGGTAAATATACTGGTGACAAGGTTGAAGTTGCTAAAGACAAAGTCAAGAAGGATATGATTGACCAAGGTGTTGCTTTTGTTTACAATGAACCTGAAAATCAAGTAATTTCACGTTCAGGTGACGAGTGTATTGTCTCACTTGAAGATCAATGGTATCTAGATTATGGTGAGGAATCTTGGAGAAAGTTAGCTGAAGAATGTTTGCAAACTATGGAATGTTTCTCCCCAGAAGTTAAGAATGCCTTTGAAGGTGTGTTAGACTGGCTAAAGAATTGGGCTGTCTCTCGTACTTACGGTTTAGGTACTAAATTACCATGGGATCCTAAATACTTAGTTGAATCTTTATCAGACTCAACTATATATCATGCTTTTTACACCATTTCTCACTTACTTTTCAGTGACTTTGATGGTGCTAAGGTTGGACCATTAGGAATTACTGCCGAACAAATGACCGATGATGTTTTCGATTATATTTTCCAACATACTGATGAAGTTGAATCCTCTATTCCAATTAGATCTTTACAAATTTTGAGAAGAGAATTTGAATACTTTTATCCATTAGATGTATCCATATCTGGTAAGGATTTAATTCCAAACCATTTAACTTTCTTCATTTATACCAATGTTGCATTATTCCCAAAGAAGTTTTGGCCAAAGGGTGTTAGAGCCAACGGTCATTTAATGTTGAACAATGCTAAGATGTCTAAGTCTACCGGTAACTTTATGACCTTAGATCAATTAGTAGAGAAATTTGGTGCTGATGCATCTCGTATTGCCTTAGCAGATGCTGGTGATACCATTGAAGATGCTAACTTTGACGAATCTAATGCAAACGCTGCAATTTTAAGATTGTTTAACTTGAAGGAATGGGCAGAAGAAATGCTTGCAAATGCTGATTCCTTAAGATCCGGTCCAATTACAGAACTTTTCGATATTACATTTGAGAATGAAATGAACGCTTTAATCGAAAAAACTTATGAACAGTATTCTTTGACTAATTATAAGAATGCATTGAAATATGGTTTATTCGATTTCCAAGCATCAAGAGATTACTATCGTGACTCTTGTTCAGTAATGCATAAAGATTTGGTGATACGTTACATTGAAACTCAAATCTTATTATTGACCCCAATCGCTCCACATTTTGCTGATTTTATTTACCGTGAATTATTGAAAAAGGAAGGATCTGTTCAAAATGCTCCTTTCCCTCGTGCCTCAAAACCAGTTGATCAAACTGTATCAGCTTCATTGGAATACATCAGAGATCTACAAAGAAGTATAAGAGAAGCAGAAGGTCAAGGTTTGAAGAAAAAGAAGGGTAAGCCAGCTGATTTGGATTCATCTAAACCAGTTAGACTAACATTATTGGTTTCAGAAAACTTCCCAGAATGGCAAAATTCTGTCATTGAGGTTGTGAGAGAACTATTTGAGTCCCAATCTCTAAATGATAATAAACTAGTCAAGCAAAAAGTTGAGCCAAAAGAGATGAAGCGTGCTATGCCATTTATCTCTATGTTAAAACAACGTTTAGCTACTGAATCAGCAGAGTCTGTTTTTAACAGAGAACTTTTATTCAATGAGGTTGAAACAATTAAAGCTGCTTTGAAAAATATTCAAAAGGCTGCTCAAGCTGTCTCTGTTGAGGAGGTGAAGATTTTATCTTTCCCACAAGGATCTAATGTTGGTAAGAATGTAGTAACTGGTGAAGAAGAAAAATTACCAAATTTCGCTAGAATTGTTGACAATGCTGTACCAGGTGCACCAGGTGTTATTTTACAAAATTTGTAAACATAGATAAGTACTGTATAACTAAATTATTTACGGTCTAAATGTATTTATAATTTTAAAAGCAATCATTTATAAAAGAACACAATTAGGTTTTTTATCTAAGAATAATTAAATATATTTTATCAAAAAAAACCTACCATAAAACTTAAAATTAACATTTTACTATTAACTATAAATTGAACATAGTATATGTACTTGAATTTTTAAGAAGAAAAGTGATATTGTATTTAGAGGAAATTTATTGTACTATACATTTTCCTTATATGTGCATATACTATATAAAGTATTAAGTAGGTCATAAATCTATAAAACTTAATATTTATAGTGAATAAAATGTACTCTTATTAAAGCAGTACTGAAAAGAATGGATCCGAATATGAAAGTATTCATTCGATGTGGAAATGGGGATAATGCTTAAATAAAATAACCAGTATTTTAATGATTTCTTGTTTTCTTTGCAACTAAATTGAAAACATGCCTTCTTCTTCTATTGCCAACATTTTTGTTTCTAGTCACAGAGATTCTAGAATTAGTTTCCAATATACCAGCATCAGTGTTATCAGCAACACTAACATTTTCTGAAATACTAGTTGGTGGATCCATTCTTGGTGGATGGAAACACTTCAAATTATCAAGGACAGGTTTGGGGATATTATCCCATTCTCTGTATACTTCTGAACCAGTAGCTGAGAATAACCAAGGTGTTGATATTTTAATACTTTGTTTCAACATATCTAAAGATAATGAAATTTCATAGCAGGTACAAGGATTTTCTTGTTCACTAGCTAATTGGTTCACATCAATAGATAGTGGTCGATAACCGGAGTAAAATAAATCAGTGATAAATTCACTAGAATGCAAATGGTGTGTAGTTGGAGCTTTTGGCAAAGAAGAATAATCAAATTTAATGTTCTCCTCTTTTATTGATGAACATTGTTGATTTTTTAATGGTAGTTCAAAACATTTGCTATGAGTTAGATGATTTTGAAATTTTTCACTATGGCAAATGCTTCTGTTGCTTCTATTGATTGAATTTTGTAAATTTTTAAATTTTTTTGATTGATTATTGAATTTGTTCCCACTTTGTAAAGCAACTTGAATATTATAAAAAGAATATGAAGATTGGAATCGTACTGATAATCCACTTTTACCTACAGAAAGTATCTGTGATAATTTTGAAGTTGGTTGTTTTGTAAACACCATGAATATGATTCCGTAATAAATAAAGAATAATGTGCAAATAAATAAATAACAAATTGATTTAAAATAATAGGAATATAATTTTGCTCGTGATAATGGATGGTGTCAATGTGCTTCAAAAATAAAAATATTTTGTTAATAAAAAATATATAGGCCTCTATCGATATATTCAATATTCTAATGGCAATATTGTCAATTATGCGCTACTGAAGCGGTAAAGTGTCGATAACTAAAAATTTGTTATGGACATGAAATATAGTCAACAATCGAAACCATCTTAAAGAACCTTTATATATATATAAATATATGTATATGTATGTATGTATACATTCATAATGAATATGCATACAATACGTTTGTAAGGTGATAATAAAGGTAATTAACCTCTATAGTGAACTAGTGCCGGCATCCTCTGTTTGTCAGAATTTTCCAGCAAGAACCCTGCAGCAAGTAACTTCAGAATAAAATTGATCCTTCGATAAAAGAGGACATCGACAAAAGTTCGTTCAATTATTCCTAACATTTCCAGTATTGAGCATGCAGCGTCGTATTTGCAGTATTTAACGATACGAATATAGAAGTATCATAGTTGACTTTGACGCAATTGCTTGTATTGTATCTCACATTAGCAGTTGCTGAGATTTGGTCGAAGATGTTGAAGGTTATTTTCTCGGAACAATTGGCCTACTTTGTTTTCTGAGTGAGAATTTTTAATCTTCTGATTAGGCACTGCAAATTTTGTTGGTTAATTTATTTTGTGTAGTTTGTTTGTTGTTTAGAAACAAAACGCCACACGAATCCTCTGGTGAAATTATTTTGTGTTGGATGGTTTCGGGTTTTATATTACTGTGTTATTCTGGGAGATCGTTAGCACAAGATCTAATTTTAAACTTAGAGATGATCTATTACTAAGTTGTAGGTGTGATTGTCAGTGCCGCCTTGTTTCCCACCAAACAGCGAAAAATTAGTTGAAGGAAGAAGTATTAGGCGTCGAAGAGATTAATGTACAATATATCGGAGATTTAGTGTAAAAAACCAAACGAGGGGAAGGAGGTTGCTGTTTGGCCTTTTTTCTTTTTTTCTTGGAAAAACGAACTCATTTCCCGCCTACATTCTCAACTCCGCGGGCGGAGGCTGACTCTAAAATTTCACGATATTTGGCACATTGAGAATTTTGATGGAAAACTACTGGAAGAAGTGAAGAGCCAAGGAGATGTAGCTGTATTTTCCACCACTAAGGTTCTCTGGAAATTTACTGTATGTTTTGTTACAAAGCAAAAAAACTTAGTAAAAAAAAAAGAAAAAGAAAAAAAAAAAGAAAAAATAGATGTATATCGTTTGTGCAGCAATGTTTTACTGTCGTTTAATGTTTTAGTTATTACCTAGTCCTGATGTCCCACGCAATTGCTGACTGATCAAAATCTCGTTCATCCCGCTCCTATAGTGAAACTTTTCTCGTACATTATTACGAAGAGTAATGGACTCTTGTTATCAAAAATACTATCTGAAGCTTTACTAGTTGTGTCCTCGATATATTTTAATAGTGATTTTGCATCAAGAATAATTAAGTGTTTATATTGCACCACCGTTTAGGAGGATGGACCTTTTATCAAATCGCAGAGGTATTGTGTGATATCTGATGAAATTAATCATTGATTAGAAATTTTAGTCATGTAGCCATGTACCTGTTTTCAGTTAACATAAAAATGGGTGTTTATAAGCTTAGCTAGAATTTGATGCTAGCGGTGCTTATTCGGTTAGCTCTCTACCCTTTTTTTCAACTGACATATTATCATGATTTTACACTCTTAGTAAATTGTTAGTAATTGCTCAGGATTCCATTCCCTTAATGGTTTTTGAAAAATTGATTGAATGCATTCAGAAAGTATTAGTATTATTATTATAACTACTTAGTTCTATGCTGTATGAAAAATTCATGTATATGCTAATGATTAATTATATAATTTGACACACCATAAGCTTTACATGTCGCTTAAATGGTCATTTTGATTGGATGGGTTAAGGATCTTTGAACATTTTTAAGTTGAAAGGAAATGACACTAGAACTATGAGCAGTATTTTTAAATGGAGACTCGATTGAGATGTTGATTTTGTTCATATTGTCTGGCATCTTGTTCAATGTGGATTTTTGTTCTTTAATAAACTCGTCGATCATTGAATGAGCGCCATTGTTAATAAGAATGGAGTTTTTATTCTTATTGTCTGTAGGTTGATTATGGATATCGCCTAATAATGACTTTGTTGATGAAACTGAATCTTCTAGAATAGTTGATAATGTTAAACCTTGTTTTTGTTCTTTTGCCAAAGTAGACTGTTCGTATTTATTAATTTCTAATCTTAATTTTATTCTTTGATAAATTAAATCAGAGAAATAGTTGGAAAATGTATTTTCCACCTTTTTAATTTCTCCATCTTTACTGGTTAAGATATCTTCTTCCTTTAGTTGTGTCTCGATTGTGGAGTTATCGTTTAAACTAACAAATTCGGTATCATCATCCAAATAAGAATCAGAATCATCAAGATAAGAGTCAGTATCATTGACCAACACATTAGCCTTGTTTGAAATATCTTCTGTCTTTATCGAGTGTATACCGTTGGATGTATCAATGATGTAGTCATCTTTCTCAGTATTATTAAAATCATTCTCACTTTTTCCTGTGTCTTCATCTTCAGTTTCTTCTTTGATTGGATAATAGTGTTTCATTGTTAATGGAATGACTTTGTTCTTTACAACAATTGATGGTTCTCTCACTAGTGAGTTTAATGATGTTACACCAGATGACCTGGTTATTCTGGAATTTGTTGTTTGTTTACTCAAACTTTTATCACCATCAGATGAATGTATTTTTGATAAATTATCATTCTTTGATGATGAGTTTGTGATAAATGTGCTATTTAAAAATTTTGAAGACATAGATGAAGTAGTAAAGACTGAAGCTGCTCGTCTTATTGATGATGGGGTACGTCTTAAAGATGAAGTTTTGATGGTTGAGTTATTTTCTGCTGTAATAGGCGAATCTAATGGAGTTTCATCTTCTTCTTTTGGACTAATGGATAGCTTTTCAAATTTTGAGTTGTTGCCAAGAACTGGTTCCAAAGACATATGTGATTTAGTTTTATTGGAAGTTGAGTATTGATTTTTCTTGGTTCTTTGAATATGAGAAGTTAATTGGATAGTGCTATTTGATGCTGATTTTTTTATCTCTGTTTTTGGTTTTAACTTTCTGGAAAGGTTTAAATTAGAGTTAAATGTATTACTTCTACTGATTCTTTTACTTTTATTACTCTTATAATTATTTTTTTCTTTGAATGAGAAAGGTTTTTTTCTCAACATGAGCCCTAATTTTTCCAGACATTTTTTAAATTTCTTTGCTAACATTGTAAAAAATTGAAGCAAACCTCCATGGCATCGTACAGCATTCGATCTTTTCAACTTTGATACCTTTCTATTATTGGAATTCATTTGCGCCATTATAACAGAAGATGGGTATCTTGATGATGAAGAAGATGAACTTGAATTAACTCTCTTAATAGTTGGATTTTTTCCTAATTTACCTTCTCTATGAGGTGTATACGAAACTGAATTTGACATTTGTTTTCTAAATGAATCAATCGACTCTATTCTGTATGCTAGATCATTCCTCACCGTAGAGGACTTCTGAGGTGATGTGTTAACGTCAGAAACTTTCTTTTCAGAATCGGCAGTATCATCATCAAATGTATTATTTTTTTGTAATTTTGGTGATAATTCAAGAAAAGTTTTATCATTTGAAGTAATTCTCTCTGGTGCTAACGTTTGACGAAATTGATTGTTTATTCCTAATTTAGATTCGTTATGATTGACATTATGTGCGTAGTAATCACTCATCACACTTGATCCCACATTTTTACTGTTTTGATAGAATTGAGATTGCATTGGAGTGGTATTGTCTGATATATTTGCAAATGAATAATAACCATTTGATGAATGAGCATTTGATTGTTCAGTATACTCTGACAATATTTGTGAATGCATATCGAATGCATCATTTTCTGAATAATTTCCCTTTCTAATACTATGAGAATTTCTGAAATCATCCTCAGATACGCCTGATAGATCATTGCCAATATTATCATTTAATAGATGATGATTGTTCAATTCAACTTCATTTAAGTTTGTGTTTGGTAAACTTTCAACAGAAGGAAATTTAAAATCCATTTGGGTTCCGTTGAATGATTTTGTCTTAGTTCTTGTAGGAACTCTTAATAAAGTATCCGACATAAATGAGATTGTTCTTAATCAATATTTTGCTTAGATGTGTGTATGTAATTATAAGACAAGTAAAATATACTAAATTTATGTTTAAAGCAGAATGGAAGATAATTTTTTAACTTTACTATTCAAAGCACTCCTAGCATATATATATATATATATATGCCAGTGAGTGTAAGAGTATACATCAAATGAATTTACATTTAATGAAAGAAGCCAGCATGTGTGTGTTCCTTACTTTGTACAAAATAACCTCCTTAATAATTTATTATGACACCTCCCTTACATTACCTAAAATTATTTAAAAGGCTCTAAAATAATAAAATGGCTTGTTTCAAAATTATATATCCAGATCAAATTATAGCAATATACCGAAAAGAATAAAAATATTGCATTAGGAAAATTCGCTTGAAGCACGCAATTATTCAGGATTTTACCTATCTAGGAAACGTGATTAAACAAATTAAATTCTTCAGGCATTAATAAACATTTCGAAAAAGCTGCGATGCGGGTAACTTGTGGTTTAGCAGTTTTTGTGTGACATAACCAGCCATGTATTTAAATTTATATGTGGCATACAGTAGAGAATATGGTATTAAAGAAGGTTACATGATTGTTTTTTATTATTATTATTGTTGTTGTTATATAGACATCAAGACGTTGCTTGAAGTTACTGATCTTGAGATTTGATTTTTGTAAAAAAAATGTAGTGTAATCTAATGTAATGTAATATAATATATTTCATGCTAAATATGGTAGCTTACTATAAATATAGTATATATAAATAAAATGATATAATTTGATTACTCTGAAGGAAAGATCTTCAAATGATGAATGCAGAAAATCGTTATGAATGTAAAAACCCGGCCATAAATTTTGTTTTGAATGAAATCTCGAAAGAATTAACTGTTAAAGAAAATAATTTCGAAGAAAATGAATCTATTTAAATTTAAAGGTATTTTCATGAATTAGATGGACTATCTTTCTTTGAAATCATAACAGAATCTCCAGCTAAATTTTTCAGTTTTTGTAGTAGTAGTCCTTCACTATGAAGTTTGTGGAAGTTTTTATTGGAACTAGTGATGAATGATACACCATTAATTACTAAGAAAGGTACTTCCAGCTGGTCATCCTTATGGTAACCTAAACTGTTAGTTAAGACTTTCTTTTTGGCAATGTATTCATGTAATAATGCGCCTTGGACGTGTCTATCTAAATCCACAACAGCAATTTCTGGTGATATCTCATAATTATTTAATAATAGTTTTTTAATATCATTAGACTGCTTATCTGATGATTTCATAAACAAAACTACTCTAGAAGTATTGATTATTTCTTTATAATTATCGGCTGCATCAAAAGCAGCTGCATTTTTATAGTTCTTATTGGTGTATTTTTCATTGTCTTGCAAGTTACCACTGTTGCTCTTACTATCGACTTTATTTTTATCTTCATCGTAACCATTATTATAATCGTTTGGAGCTTGAACAGCAGTTGGTTTATGACTTACATGCTGAGATGTTACTAATGGTCTGGTGTTTGGAAGCTTCATACCGTTTCTAATTGTAGAAATTTGTTCCTCAACTTTAATGGAATTTAGTTCAATTTCTTGTTTAGCATTCCCATTATGCTGGTTTAAACTAGAACTACCATCGTCAACCGAAGCTGGAGATTTCTGAATTAATGGTGGTTGACTATCGAAACGCACGTACGTAAACGACACATATCCAATAAGAAATAACACCAAAACCGTTAAAGAAATAACAGTAGAATTTCTCTTCTGCTTCAACTTTCGTTGAATCTTTTTAGCAGTTTCTTTCTCCATTTTTGTATCAGTGTATCTTTTCCTTGTTTCCTTTTTTCCCTCGTTAACACTGGAACCTATATGTATACAGTGTTGTATTTCAAAATAACTTTACACTGAATATTATTTATGGATAATATAAAATAAACAATGGAGCCATTCACAAATTTAACCTTTATTCAATTTTTTTTGCCGGTTATGTACGAAAACTAGAATAAAAAAAACAATTTGTCCCCAAACAGTGTATTTCTTCTTCACTATATCTCATACACTCCTTTTAAGATACCGTAAACTACCTTAGCTTCATTTTATACATTCAACATATCGACTTACTTATATAACAGAAAATACTTACATTCAATTTACAAATGGCAAAATAATGTATCATGTATCAATTTTCTTGTTTCCTAAAATTGTTAAGTCAACTTTTTTACTGCGTATAGCGTACAGAATCCATTATCGATTTGCTATTAACTAGAAAAACTGTATTTTTTGAATTCTCACACAAATGTGAAAACAAGGCACCGCTACGAAAATGTTCTGTGATGTCGGAGGAAAAACACTAAAAAAATAAAGATAACGGCAAAGCCAGTATGTAATGTAATGTTTTTAGTAATGTTTTAATTATTAATAATAATTCTTGACCCCGAGGTTTCCCAATCGTGTTTCGGGTTCGGGTCACCTGCGAGTTTTTCTGTTGAGCAGGAGGAATGCAGTTTAAAGCGCTTAACCTTTTCTGGTGTAGGTGGTATTGTCACGGTATTTCTATTTTTGTATTTTTTCCGCGGTGGGTGTATTGCCCGGGCGCAGAAATAGGATGGTTTTAGATGTTGCCGTTTCATGCTCTTAAAAGTTATTTACGTTTTGGGTATGCAAACTTCTGTGGTGATATGTGTTGCAGAGAATGGGGATGTAAGGTAGTTGTGGTTTCTAAAGAGACGAAACAGAACTACATTAATTATAAAAAGCATGAACAGCGTGAAAATTCTTCGTAGAGTCTCCTAATTTGGCTAGAAGCGGTTTAATTTTTTGCCTAAAAGGGGATTAATTTTGGAGTTCCCGGATTGAGGCTGTGAAATCTCCGTATCAGGTCTTCCTATTATCTCGCAGCTTTGTTTGCCAAGGGCGTAATGAGAAACTAGTTTAAGGTATATTTTATGGTTATTGTCGTTTGAGGTGTTGCAACTGTGGAAAGGGAGAAAAGAGTTCACATATACATGGAACAAAAAAGTATAGATTTAGTTTTTGTGCTCATTTCCTGGGGGCTTTTCCCAGCATGCTAAAAAATTATGGCTTAGTGGCTTCTACGGGTGGTTCTCCGGATAAACGGAGATCAGCTGCATCTTGTTCTGGTTTTGCGCCACCTTGTCCTCTTGACTCACAGTCTAGTCCCGTGACCTGAAATTCAATCGATATAAACTTTTAAGGTTATTGTCTCGCCAGCCACCTTCGGTGGCTGGCTAGATGATTAAATTGCCAATTTTATACGCGTGATCTAGTTATAGCCTCTGTCTCTGATCAATCATACAAGGTTTGAATCAAGTTGAGTATTTTTACGGAATTGAAATTCAATTCGGAATCACATTGTCGCATTACGGGATTCATCAAGAACCACCTTAAGACATGAATGATGCAGCAGAAATAACAAGTAGTAGTATGTTACTTCAACCAGCCTCGACAAGATGGAAAGGGTTTCAAGTAAGTTATATCTTGTTGCAATGGGATTCGGATACATACTGGCTCTCTTACGCTCGTTATTTACTACACTACGCCCAGGGGTAGGGAAATAAGCATCGATTTGATAAGCTTGCCTCTTTTTTGAGCTTTAATGTATCTTGTACTTGGGTAAAATAAATTTTCAATCGTATGAGAGACCTGGTGGCATGCTTAAAAATGTGATGTGTAGTAAATATTGTTATTCGCTTGAATATATCTTGAACGTTTGAAATCCAAGTGAGTTTCGATAGAAAATGTTCTTTGTATGTAATGTAAGTATGCTGTAGATGATTCAGAATAAAACTTGTCTTGGATGTTGTTTGCCAATGAATGATATATGAATTTCATGGCATTTTAAATACTATCTGAATGTTTATAAAATGAGTATATAATGGTGACAAAAGTCTTCTGTTTGTTTTTCATTATAACTTACATGAATTGTAAATTATCAGCACTTTTCTCTGTTGGATCTAATTTAGCTCTTTTGACTTTTTTATTTGGATCGTTTTGAGATTGTGATAGACTAACAGAATGCACTCTTTTCACGATATTGGTATTTCCAGTACTTTTATCCGATTGTTTTTCTGGAGTAATGAATTTTGACAAGAATTCTGGTCCATTGTATATATTGTCTATCGTGTCCTTGTTATTCTCCACCCTAGAATTTTCTATATCCTCACTATTGTCTTCAGTTACATTCTTGTAATTTTGTTGTACTTGCTGTACTTGTTGTACTTGCTGTTGCTGTTGCTGTAAGTGTAGTTGCTGTTGTTGTTGGTGTTTAGTGGCCCTCTTAACAGACATCATTTGCATCAACCTTTTCACTAAGTTTTTTTCATCTCCCCTTTGTGGAATTATTTCAATATCATTAATATTCTCTGGCTTAGATCCTTCGTTAAATAGACCAGTAGTATCATTAATTTCAACTTTGAACCCAATTACGAAATTATTATTTTTATCCCAAACAATTTTTATTTCATCACCATCATGCAATAGCCTTTTGTATCCTGCTTGTATCTTAATGTCGTTAATGTAACTTACATTGGTACCACTATGGCAATACCATATATCATCTAGACCTTGAGCTGGTGATTCATAAAAACTATTACCAATAATATGCCTATTTTTTAGCAGAAAGCAGTGAACTTTAGATAATCTATTATCTTCAATTCTACAATTACAATCATCTGTTCTACCTATGAAAAATGGATTAATACCTTGTTTGATTTGAATTGATTCTTGAATTGAACTTTCCTCAAGAGGATGTAATGTTAAAAATAAATTGTTATTATTGTTATTAACTTTTTTTATTTTACGTGGTTGCTGAAATTCGATAACTCTTGGCTGAGTGTATTGAACAGGAGCTCCAATTGGTATTTTGAATCCTTTAAACTGACTTTCTGAAAATTCCTCTTCTGCTTCTTGTTCTTTGATTTGCTGCATTTGTATTTTTTTCTGCTGCCTTATAAATTCATACTGTGCATCATCCATACTTTCCAGTATTTTCTGCTGTGACAATGATTGAGATAATGAAACTTGTGAAAACTGACTTTCTGATTTGCTTCCAGGGTATGACTGACTAGCATATTCCATTTTAATCCACGGATGTTGTAGAGCCTTCTCTGCAGAAAGTCTATCATTTGGATTGACTTGTAAAAGTGAATCGATGAAGCTTCTGGCCTCATCAGATATTCTAAAGTCCTTAAGTGGGCCTTCATGGTAGGAACCACGCCTTATCTGTTTATATAGTTGTTCCTGAGTAGATCCGCTGAATGGTAAATGCCCTGTTAAAATCACATAAACAAGACAACCTATTGACCACATATCAACTAAAGAAGAATATTCGTTTCTTTCTTCAGTTTCTTCTAAATTATTATTACCACTGATGATTTCAGGAGCAACATATGCTAGTGTACCACAAAAAGTCTTCATAAAAGTTCCATTACCTTGTACTTTTGCTAATCCAAAGTCGGTAATTTTAACAAGTACTGGGTCGTCTTGCTCGATTAAAATGTTATCTGGCTTCAAATCTCTATGACTTATACATTGGGAGTGGATATATTTTACAGCTTCCAAAACTTGCTTTGTAATTTCTCTACCTGCTGCTTCTCCAACTGACCCATGAGCTGCGACAAAATCCATCAGATCACCCCCTGATACAAATTCCATTAATAAGTAATAACTTTCGTCATCTTCATAAAATCCTTTTAATCTTACTATTCTAGGGTGATCTAATTTTCTTAATACTTCTAATTCTCTAGTAACACCATCCATATTCCCCATAACTTTTCTTTTACTTATAATTTTGACCGCAAACGTTTTACCGGTACTTCTCTCGACTGCTTTCTTGACAATAGCAAAAGCACCCTGCCCTACTACTTCATCCTTAATTGTAAAATCTTTGAATATACCTAATAATTTAGTATTTTTAGCATTGGATATCTGTAATTTTGTTAGACTTCTTGATTCAGAATTATCATTCATTTTATATTTTATTTTATGCAGTTTATAATTTCTTAAAATTTCTGAGAACTTATTATTAGTGAAAAGCACTAACGAAAGTACATCTGAAGCAACACCTAACCCTACTGTAACTTCGTCACCTTGTGATATTATTTGATTCCTATTTTTCTCTAACCTTTCACCATTCAACCATGTCCCATTTGTCGATATATCTTTTATAAGCAAATTTCCATCTTCTCCCAATAACAACTGAAAATGCTTATTTGACAATCTATTAATATCTCCTAAGTGATAATCACACTTAGGATTTCTACCAAAAGTCCATACTCGCTTTATAGGCTGTTTCTCTTTAACTACTTGATCGATGTCAGCTCTTAGATCTCGGATCTGTATTTGACCTGTAGTACATATCACTCTGCATACAATATTGTCATCAATTTGTTCTTGCGAAAACTTATCAATTAGAAATTTCTGAGTAGCTTGTGTTGCCTGTTGTGTAGGTTGCGTACCTCCGTTCATACTTATATACTAAGTGCAGAAGAGGCTATCGAATAAGTATCAATGTGATTCACTTTATAGCAAATTCTCTCCAACCTCAGTCACTTGCTAATAACTATAATATCAATAACTCAGCCCCTTGCAGTTCAATTGACAATATCCCCTATTGCACATGCATACACATTCTATATTGAACACTATATATCAAATATACTTACAGCCATTGTACTCTTAATATATGGCAATGAAAAATTACATGTTAATAAATTTCACGCCAAATTTAAAATATTCAAATCGACAATGCCGGATACTTGACGCGTCAAATAACCGCCGCAGGTATTAATTGATTGTGATAGAATAGTATTGTAGCTTACTATTGTTATTTGAAAGTGTCACTGGCTCTGAGATATGCAATTCTGTGGATGATGTGACCTTTTGTTTTAATGTTGTCAGGATGGTAGGCAACTATCTGAATATTTATATTTATATAAGTGTCTATATCATGTGTACTCTTATATAAGAATGCATGATGTGTATTATGATTTATATATGCTATAGTATGCTGAACTCTGGGATTAGAGGAGGGTTTTTTCAAGATAAACAATTGGGGTGATTGGGGGAGGGGGAGGGATGTTTAAAATCTTTGGTTTGATAATAATGGATTCCATTCCAAGCCGGGATGTGATTCTGGTGTAGCGTCACTTATCTTGGTCCATACTTTAATGCTCTTATCTGTCTCTCCAGTGATACAAATGGATCCTGTAGCGTCAAATGTAACACTTAAAATACCTTTTTCGCTGTCCAATGAACCGGCTACTACCGAATTTTCTATAGTTTGGTATTTATGTCCTGATTTGTAATCGAAAAACGATAAAGCACCATTGTCCCCACCTGCAACCATTATGTTGTCTTGGTTAATGCTAATTGAGTTTATTATTCCAAGCGAATCCGAATTGAAATTGGTTAATAGTGAACCCTCCGGTAATCTCCATGATCTTATATCGTCTGTAGAAGCAGAAGATATGGAAAATTCTATTGGGTTCAATGCTAGATCTCTAACTGACCGTTTGTGGTGTGTTAAGGTTTTCATCGATTTCCCAGCTACAATATCCCACAATTTAATAGTTGCATCATTCGATGCACTTACTATTTGTGGGTCGACTGGAGTGCATTTAACTGTTGTGATAGGAGCTTTATGGCCAGCTAATGTCATTACAGACGTTTTGGATCGAATATCCCATAATCTTACAGTACTATCTCTACCTGCTGTAGCTATTAAATTCAAGGTTGGATGAATATCTACGGTATTGACACCTGATAAATGACCAAAATACTCTCTGATTGCCATATTTTTCTCTAAATCCCAACATTTGACTAACTTATCTTCACTTGCTGAAAACAAATACGGTGATACTTTAGATATAGCAATATCTCTGATAGGCATTACATGTCCTGAAAAAGTTAATTTTAACTTCCCAGACTCTAGATCCCATATTTTAATTGTTGTGTCACTGCTTCCTGTTGCAAACCATTTATTTTCCACTGCATCAACTTCAACACATCTTACCCATCCTAAATGCCCATTAATAACTCTTTTCAGTCTCCACGGTTCATGCCATTCAGGAGTTTGCAACATTAACTTTTTCTGTCTATCCAAAACAGAATACGTTGTATCGATACCCTTCTCTTCTTGGTTCAGTATATTTAATTTCCCATCACCATCTTTTGATCGCACATTGTTTCTCTGAATACGATCTATTCCTAAAGATTTATAAATGTACTGAGGAATTTTTTCCATATGATGAAATTGATTGTTCCATCGAACATCAGTATAAAATTTATCTATCGATTCTAAACTTTCCACTTTCTCGTCCTCCATATTTCTTTAAATTGGTCGATTTTTAGTTGATAACTAGATATCAAAACACTTAATATTAAAATAAATATAGGGTTTTATCGATTTGTAAAAATGATGGATTACTAAGAAGTACAACACTCCATGTTCAATATTCTTAAACAATATTAAATATGAAATTATTATTTTACTTAATACAAGAAAGTTTACTTTGAACTTTTTCCACATTCCGTTATTAATGTAAAACTTAAAATTAAACACTGTATAAATTTTAAGTATTCTTATGGAGAATTATTTTTGGAACGGAAATAGAGGTATATGTACCAGTGAATGTATTACGTATCAGTTATAAATATTTTATTACCTATTTGCATATTATATATTGTCAATATATATTTATTTACCGTCAAGCACAACTAAAAGACCGCCTACTAAATGTAATGAGCCAGTAACAAAAACATCGATTTCATCTTCATCTTGCTTAAAATTTTTAATTAAATTGTGAGCAGATTCAATATTAGTTCTTAAATGTATGTTATGATCAGGGTCTAGTGATTTCCATTTTTCTGCTAATGCTTTCTGAACTGCTAATGTGTCGACATCATCTTTTGATTCGTTCATTGAAATTAAGTCATCACTATATTTTCCTGAATTCCATGTTACATTTGTTGTAAAGATAACTTCATCGAATTGAACTTCTGGATATAATTTTTGATAGATAAAATTTATTAGAGCTTTTGCATCTCTTGTTTGTTGATTAAATAATAGCACTTTCTTATTTGATGAATTGATTGCGATATCTTTAAACCATTCGGAAGCTGCGTTAATGCTATCTGATGTATGTGCACCATCAATATACCAGTTAATATTATTTTCTTTTAGAGTTTGACAGCGTCCTTCCCATTTACTATGCATTAATCCTGTAATAAATTTGGAAGGAATAATCGTACTAGATTCGGTAATAGCATTGATGTTCTCAATGCCCATGTTTGATAAGAATTGAGACGCAAGCCCAACTGCTAGTGATGCATTTGAAATTTGGAATTTACCATCAATACCTAATTTTATATTCTCCAATTGAGGAAAGTTAGGTAAAACTGTCAAAGTTGTAGATCTTTCGATTGCTCTTTCTTTCAAAACGTTTAAACCAGCTGGTGGCTGGTTAGAAATTGTATATGCAGGAGCCCCTTTTTTAAAAATACCACCTTTATTCCAAGCTATTTCTTCAATCGTGTTTCCTAACATGAATGTATGATCAATTCCCAATAAAGATACACCACAAGTAACAGGTTTTGAAACTATGTTTGTACTATCATATTCCCCACCTACACCAACTTCATATATACAACCATTCACACCTTCTTGTAAAAATATATGGAATGATAACAAAGTTAAGTATTTAAAATAGGCAGGTTTTGCACCTTTAATCATATGAGGAAACTTTTCAGGAGATGATTGACTATTCTCTAACTTATCCCAAACTTCAAAAAAATATTTAGTAAACTTAGTCTCATTAATTGGCACATTATTTATCCTTATTCTTTCCCTAACAGATTTCAAATGTGGAGATGTGAATAATCCAATTTTAGGTAAAGCATCTCTATATTGTCTTAATATAGAATCAGTAAAAGCAGCAGTAGAACCTTTGCCCTTTGTACCTGTTATGTGGATCATATTCAATCTATCTAAGTCAGAAAAAGAATAACCAATTCTCTTTGTCCATTCCTGCATTTCCAAGATAGCCATTTTATTTTTAGAGTTCCCTGACTGTCTAATTGCCATTATAGTAGCATAATTTGACTGTAATGAATTTAGCTTCTTAAGAGCATCTTGATAAGTTCTTACCCCCATTGCCATCGGACTACTGAGTTTCATGAATATTTAAAACCAAACTAAAATAATTTTAACCTCAAAGCAATGAATATATATATGTGTCTATCTATTTATATAAAGTAAAATTGGATTTAATTAGTATACTGTGAACTTGAACAGTTCAAATGACTAATAAAAAAAAGGAAGAGTCAACTTTAATAGTGAACACAACTCAGGCATGAATAATAAATAATTATCGAATCCAATTGAACTAAAATCTAAACAACCAAGATCTGAATTATTTCAATTAATTGTTCTCCACTTACAATCAAAAGCGATATTCATCTACACCCTTAACAGAACTGATCTTAAACCTTTAAATTATGGTCATCTTGAGATAAAGTATCGTCAAATTTAAAATTCGGAACTTTTGATGCTTACAAATTTAGATCCGGGTAACAAAATGAAATATATTTGTAATCTTCATTTACTACTATATCTTAATGAGTAGTTCAGCTATTAATTTGATTCTAGTGTCGAGTAATTGATGTTATAAGGTTAGGTGTTAGTTATTTTGAAGGGATTGCCGATTGAGCAGCTGGCTGAGTGATATATAGGGAACTTATTACCTTTATAAGTGGGAAATTCGGACTGCAACTCGGTTCGTTAGCTAGCAGCATTATTCTTTCTCAACTGTATAAGGTATTTAAAATTGTGAGGGATTCATAAAGATTATAATTGGTTAAGATAATTGGGATAAGAGAGAAGGTGTAGTCGATATATCAAGAGCTGTGAGGTTTCGGTTTCATCTCAAACTGATTAGAAATAAAGTTTTACTTCAATAGTTGTAAGCTTTTATTTCACTGTGATTTAAAATCTCTAGAAATGCACAATTCAAGAGTGGATGATAAACAATTGAAGGAATTGATTAATAAATCATATAATAAATTGTATGGACAATTCACGTCAAACGAGCTATCAGAGGTTGGTAACTACAAAATCATTGAACAAATAGGGGAAGGAAGTTTTGGAAAGGTTTATTTAGCTTTACATCGACCAACACATAGAAAAGTCGTTCTAAAATCGAGTTGTAAAACTGATCCAAATGTAGTAAGAGAAGTTTTTTACCATAGACAATTTGATCATCCATATATTACGAAACTATATGAAATTATAATTACAGAAACCAAAGTATGGATGTCTCTAGAGTATTGTCCTGGGAAGGAATTATATGAATACCTTTTAGCCATGAGAAGGATTCCACTGGATGAATGTTCACGTTTGTTTTCTCAAATAGTGGGTGCTGTTTATTACGCTCATTCTTTAAACTGTGTACATAGAGATTTAAAACTTGAAAACATTTTATTGGATGTGCAAGGTAATGCAAAATTAGCTGATTTTGGTTTCACAAGAGAATGTGCCACTAAAAGCCAATTAGAGACTGTATGTGGTACAACTATATATATGGCTCCTGAATTGCTGAAGAGAGAGAAATATGATGGGTTTAAAATTGATGCCTGGTCTCTTGGTGTAATATTATATACATTGATTAACGGATCAATGCCCTTTGATGAGGAAGATCAGGCTGAAACAAAGTGGAAAATTATTAATGGGGAACCCGAATATACTGAAAAGCTTTTTAATGAAGATTCTATTGATTTACTTATGTTACTATTATCAAAAGATCCCAATAAAAGACTAAATATGAAAGAAATATTAAAACATAAATTTTTAGAACCTCATGGTGAAACTATATTAGAGCAAGCAGAAAATATCCTTCTTAAACAAAAAAATGGTATGTTGAATTTTAATACGAAGACAGAAAAAAGACTATTAAAAATGTTAAAAAGGTCAGGTTTTGATACTCAAGCAATCAAAAGTTCAGTTAAAAAGAGAAAATGTGATTCATTATCAGGACATTGGTATTTATTACTAGAAAAAGAGAAAAGCTCCCCAAAGCTACATAAATCGCATCTTAATAAATCAATGTTGTCCATATCAAAAGTGTTTGAGGATACTAATGAAAAAAATGAACCATGCATAGAAAATTTGGATACTAATTTGATTTTATCAAGAACAACATCTTTGTCACGAAATATAAGTAATAGCAAAGATAAAAATAGTATGGGAGATATATCATTGAATGGAGTACCGCTTGAAGCAACTTTGACTAAAAATTCTATACTAAGCTCTTCCACCTTCAGCAATGATGTAAGGCTTGGCAAGAATAAATTTTTAAAAAAGGTAACCAATTTTTTTAAAGGCAAAAATAATAATAATGGTTATACTTTAAATAGTAAGCTACATGTTCATGATTCGCATGGAGTAAATACATCATTATCCAGAATGAGTCTCGAAGATAAGAAGAACAAAGACTCAAATGATAGCAGTAATAAAACAGAAAATAAAAGAATATCTAAAATGAATTTGAACATTAATAATATACCCAAAGAGAAGAAATCAATTAGTAATAATAACCAAATTACCAAGTTATCGAATGTAGCGGAATCTTCAAATAATTATAAAAACCTAGAGGATTCAAAAATAGAAAATTATGGAGAATTTTTGGATAATACATTAATTGAAAACTATAATGATTCCGAATCTTTAAATATTGTACAATTTTCTCTGGCCAACAATGCTAGATTATTAGCACCTGTTAGTTCTCGACTAACATCATCCATTTCTCAACACTCTCAACTATCAAATGATACATATGCATCTGATTATTCTACAGATGGCAACAATTCATCTTTAAATAAACAAAAAATTACTAACTATAGAAAGGGAAAAATTCAAAATGGATTAAACTTTAATAAAAATGATAAATTGACCAATGTTTATGGACGAAAATTTGTTAGGAGGGATAAAAGTATTATATCCACAACGTCAAGTACATCTGAGATAAGTTCTAGAGCGGATTCATTTTACGACTTAGCAGCCGTAACTCTACAAATGCCTAATGACAAGTATTCCTCCAAATTACCTAGCGTTAGAAATCACAAACTATCAAGGTTTGATACACAGCATTCATGGCTTCCTGGCGATGGCCATAGTAGTAGAAATAATGTCAGGCGTAGAAGAAGTGATAAACATAAAAATTACAAAGATAAAGTAGCAAAAAGTCAGTTTGTCATCCAAGAAGAAAGCTCAATCGATTGTGATGAGAATAACCTGCAAACAAATAACGACTTACTTTCATCACCAAGAGTTAATTTACATGATTCTGAAATCAATTCATCAGGAAATGAAGATGATTTTAATTATAAAACATTCTCATCTAAGACTTTACTGACTAACAACGTTTATCAAAGAATTGGGACTTTTGCAAAACAACGTTCATTGAGTAATGACAGTGAATGGTCGAATAGAATACTTACTGAACAATATGATATAAGCTCAATAGCAATAGAGGAAGATGACAATGGATCTGACGCAGATATGTCTTCTTATAATCAACAATTACAAAACAGCATAAAATTTGAAAGACAATCCTTATAAATATCATTATATAAATTGACGTTATTGACACTGGTCAATGTAGAAGTAAATTATAATATGAATTAATGAAATATTAACGATGCATTTATTAATTAATTTTATTTTTTATCCTTATTAAAAGCATTATTTATAAAAGTCTGTAAAAGCCCTCCAGTATCATTATCAGATGCCAACGACTTCATGATTTCATCCAAATCCTCTGAGGTATCAACTTTTATTCCACTATCTGTTAAAAATTTTTCAATATCAGAAAATTCTTCTTTAATGTTATGAAAATTTTCTTTTTCGTTATTGAGATTCCCTGAATTTTCGTTCTTTATGTAAGATTCTATCTCACTATTATCCAACTTTAAAGCCTCTTTAAGGAAGTATTCAAAAAAATCGTCCTCATCAATATCTATATTATTTTCCTTAAAATAATTCTTAGCATCTGTATTGCTTTCTGTAGTGGAATTTTCTTGTGATTCAGATTCGCTGTTTGAACTTATATCCCACGACTCGTCTAAATTTAAATTGTTCAAATCTTGAGTGGTATGTTTTAAATATTCTGGAAATTGATTAATGAATTCTGATTCTTCAGACATATCATCCATTTTAATGGTATTTTCCAAAGAGATACTTTTAAATTGTGACAACTCAAAAATACTTTCTCTTGAAGTGCAAGATTGACTTGATTCTATAATATCATTATCCACTTCTAAATGTAATTCTTTATCTGCAACAACTAACTCAAGAGTCTTTGATAATATCCTTGAGCAGTATAATGGAATTAACTCTTTTTCACCTTTAAGGTCCTTCTTCTCAAGGAATAAAGATAGGAGATCAGCAAATTCACTTGGTATAAGTATATTACTTTCTATCATGGGGTTGGTAGCAGACGCAAGAGGTATATTAATATCTGCTAAATCATAACTTAGTAATTTTTTTATTAGAAAACTTGCAACTTGTTTGTTTTTTGAAAACACTTCATAGTTCTTGTTATTATCAAAATATAAGGGCATTGATACAATGTTTGATAAAATGTTTTGTGGAAAGTCTTTTAAGAAATATGTAAATATTTCATCATTAAGAGTTTGTATTTGAATACATTTGAAGTAAGCTTTAGACAAAAATTCAAGTGCTTCATTTGGCTTCAATCCACGACTAGGATAAAAAGATAAGGGAATCATTTTGAACTTACCTTCATGTAGCCAAAGTCTATTGTTCGCAATTGGGAATTCGTATTCCTCAGAAATAGCCTCATGGCAAACAGATAAAATAAAGTCACCAGTTGTATCACAAACACGAATAAATTCATGTACAGATAATGACATTGAAATCTCTTGTAACAGTGCAACAATAATCCTTTCCTCCTCAAGAACGTGGTCCTCTACACAAATTTGTCCTTTTATAAAACTGCCAGGAAATGATTCGCATATTTCTTCAGTAAGTTTGATATGATTGTATTCTGACCATGGATAGTGGTAATTCCAAGTTAAAAGATGATTATTAATCAATGTTAATATTTCATTTAATCTTTTTGTAGACTGATCATTACTATACCTATCCAAAGTGAATACACCAAATACTACATAGGTTTTATCAGGGGCATTAAATATATCAATTTCTGATCCAAAGTTATCAACATCTTGCCATAAAAATGTATTTGGCACTACTTCATCATCTTTAATTACTGAAGGGATCATCGAGTATCATTTGGTTTCAAATATTTAGAAAAGTGAAGCCACCAAGTCAATAAATGGGCCGTTATCAGGTTTCTTTATTAAAATATCAGATATGACATATATTTCACTTGTATCAATAGTCATTTCAATTATTTTTTTATCAAGAAAAAAATATTGATTTAAAACTTATATTTTTCAGTATATCAAAAAAGATCTACATTGAACATTTTTATGTAATGCTTAAGTAAAGGAATAAAACAAAATACAGTCGCAATGTTCCTTTTATGAAAAATTGAGATACCATCAGAATAATTAACACAACTTTATTAACGTCTCACCTTTTATTTTTAGGATTTGACGATTTACTGTTATATGTTATACTATTTTATACAATGCCTATGTAAAATAATTGCTAAATGCAAGTTTTTTTATTATTTCAAAATTAGTTGAAACATCATAATAATTTAATGACAATGAAACTTACGAATTGAAGCATGTTGGATGTAGTACTGTCAAAAAACCTTCGGTGGTAAAATAAATGGTTTTAATTGTAATTAATATACCTAGTTTCCACCCTTCTTCTTCTTCTTATTCTTCTTTTTCTTATTTTTCTTTTTCTTAGATGCACTGTTTTCGTTATTATTACCATCACCCTCTTCACCTTCACCTTCACCTTCACCTTCATCTTCAACTTCATCTTCACCTTCACCTTCACCTCCATTATTGGTTTCTTCTTCAGCAACTGGTTCTTCAGCGACTGGTTCTTCAGCAACTGGTTCTTCAGCGACTGGTTCTTCAGCGACTGGCTCTTCAGCAACTGGTTCTTCAGCGACTGGTTCTTCAGCAACTGGTTCTTCAGCGACTGGCTCTTCAGCAACTGGTTCTTCAGCGACTGGTTCTTCAGCGACTGGTTCTTCAGCGACTGGTTCTTCAGCAACTGGCTCTTCAGCAACTGGTTCTTCAGCGACTGGTTCTTCAGCAACTGGTTCTTCAGCGACTGGCTCTTCAGCAACTGGTTCTTCAGCGACTGGTTCTTCAGCAACTGGTTCTTCAGCGACTGGCTCGTTTGTTCTTGATTGGTCTACTACCTCATTATCTTTATTTGGAACATTAAGGTTCTTTGAATGTTGTGGTGAAGCAGAACGAGACTTATGCTCTGAATCCTCGTTTGAGAATTGTTCGAACTTCTTAATTAAGTCAGCAACACCCATGATTACTTGTCCCTTTTATTATGGTTTGTTCAGAACAGATCAACAGATCAATGGATAATAAATTTAATTAATCCAATTATATATTAATTGAATCGTAAAAATAACCTGACTCACAAAGTCGCTCTCAATATCTGAAGAAGTTTAAACTTTTGTTTTAACTTATTAACTATTCTCTATTGAATAAACACTAAATCACGTTTTCTTAAAACAATTCAAGCTTATCAAATACTAATTTTCCAATTATATTATAATCCATTCAAATTGAAAAGTCATCATTCTCACTGCTTGCTATCCACATATCGAGAATAGAAAACATCAAACCATAATTGAATCTTGTTCAAGTAACTCAAAGGTCGTCGTTAAAGTTTCTCAGAAGTTTTTTCCCAAATTTACTTTCTAGTTTGTCTTGCTGGCAATAATATCTTCAATTGAAATGTTTCATAACAACCAATCACGTGATATCTAATTTGTAAGGTACATTTTTCCTTAAAATACATGAATATGCTACAACATAGTTGGTATCATGGGACAATGATATCAATATTTCATAGTCCTTAGGGTTCAATAACTTTTCATAGAATATCCTACTTGTTTCACCTTGTCCTTGCTTGAAAGAAGGGTCAATTTGCAATTGCGGCAAGCCATTCGCATCGATGACATTAGTCTTATATAATAATTTGGTGTAAATTGTTGGAGCTGGAGGTACAGCAATATGTTCTGTAAAATTATATCTATGTTGATGGATAGCTTTTAAAGCACTCTCCTTGATGGCCCAGATACCACCGATGTAATTATATATCTTTTCTTTTCTTTGTAAATCAGGTGTACTTGACCGTTTGTCAAAAAGTAAATTATTTAAGTGATTTATCTCATTCTTGTGCATAAATTTATTACAAAATTTAGATAAACCTGATAGGTTTTTATATTTGCCATCATTATTTGAGGCTATTTGAATACTTTCATTCTCTACCAAAGTATATTTGTCAAGAAGCTTAATTAATCTTGGTGAATATAAAATATCCGTACCTATCCCGACAACATTCCCTCTGCTTCTAATTATGGCATTCATTTTACTATATATAAAAATTACACTATAAATGCATTAGTACTGATGAGTTGTACCTGAAAGATATATACATTTTATAAACATTCTGCTATAATAATATGATTAATGTTTTTATCTTATTCCAGTCAATTCCATTTTTTTGGTAAGTTTTATTTTTCAAGATTGACCTTTACTTTCCTTTAATGAAATCTTGTTAAAATGAAAATTATTACATAATGAACAAAACATAAATTTTGAAATATTAGTACATAATTAATATATTTCAATACCAAATATCTTTTTATTTAAAATGCATAAGTTAACTAGTAATTTTAAGAACAACAGATATGAAGCAGTCATTCCACCTCTTTAAATATAATCTGTTTCATATTAAATGATTATTGATTCGTGATTCTTTTGTGATTATAATTATTCTATTCCTTTTATTAAAATTATGTATTATTATATGTTACTTATTTTATGATAAATATTAGTTACTCAAACATTAATGATTAAGGAAATAATCATAATTTGAAATTTAGTGCATAAATATCTCTTAGATTTTTTTTATTTAGATTCTTGGCTAACAATTCTATAATTATTTAAACAGTGACTTCCTTCTCATTATCCCAATTTTCCCTAACAAATCTCCAATGTAGAGAAGTCAAACCAATTTTTTTATGATGTTTATCCTCTGTTAGAGTACCACTTGGTACATTCTTTGTTGATAGATTAAAGGCTTTTGCTAATTCTAAATATTGATCTTCTTCAGTTGGTTCACTGATTGAGGAGCTTTCTTCAGAAGAAGAAGATTCATCTGCATCGTAATTTACACAAGTAAACCATCTAGTTTGCCATGGTTTTCCTTCAGCTTCTTCTTCTTTTCTCATAGCTCTTTGTTTTTCTTCTAATGCGGTTTTATGTTGTGAAATTAGACCCATATCACCAGCAATGATAGCATCGGCAACTTCTTTCCAAGCCTTTCTCGATTCAAGTGGATGTTGTTGTTCAATTGGCTTAACATATAACTCACAAAGCTTTTGTTTTTCAGCATCAAAAAATAAGTTTGGTTCACTGTCCCCTAACTTTGGATCGTGTTTAACAATAGTAGATTGCTTTGACCATTGCCCATTAATAGTGTAAGTAGCTTTTGTCTTATCATCCATTTGTTTAGGATCTTTGAAAATTCTAGCTTTGAAAGTATTTTTTTTACCTGAAAAGTAACCTTTACCACTGTACTCAATTGTGCACAGTAAACCAGTTGAAGATTGAATAAAAGTTCTACCTTCCAATTCAGCATATGGAGAGGCTGCTAATATACCTTCAATATGCAGTGGAGGAAGTGTAATTAAATAAGTTTCATCATCCTCACCTACGTGTAACATTGCGTGACCGTATTGCTTAACATTTAAAGATAGAGTTTTGGAGAAGGAAGTTTTCAAATGATTATAACCATGAAGTCTGATATTATGTTTATCATTCATTATACTATAACCTGTCATTGGAGGATGGTGAGAGACTTGTTCAGTTAATAATACAGTTTCACCTAATTCTGGGCTGTCTTCATTACCCCATTTACCAACAAACAATTCACCTAAGAATGGGTTTAGAGGTTTCTTCTCGTTACCTTGTTTTTCAGTTCTTGATGCATATTGAGATCTCATTGTACAGATGAACCATCTGACAACGGCTAATAGTCTAGCCATTTCAGGAGATTCAACATTTTTATCAAATTCACATCTTTGTTTATAATTCTCATTATTAATTAAAGATGGTTCGATGAAAACTTCTTGGTAATCAGCCCAGTATCTTGGATATTCCGATAATGAAACAGGTGATAAAATAAATGGCGGAGCTGATAGCTTCGACAAATCACCATTAAATGATGCTAAAGATTTTAGAAACGAGGTCCATGTACTACTTTTAGCAACAGGCGTAGAAGACATTCTCAGATATTTTTAATTTGTTATATACTATGTTATATGGCGGATACTCGACCTATCCAGCAAATTGATCTTACAAAACTTACTACAGACTCAATAATAAAAAGTTATCTAAAAGATCAATTACAACAATTGACGATATACAGATACATCTTTATATATACTCATACATATATACTTATCTATCCATGAGTTATCAGATATAAAAAGCCACTTCAAACACTTTATCTTTTGGACAGACCTAACATAAACCAGTTAACGAAGTTACTCACTGATCTTCAATTAATTGTTTACTTTTATTGAATAGAAAGCTATCGTTTATACTCTCTCAAACCAACCAATTTGTTTAATGGTAAAGATGGTAATTGAACGACACAAATAAGGTATTTCTGATATCAAGAAATATTCGAATCACATCGCCTTGTGCACAAATTTCCACGAAAAGTACCCTAAACGAAGATATTCAATAGTTAAAGCACGGCGTATAACTTAAACGAAATTTCAACATCTACAAGTTTACAAGTTTACAAGTTTACAAGTTTACAAGTTTACAAATATGAATATTTTGGAAATTTAAATTAAATTTAGAAGAACAATAATTATTGACTCTTGTATACTATGAACAATGTTTCTATAAGAATTTGGCGTCGGTTACTTTTTGGTGTTTGCATATGAGCATAGAGTACTAGACAATATATGATGTGGTTGATTATTTTACAAATAGTACTTACTTGTTGATATATATGTACATGTATATACATGTTGACTATATTCTATTCCAAAGGGATAAGCCGAATTCTAATCCTTTTTCTGTTTGCTTATATCTAAGCGATGAATTATCATCTACTAATTGTTCTCCAAGTTCTACTTCTTTCGGTAGAAAAGTTGACAAATTCGCATTAACGTCTTCTTTAAAGTTTTTTAAAAGCATATCTTTATTTAAAAAGGTATCTACAACAGGTGCTGGCTCATTAAGACCTTGAACTGGCTGGATTTTTGTAATTAACCAATGATCTGCTATAGGAATAGCTTCATTATATATTTCAGCACCGCCAATAATATATATTCTTTCAACCTTATCTGTCAGCCTGTCTTTAATCTGTTCAATAGAAGCGTTCAGTGAATTACATAGATAATATGCCGAATCCTCAGATTCAACTAGATCCGAAGAATAACTCCTAGAGAGAACAACATTAATTCTATTGGGTAAAGGTCTGAATCTTGCAGGAATCGATTGCCATGTCTTCCTTCCCATTATCACAACATTCTTTTTAGTTGGATCCAATGTCGAAGTTGTTGTTTGCTTGAAAAACTTCATTTCCTTAGATAACCTCCATGGTAAACCACCTTGAAAGCCGATACCCATATTAGGCAGTAGACAGGCCACAACATTAATCACAGGAATTTTAGACATCTTGATAAACTGGGCTCTGCTTTCTTCTCTATGCAACCTTCTGAATCATTACAAGAAAAACAAATTATACCATTTCTTAATTGAAGCAACTAAATAGAACTATTAACTTACTCATAACGTTGAACAGTTAAAGTTATACGTACTTGTAGGATTATTGAGTATTTGAATTATCTTAACTTTGGCGTTTCGATATTTTTTTACTATAGAATGTGTCGCATAGTTAACTACAAAATGAAAAAAATTTCAAACACTATATAAATTTATATGCATTTGTTGAATGCTAATTTAAGTAATGAACTCGTCTAACAAGGTGATTTAACCAAATATAAGAAGGGCAACTCAGGCCACACGTTTAATAAATGCTTGTAAAGACAGGTAAAACAGTGATCAAGTCATCTTTTTCATTGTCTAGTACAGCCATTGATATTGTGGCAACAGTTCCTGCTGTGTTAGAGAACAAGAAAATTCCAATAACGGTAAATGTTGGATTAATAGATGAGAATAATGTATCAGAGAGTGGAGAGTATAGGAGTGATGATGTACGGGATATATCTCAAACAAATCTACAATGTTATCATTATTCGATACCATCAAGATTGAAAAATCAAGAAGTTGTGAGCTCTGTGCTATTAGATACTAATAATGATCAGATAAGAGATATTACCAGACAATTGAGTATATTATTATGTAAGAAATATGGTTACCCATGTTATGTTTCGTGGTCAGGCAATGATTTATCTGCTATGGCGTCTATGGATCATATTTTTGTAATCAAAGAATGTACAAATTTCATTAAGGAACTAATGAGCAAGTAGTTTACCTCTAATTATAAAAATATCAATAAATAAATTATAATGCATAATCAACTATATAAAAAACAAAAAAAATAAAGACATTTACATACAAATTAACTAAATTATTCTTTCATTGCTATTATGGTAATCAAACCTTTGATTACAAACATATTAGGAAAAAAAAATAACTTGTCAGACTGCCAGTCACGCCCACCCTTTAATATCAATCCTTTCCAAGAAGGAAATACATTGACAGGGTCAAGATCATCGCGCCAAAAAGATTTCAACATGTGACAAGTCACATTTGAATTCATGAAATAGCAAATAACCAAAACTTCTCAAAATAAGACAAGTAAACTTATCCAATCTGAAAAGTTTATTTTAGATGGCCGAACAGCTAAGTGTTGCGGACCAAGCTAATAATAAAAATTGATTGTTTCTCACTCTTGGGCATAACGGTTCTGCGGCTCATCAACCAAGTTGGATTCAGTGGCTCTTATGAAGAGTCAAAGAGTGACGATTCCTATAGAAATGATCCTACTGTAGAATGTGTTAGTTAATGATATCCATAAAAAAACTTAATCCAAATTACCAGACCGAACAGCCATAAAGAACACCGATACTTTCCTTGTCCACAATTAAATTGCAAAACATCGAAAACTACCAAAACATTCATCATAACTATTCTAAATAACAAAATAATTTAATTAATATAACAATATTATTGGTATATTACATACTGAAGTACGTCGACACTTTTTTTGTAAGGGAACAAAATAGAATTAATAAAATACATGAATAGAATCAAATTAACTTTTCCAATAATATTAGAATAACGCTCCTTTATATATCTTTTTTTTTACTAAAATTTAAATGAAAAACTTTAAATTTTGAAAAATTAATGACAAATTTTTCAATTCCATAACTTGTTAGGTCTTTTTTCCGCCAGGGTAAATTTAAAAAAAATTATAACTAAGTAGGCAGTCTGTGCAGCAGTTTCTTCGCGTAACATAATTTGACAAGCCAATATTTCATTTATACCCTCGGTGGTTTCTGTAAAAATTAAAAACTTTTCCTTTAAAAATTTTCAGTTGCCACAAAAGAGGGCGGGTAATTAATCTAGTGATCATGAGTTTTATGTGACTGCGACACCCATACACCCAGACAAGAAATTCAGTTTTTCACTTTGCCAGTTTTTTAGTATTGTTTTAATTTTTTCAATTTTTGCTGTTGGGGGAGATTGCTTGCGAGAGTCACGACCACGGAACATGCATTTCCTTGCTCGGGCACGGATAAGCAAGAGTATTGCAACGAGTTATCGCGTTCTTCTTTGCATGCCCAGCCACACATCACTGAACTCCCATACTAATGCTTAGGATCTAGTGTCAGCGTGGGTGTCCGCCAAAAATCCTTTCTGTGGCTCCGTCCACTGCTAGAGAGAGAAATGTACTGTTCCCTCTGTCCAGCTGCCTGCAGGCAGCTGGACAGCTAGCCAGTGCCGCTCTTTGGCAAGCCTGTGTAGCCGCCTCTTGTCAGGATGTCCTTCTACCTACTGCCAAATGATGGTAGTGCTTTCTAGGTTTTAGTATCCTGGAATCTTCCCTTCTGTGTAACTGCCACTACACGGGTCTGGCAGTATACTCAACTTTGGTATTATTCACTATTGTGAATAATTTTTCATTGCCCATGAGGTGACAACATTGTCAACCTTAACAATACACTTTCACCTTCTTGTGCTATAGACATAAGTTTCAAACTTGTAATTGTTAATTATTACTATTGCATGGTTCAGATTATCTAGATTTTATGTAGTTTGTTAGTTGATTAAAAAAACGTTGTGTATTTAAAAAGAATTAGTTGCGAAACTTTATTCTAGATTATCCTTTGTCATACCCATAAGAACCATATAAAACTATCCAAAGATGGCTGAATCCCATAGATGTATGTTATAATCGTCAAAAACCTTTAAAATTGGAAATGGTGGTATAGATTTGAAAGAGAGTCGAGAGAAGAATAGCAATTGGAAAATGACTGTGCATGTCCACGATAGTGATTAGAAGTTGCTTGTTGTTATTTTAACAATATGGTAGGCTTCCAATTGAGTTCGATAGTTAACAGTTAGAATATCAGAATATCAAATGTTGGATAAAGTGATGGCATACTGTCATTTTCAATTAAGAACATTGTAAGAATCATAGCATGGAGCTCACATAGTATATATGAAGTGAGATTGAAATTTCAGAAGATCAGGTATTCAACATAATTTAACTATACTTTTCTTCATGTGCAGCAACTTCGAGAAGCGAACTATATGCAGTTTCTATATATATTGTTATTTGCTTCATATTCTTAAATCTCTGAATCACTTCTGTCACCAAGATATATTGTGAACCAAGTTCAACTTACTAACATTATCATTCGTTGTTATATTTATTTTTTGCTTTCATTATTTATAATGAAATAAGATAACTATACGTGAGTTTATATTACTGCAGTGTACGTCAAAGGTAAGCACTTATCCTACCAAAGATCTAAGAGTGTTAACAACCCAAACGTCTCCTTGATCAAGATTGAAGGTGTTGCTACTCCACAGGATGCTCAATTCTACTTAGGTAAGCGTGTTGCTTACGTTTACAGAGCTTCCAAGGAAGTTAGAGGTACTAAGATTAGAGTCATCTGGGGTAAGATTACCAGATCTCACGGTAACTCTGGTGTTGTCAGAGCTAAGTTCAGAAACAACTTACCAGCTAAGACCTTCGGTGCTTCCGTTAGAATCTTCTTATATCCATCCAACATCTAAGCATTTTAACATATAATATAACTTTTTATGCTTGTTTAAATACTAACGTAGGTAGAGGAAATTTAATAAATCAATAATTATATATAAATTATAATTTTACTCTCAAGTTTTATCAGTTTTTATATTGTATAACTATATAGAAGTAAGAACACATAGATGGATATGGACACTATCTACTATGAAGTTTAGCTTACTCTTTCGCTAACTATGAGAGAGATTGTCTAACAAAATAGGGTATCATATTATTTAGTATTTATTATTATATTATTTAATATATAGTTTTATTTTATTTGTAAACCTCAACACCACAAACTTTACGATAATACTAATATGGCATTCGGAGTAGTGAGAACACAATAATTATGCTCTCATGCTTCTTCGTTTGAAAAAGTCTATTACTCTTTTGGCAGTAGATTGACCTTTTTGACCAGAATCCTTGATTTTAGAATTACTATTAGAACTTTCATCATATTTATAATCCATATTGATCAAATTATTATTTTTCTTGTCGGTTCCAGAAATATTTGCTACCATTACGGAGGCCCTTTTAGACTTATCTAAATTGGATCTCATTCTAGTGCTTGTATTAATGGTCGAATATCTCTTACTTGGATCATATTTACTGCTAGATTGTTTGACACTATTCCGCAACATCTTAGAAGTACTATCTTTGGTCTCAATTCCATTAGAAGATGTTGATATATTTTGGGGCGATCTTGTATTTTTAGCTGAATCTAGTCCATTTTGAGAATATGATACTACTTCTGAACTCAAATTCCTTTTAGATGAGCCAAATGATGACAACGATAAGAAGCTGAATCTTTTCTTATTTATTGCATTATCAGTGTTTAAAGCATTTTGAGGAGTATCAGAATCACTTTTCAATGATAAATTTTTGACATCAGTTGAGATCAAATGAATGGAGTCATTCATGGTCAAGTTGCTTGAATTCCCATTATCCTTATCTAAATATGGGTATTTATTTTCATTATAAGTCGAAGTTTGCTTTCTGTTTTCATGCATTTTAATATTATTATTTTTCATACTTTCTTTAGATGTTTCATTAAGTATTAATGAAGGCACTGAATCATATACGATCGAATTCCTAACATGCTCTGTATCCTTATCTTTATTGAGGTGGTATCCCATCAACAAATCTGAATAATCAGCAGATGAAGAATTTGGATGATATGAAGTTGGTCTGGGTTTTTTATGATTAGAACTCAAGTATGTATTATTATTCCTGAATTTAACATTTGTTGTCATTTCAGAGTTCCTTCCTAAACTGTCCTCAATTATGGTATCATATTTATTATTTATTGGATACGATGTTGTATTATTTTCATGTATAATATCATTAGATGCAGAATATGGATGAGTTGAATGATTAGATGCAAATTGTTTCATATTTCCTGTATTTTCCACAGGCTTGGTATTGTTAACACCAGCAGCGACTACTGCCTGTAATGCAATAGAAGCTGCTGAATTAGTACTTATATGCTGTTTTGATGTATTGCTATGATGGTTGACGATGTTTGTTTCTTGTGATTGTTCATCATCAGGTAAAAATTGTTTGGACATGATGTTTGATGGAGATTCTTGAGCAGGGGCAGGTAATGAATATCTGTTATAATCTATTACTAATGTGTTACGTTTTTCAGCTCTGGTTATGTTTGATGTAGATATCTTAGTATTAGTTAGTGTGGAGTCTGCTTGACTACTTGTTTGTCTCATGCTGCGTCCTTTATGTGATGTGAAAGATGATGAACCACGTAATTGTAGATTTTTACCTGATTTATACGCCACATCATCCCATTGTTCAGGTGATACTGACAAAAATTGGATATGGGGTCTTAACCACTCGTGATTTTTTATATTTCTGATATTTAACCTTTTAATTGGATTAGCTACAAGAATTTTTCTCAACAAATCTCTCTGTACTGGATTAATATATTCTGGAAACTTTAAAGGTGTCTTAGTAATATATAAATAAAGTTTGGCAATATCATCACCATCTGGATTTTGTGGATCATCATCCCATGGTAAGTAACCTGCTAACATTGCAAATAATATAATACCACATGACCATACATCTGCTTTTCTCGCTTCATAAGGTTCTGTGGTGACAACCAATTCAGGTGCTGCATAACATGGAGATCCACATGATGTTTTCATTAGCTCATTCTGTTGTGAGAATTCATTAACAAATCCAAAATCTGTTATAATTAAATTTTCATGCTTATCCAGAAGTAAATTTTCAAGTTTCAAATCTCTATGTACTAATCCCTTCGAATGCATATAATGAACACCACTTATTAATTGTGCAAATAGCCTACAAGCTGATGATTCTTTTAATCTTCTTTTCTTCTGTATATATTTATAAAACTCACCACCAGAAGCAAATTCCAAAACGATCCCAATATATTTCGAATTTTGTAGGACCTCCTCCAACTTAACAATGTTAGGATGTGTTAAATGTTTTAAAGCATTTATCTCTCTGTATATTTTTGTCTCCTTTTCAGAATACTTTAATATTGCATCTCTTCTTATTAACTTGATTGCAACTTGTTTTGGTATATCGACTTTTGAAGTAGTTTTAGTCCATCCTAACTTAACTTTACCAAACTCACCTTCACCTAACGTCGAGCCAATGTAATAAGGTCCAAAGGTAACATGCTTTCTCCTATTAGACATCAAAGACCCATTCTGTTTCTCACCATTCACATTATCACTATAGCCTCCATAGTACGTATTTCTCTGCACCCTAGATGACATGGAAAACACCAAACTTCCTGTATATTTCTGTATCCTCTAACCTGAAAATAAATATTTCATGTACTTCTAACCTCAAGCAATTGAATCCAATTGAACTATACAAATATAGATCCCACCGAATTCAAAATTTATCTTTGTTCTTGTTGCCTCTGTTCTCAATTTGCAATTCAAGAACAATAACAACAACAAATATGCCAGTTCAATGACACTTTCAATATTTATATTATAACCTGCACTGGCCTCATCAACCAACAGAATCAAAATAATTCACAACTGGTCACTTGTGTTACTTTATCCAAACCCATTATGAATCACAATATATTTATTTATAGATATCTCATTTATAATATTTTAATAACAATGTTTCTATCGCGATTTCTATGCGTTATATATAATTTGAAATATCGATGTTACGAAACAAGCCAACACGAAAAGTCAAGAGATCTGTGAGGAAGAGGACATATGGAGTACAATTGAGAGGACATTTACTGAACTAATAAGGAAATGGACAATCGATGAATGGCAGATAAGTTATCCTATGGGTTAACTGTTTTTTAATTGTGTTTAGTAGTTGGTTGCTTTGATTACTTTGATTACTTTGATTACTTTGATTATTTTGATTATTTTGATATATATTGATATATATTGATATATTTATTTATATACATGAAATTAAATGAAGTGATTGGTGTCATTAACATATGCCATCATCTTTTGTTAAAAGGTATATTTAGTTGCTTTTGTAGTTTGGGGATTGATGGAAAGAAATCTCACACGTACAAAAACAATAATCAGCTTAAACAAAAGATAGTTTACTCTGAAGATTTAACGATACCGACTTTTGCTGGTCTGATAACTCTGCTGTTCAATGTGAAACCTACTTGTTGGACATGGAAGACGGTACCTGGTTCCTTATCTTGTTGTGGTAATTCGAAAGTGGCTTCATGCTTATTAGGATCGAATTGCTCACCTAATGGATCTAATTTTTCAATACCATGTTTCTTCAAAGTTTTTTCAAAAATATCTCTTGTCATCTTGACACCAGTGTACAAATCATTAATTTGTGCAGATTTTTTCAAGTCTTCTTCTGTGAATGAGTTCAATGCATGCCCAAAATTGTCTACAGACTCCAATAAATCCTTGGCAAACTTTTGTAAAGCAAAATCCTTTGCTTTTTGAACATCCTTCTTGGTAATCTCTTGCAAGTTTCTGAAATCAGCAACAGATCTTAATAGTCTATCTTTATATTCCGCAGACTCCTTAGACTTGGCTTCATACTTCTTCTCCAACTCCTTGAACTTTTTCTGATCCTCTGTTAAATTAGCATCTTCTTCCGCAGCAGCCTTCCCAGCTGCCGACTCGGTGGAAGATTTGTCTTCACTCTTAGCCTCAGCAGAGTAAAATCTCGTTCTCCCTAGCTGCATCGACCTAAAAGAGATGGCTCCAGACAAACCACCAGCATTTCCCATTACCATTGGCTTTCCCACAACTCTGTTCGCACCAATCGCAACATTTCTTAAACACATAGTATAAGCTCTCATCGTTTCTTAATATTCAAATATGATCGTTTGATTTACTTTACTTATCCCACTTGTCAAACTCTCTACTTTTAATAAAAAAACCCAAGCACAACAAATAATAATTCAAATACCAAAAGAACATAACGATGAACAATAAAATAAACGGACAATACAATCTAACCATGAATACTTAAATGTAATTTTGACTTACAAGTCACTAATAGTTTATTCTTGTCGCTTAAAATATCTTCCAATATTCGAATTATTCTTAGAGCGTCGTTTTGACGTCGAATTTTAAACCGAATCAAGACGTGGTTACCCTGCACACGCCTTTCTTGACCATGGATATTGGTATAAAGTGTCATATTGTTGAGTGCTGATGCTTGTGTTTATACATCCATTGATGCCTGTCGTTAGGTCAGTTGGCATCAGATTGGATCTTGATGAGGTGCTGGATGAAATGCCTTCAATTTTGGGCGGTTAAACGAGTTGTTTTGAGACCTGCATTAGAATTACCGAGTAGAGTGTCGTCCAAGAAACCATGTAAAAGTTTTATAACTGTGTATTTTCTTTCTCTATTTATACATAAGTATTGAAAAGTCATATGAATTATATAATGCTAACGTTTTTTTATTTTATAATATCTATCTTGATTTTGTTTTATTTGGGTTGGTTTCAGATTTTCAAGTAAAGTCAGTTGTGCATGTCAATATGTGAAATAGGTAATGTGTTGTAATATATGTTAAGTTGTCTATGTTTATTGTTCATCTTTCCAACATTTCTTTATGAATTTTTCCATATTGACTTTCTTTTTCATTTGGCCTTGAACCCACGGATGGTTGATCATTTGTCTTGGAGAAGGACGTTCTTTTGGTTCTTTTTTAAGGCAATATTCTATAAAGGATTTGAACGATTTGCTCCAAATAATGTTCAATTCTGGTTCATCGTTTAACTCTGGTGTGAAGGTAACGATCATCATCAACAATTCTATAGGCGCGATATTTCCATTGTTGCTTAAAGTTTTCTTCTCTTCGTTACTTGATCCAAATGGGAATTTTGCTTGTGCAACCTCTAATAGTGTCAATCCTAAAGACCAGACATCACATGTAACACTGTAAGGTTGTCCTTTTATTCTTTCTGGTGCCATATAATATGATGTACCTGTGAAGGTTGTTGCAAGTGAGTTCACCGCTTCACCACTAACACCAAAGTCACACAATTTAATTTCACCTTTATCATTTAATAAAATATTCTGTGGTTTAATATCTCTATGTATCACTTTTTTTTCATGTAAATAAGATAATCCCTTTAAAACTGACTCTGCAATTTTACCTAAAACTTTCTCACTAATTCTACCACCCAGTTTTAACAAATGCTTGTAAATGGCGTCTAAAGATTTACCACCCATATATTCCATTGCAATCAGAATAGTTGAATTTTCCAAATCTTTAAACATTCCGTAATATTGTACTATATATTTACATTTGAAACTTTTATTAAATTGAAGTTCTCTGAAAATTTGCTTTTGAAATTCTGGATCACTGTTCAACGTATTAATAGTCTTCAGAGCAAAAATTGTTGATTCATTTTTCAATTTACATTTGACAACTGATCCACCTGCACCTTCTCCAAGTAAATTTAATGTAACTATCTGATCTTTAATATTTGAATAGTGTAAAAATTTTTGATCGAGATTATTGATATCTTGACCAATACCATTGTCATCAGCTGAATTACCATAAATACTTGAATCGTCTAACCTTGATTCTAATGAATCTGCAGGCGCAGATGTTCCTGATTTTATTGGACTATCACTATCATTTCCGTATGTTGATATGATGTTCGATGAATATGAATCCATTGATTGATTATTTTCTGGTCTCTTGTATATATTATTCGATGTTTGTTTTTCATTAATAACTAGCTTTCTTAGAGTGGTCTGCAAATCAGAAGGTGAATTCATTGTTGATTTTTGTGAATTTCCATTAGAGTTAGCTGGCATAGTAGGAGAAAGTTTTAAATTTTGACTCATTACTAAAGCAGGCAATGGAGGAGGCAAAGGTCTATGTTTTTTTGTAGATGATGATGGTGATGATTGATTCGAACTGCTTGAATATGGTTGTTGCCGTATGTTACCATGGCTTGAATTTGGTACTAAAGTAGAATCAGAATTGGACGATGTCAAAGACCCAGAGGTTTTTGGAGATACAGTTGTTGAAACAAAACTAGACGACACTGGTGGAATTGTCAAGGAATTTAATCTTGGGTTCAGCTTCCCATTGCTATGATTAATCACCTTGGATGAATAAACATGTTGAGAAGATGATCTCATAGATAAATCCACATCATCAACAGATGCTCGCACACCAGATGAATCCGATAGCTTATTAATCGGCGGAAGTTTTAACTTTGGAGTTCTCGAATTCGGTCTTGCCGATTCAGGTGGCCTAAACAAAGAAGACATTATTTCTATTCTATAATTTCCAACAGAGTATAAAGTTTTACCCCAATGTGCAATGATATCTATATCTATATCTATATCTATATCTGAACAGACCTAAATCCTTTCTTAGTCAAAAATCAGAGAAATTAAATTTTCTGATTATTTAAAACCCTGAACTCCACGAATTAACTTTATAAAGAGAGTAGATATATTCTCAACTCTCGCAATGGAAAATTTAATAGCTGACTACAATTTTTTTGATCTGCAATCCAGCAATATTAAATTCCAGTTATTACAATGATCAGGTTTCTTCTCATTATTCTAAAATATTATACTATATATTCGGTGAAATTTGAATCCTGTTGACTGAAATTGAATTTAATTCTGTTGCACGTGACCATTGGTTATGAAGAACTGTACTGTCTGGGTTTAGGTTTAGCTTTTGAAAGGTGCCAAATTGCCTGGTAATGACGTTAATGATAAACTGGGCATTCGAGTTTGGGTAGGGTTCAATGGGGTATCTAGTGTTGTTCCGATTAGAAGATAGCAAGAAGCCAGAAGCTGAAAAGCCAAGAAGAAAACAGGAATAAGAGACCTTCACTACTATTTCATTTCAAATTATTTTGCATTATATATAATTATATATAATTATATATACTGTATATACTTCACGAATCTGTGGATATTGGGTGAACTAATTATCGTCGGAGACGTATGGCTTGTAAATTGTGATCAAGCTGTCATCGTCTACTGTAGTGATCAAATTGGAGACAATCGAATGATATCCTACGGCGTTTCTTCTGCCGGTGTTAGTGAAGGACCTTCTAGAGCCTCCAGTATGTAAGAACTTCAATGAATCAGTTTTAACGTTCTCGTCTACAGGATACTTCACTTCGACGTTATCGTCATCATAGTTAGAGAAAAAATTCTGTAGGTCCCAGTGGTACACATCGCCTGAGCCACCAACGGAAAGGAATTCTGAAGGAGAAGTTGGGGAAAATTTCACATCAACAACAGAATCACCACCAGAATGATGCAAGGAAATAACTTCGTCTTGAATTGGTTCCTCTCCATTTTGTCTATTTGTTAAATCAGTAGCAGCGTTTGTGACAGAACGAATATCCCAGACTTTAACAATACCTGTGTCTGAGCCCGTAACAAATAGTGTGTCAATGACTGGTGAAACATCAAATGATGTCAAGGCACCGTTATTTGGGTCGCTAAGAACACATGTTGGCTCACCACCTGTTCTTGTGTCCCAAAACCTTATTATATTATCGTCAGAGCATGTACCAAATACATGGTTGTCAAAAAATCTGACAGAATGCGTAACTGTTGTTCCTGGAACATAAACTTTTCTTAAAAGTTCACCAGGTTTTCCAGCATTATCAACAAGTTTCAAAATACTATCGCTATTTGGTCCTTGTGATTGAGATTTCACAACTGTTTCATAGTCTACCGATAATGCAAAGTCAGAAATTGCCATTTTATCTTTATTCTTAAGGGTATGAATCGACGAGTAGGAAGTACCTGGGCCGATGTATTCTTGCATAATATGAACTGGAACACGAATACCTTCCTTGAACCATGCTAATGACCCACTGTCTGCCATGACAATAGCATTGTTATCTTCATTTTCACCTAGGTAAACTACTTTACTTATACTTTCACCTTGATAAGTCCATTTCGAAACAAGGGGTTTCTTTTCAACCTTATTAAAGGCTTCACCATACGTAGAAGACTTTGCAATCTTCTCTCTTTTAGCCTCCTTTTCTACAATTTGTTGATCTTCCTGAGACTCTAGAACATCATCATCTAAAAAGCTGTCTATTGGCAATTCACAAGGAATTTCATAAATATCCTTACCTTGGGAGTACAGTAAGCTGGTTTCTAATATCTTCTTTTCATTATAAGGAACTACTTTGTCTGTAAATGTAATCGACTTTTTATAACGAGCAACATTATCAACACTAGTTTGAAATGTAGGTTTAAAACTGGAAATATGCTGATAAGTAGAACTTCCCTTTTTCCAAACGTTTGTCATTTTTTTTTGATCACTTTTTATTTATGTTTGTCTAGTTCAATAAACTTATATATCCCTTTGCAAATGCCCTTTATTAATCAAGTTTAAAAGACAAGACTACAAAAGAGTTAGACGAGCTATTTTCCAAATACATTACGAAATATAAACTGCTTTATATATTTATTCTTCAGCAGTTAAATGAAGTACAGTATTCTACATCTTAAAAATTTTTTCCCCAAAATATTTATCTATATATATGTTCCTTGAATTACAATTATTAAGACTAAAAAAACGGCAGCATATTGCACCTAGCAAAGTTTACTTTTTACTTAAAATGCATTGGCATGCATCTATAAATTCTTAAAGTTTATGATACATCTTTTGCGGTGCTTCCCAATGCAATTACCTAAATAGTTACTGAAATAGGACTGGCAGTCAATACGATAATTTGTTCTTGCTCCTGCCATAAGTTGAAGTTCATAATTTTGATAGTCAGGTCTGAATTATCATTGCCCTGTACAACTCCATCCAGAGAACTGGAGTTCACTCAAGAACATCAATTCTTGATTATGAAATTACGTTCTTGTTCTGCTTCTTCTATGAAGACTAACACTTACTCATCATGGGCTAATATATTATACTAATGTTCGTTCTATACATGAACTACCTTTCCATTCTCTACATGTAATATGCGTGGATATTGTCAAAAGGTTTGCTCTTTGCATGGTACTTGACATATACGAGCAATGAGAGGAACCAAGAGGACATTTCCAGTTTATACTCTTGTTCTGCTCTCTTGGAGCCTAGAGTAGACTAGAGTAGAGAAAAGGGACATAGTTTCTTGGTTACTGAATAAGTGACGAAGAGGTGATATCCAGTATATTCATAGTAAGAAAATTTTTCTTTTGCATAAGATGGTATGGTATATATTTCTAATATTGCAGAAAAATTTTTTGTATTGTACGGTAATAACTCTAAATGGCTATAGAAACGATGGTTAATTATAGTTTATTAATGTTGATGATCAGTCGGATCGTTTAATTTTTTGATTTTGAGATTTGTATCTAAACTTTAGATAAGATTTGTGACTATTTGGGTATATGATTAATGGTATTAAATTTGAATAATGATTTTTATTGCTCTATTTATAAGTGTTTAAATTTTACTTGAACGTACTGTAGATAAGTTATGTAGCACTGCGTCGTATTTTTCCTTGACCTCTTTACAATTGACATCCGAGGTGATAACATTAGATGGTCTAGTGGGGCTAACTACTGGTGATTTTATATTGTTGATGGCTGGGCTTAGTGGGGCTGGGTTATTAGCCGATATGCTTTCGGAGTTTGTAATTGTATTCAGAATTGCATTGCAATCGGTTCCAGTATTTTGGCCAAGCTCCATTCCTGTAGAACTGAATGTTGACCCATAAATACTCCCCAAATCAACTGTTTTTTGTGTCACACTATCAATTAAATCTTTAATGGAGTCAATACCTTTGGCCTTAATAACAGCTCCTCTAACTTCGTCACCTGATGGAATCTTAGCAAATACTCTATCTGTTGATAAAGGATATGGATTAGTCGTATATGTTTCATTGCTATCAGCTGAAGGCTGTATTGGTAACACATCAGAAATTTTCTTATCGTTACTGCTTCCTTTAGAATTCAATGAAGATTCAGTTACACGAGGTACAGTTGATTGAACATTTAAATTTGAAGACATCGTAGATTCTTCTAGTTGTTCACTGTCAGGGTAAAGTGATCTTTGTTGTTGAACAAAGAAACCCCACTTATGTAGCTCACCTTCTTCTTCTTCTTGCTTTCTACGGCTTTCAACAGCACCAGAACTCTGTCTTACTAGTAATGGTTTACCAGTGAACACATCAATAACTCTACCAGAATCCGTAGCCATCAAATGAGGTCTGACCGGAGCTGCTGGGGCTACTGAAGTCACTGGGTTTTCGATAGTTTCTATTTGATCTGATGAATGGTGCTGTGTTAAAGATGGCTTATATGACCCCATTATCGATGCTAACTGAGGAATATTTGAAAACGTTTCTAAAATATGAGTCAAATTTTGCTCGACTAATAGTAATCTCAATAGATTCTCCTTTTCCTGAAATGAGATATCACCTGAATGTTGTTTCTCGAATAATTGATCAATAGTTTCTGATGCATGTTTATGAACATTTTGTAATTTTTCAATATATTTCTTAAATAAATACCTTCTTGTAGAATCGTCTGCTTTTGTATCTCTATCTAAGTTTTGCATTAACTTTTCAGCAGTTTCAGTCATTATTGTACCGTCAAATAATAAATCATCTTGGGAACTTAATTCATCCAGTTCAAAATTAGAATCTGTCATCCTATTCATATTTCTTACCAAACATAAAGCAATCCTAGAACTAATATCTTGTGGAATGTCGTCATAGTTAATATCAAAACCGATCAATTTTGGTGACTCCTTTACTAATGAATATAAAGAACCATATAATGCCAAGAAATTTGATTTGGTACCATCAGATCCTCCACTCTGATTTGTATCATCTGTCTTAATACTATTGTTACTTGTTTGAATAATGTCATTAGTTCTATCAGATAATGGTGTCATAATTGAAACATGTGTTATATTTGAACACTTCAACAATATTGAACATAACAATGCGATATCTTTGTAGTGCAAATTATTATTATCAAAATGAATTCTATGAAGTTCAGGAAATCTTGGTAAATATTTGTGCATGAATGGTAAAACTTCTGGAAATATTTGTGGTAAGTTACTCAAATCGAGGAATTTTAGATTTGGTAATTTAGCCAAGTACTTTAAAATTAAAGCTGCATCATGACCTGAAGTTAAGTTGGTACTACTCAAGGTAAAATATTCTAATTTATCGTAATTCAAAGATGAAAGTTTAGAAACGATTGGTTTAACTAATTCGGACAAATCATTAAAAGATAAATCTATACCTTGAACATCATATTTTGAAGCCCAATTCATTACACTTTTCAAATGTGAGGAATCTATATCCGTTGCTGCTAAACCTATTCTTAAATGGGTTTCCTGAGTATTTTCAGATCCGGAATTATCATCAATAACTAACTCATTCCCTTTGATATTTTGAAGTTTCGTTTCTTGAATTGCAGCTTCTGCAAATGAATTTAATATTGTTTTAAACGTTTCTCCTGGAATTTTGTTGATTTTAATACCATTCAGTAATAGTTCTTCTAATGCTGGCATTTGTTCATCTGTTGTAATCAAACTTTTAAAATCAATTCTCTTTACAAGTACTCGAGAAAACAAGTTCCAATCCATATTATGACGATATAAATTTTCAGGTAAATCAGATCTAACCTTTGTTTGTGATAAGTCAATTTTTCTTAGAGTTTTGTTTATTAATAGGAATTTGCAAAGTAATTGCCAACTTTCTTTATCAAATGTTACATTTCTAAGACCTAATTTTTCTAAAATGGATGAATTGGATAATGATGTAATCAAAATTTTAAACATAAGTGGAGTTAAATTGACGTTATCGAAAATCACTGTACTGATTGGTACTATGGCTAAAAAGTCACAAAATGATAATATATCAATTAAAGTTGGTTTTGGATTCAAAAATTTTAAAACTTGTAATGGAGCAGTTTTCCCTTTTACTTGTTTTAATGTTGAAGGAATTGGCAAAATTTCTCTTAAATGACAGCATCTAGTATATACTACATCTAAAGTTAATTCTTTATCTTCATTATCATCTCCATTACTTTCTTCTGTTTCACCTTCATTTTCAAAATAGTTCTCATGTGAATGGATCGGTTTATCAATAGAATTAAGTTTCTCTTGATGGAATGTTTCTTCCGGTTCGACTTCTTCTGCTGTCTGATCTTGAGTTGCCAAAGTTGCTGGTGCTTGTTTCGATGAATTATGACTACTATGTGCGATATAATTAGAAACCTCATTTGCAATTCTTTGTGCAGCATAATGAGCTTCTTGTTGATGCTTTTCTGATTCTTTTTGTAATCTTTTAAAATTATCCAATGCCAATTTATATTCTTTTGAATTTTTATCGTAGGTTTGTTCAGTATTTGGATCAGATTTAGAAGTTGAATTTGAAATACCAATAGAAATAGAAGGAGTATCCCCGATCATATGGTCTGGGACCAAGATATTACCTTGTCTTGGCTTCCTGGAAGGTAGTTGTTGTGGTGGTTCATTTTGGAATGAATCTACTGCAAATGCCACTCTCTTCAATGATATCGAGTCTACTACACTCAAAAGTGGATCATTGCCAATAACATGTCCAAATAAATTGGAATTTACTTTGGGGGTTGTTAAGTTCGAACTATCTGTACTTTCACTACTCATTGTACTGCTTGTAGTTAATCTACGTACAGGAACATGACCAACAGTTGCTGGACTATCTAATCTTGGGGAAAGAGGTCCATTGTTATTACCTTCCACAGAGGATGATGTATTATTAGCCGCCGAGAAGGGATTAGATTGTATGCTTAATTTTTTGGTCATCAATGCTGGTGCTGAGGATGGAGGAGTTACCAAATCATTCTTAGCTGAACCAGCTGCATTTTGCGATGTTGTTGATAAAGCGCTAGTTGAATTTCTTCTGCCGAACAAGGAGCCAAACAGTGATTTTTTTGGTTTTTCCAAATTCGCTACCTTTAGAGGTTTCCCCAATTGGGAAGATGCAGAAGCAGACCTGCTTGTATTCGAGGCAGTCTTCCCAATATGTGCAGTATTCACAGAATTCGATCTTTTAATATTAGACTTCTTTCCTGAGTCACTAATGATATCCGGAGAACTCGCTTTCAACGAACTTTTTATTGGAAGCAATTCCTTATTCTCCGAAGATAAAACAGCATTCGAAATGGACATCGACCTTTGCTTCTTCACTGTGATGTTTCCCGACGTTGCATCCTGTGATTTATTATAATTTGTCTGTGGCAGTATTAAATTTGACTTCTGAGCTTTACGCTTTCCCTTATAAAGCCAATCGACCTGGATATCAATATCTGGACTCACATAATTATCATAGTTCAGATGATGTTTCAATTTGCGCATTCCCATCTTATAAATATATATATGTATATACCTTATGACTCTGATACGCAAGTAAATTGTATAGATGGACTCTGTACCTTTTCTCCACCTAAAACCCACTATGTCTGAAAAGCACTAGATTAATAAGAAACTAACTATATGGCTGGCGGAGTAGAGGAGGGTGCAAGGATTGACGGTTGATGAAGGCGACCAATCTATTTGGTTCTCGCACCTTTGGTAGCTTGATGTGCATTTACATATATACATACATATATATATATGTAAATGCACATTGTAGCACAATACCTATTATCACAGAAAACCACCATAGTATAAAATTTAACAATAATGAGTTATTTCCTACTGTAGTGCAGGGCATAAAAATTTGTAGAAACGATAGAGCAGAAGAAACAAGTTACAAGTTAGAGAAACATCTGCTGTGGCGAGTGAGATCAAGGCAGGCGAGAAAGAAACAGGGCCGGAGACAAGACGTAGGTGAGGCGGACAAAGAGCGAAAAAGAGAAAAAGAGAAAATTTGAGAGATGCGAGTGAGGGTAGTTTGGCAGAGTGAGGTTTGGAAGACGGGGACAGAATGGTATTTCGTTATATGCGTGGATTTATCGAATGTGAGGGATCAAGGAGAAGCAGGAAGAATGAACTAAAGCATTAGCAGTTGTCGAGTGGACAGATAGGAGGAGCTCATTATGCGTTAGAGACTTCTTTTGTCTTTTGCGAAAACAGCACGTATGACAGGAGGGCAGTAGGTGCGATGAGTGTATGTGTTTTACGACGATCGCGAGCTTGCTGTGATATCACATGCTCAGAGAACAGGTATGAATTGCCCGGTTACATTGTTTTTTCCTAATGTTGTTTCTTGTTATCATTCATCCGTTACATGGTGTGTTCCATGGAAGAACATGGGTAAATGTAATTTCTCTTTATTTTTTTCCCCTTTCTGTTCTGTTTTCTTCCAGGGGAAGAAAACAGAATGAAGCGGACTTGTGAGCGGATTAGCAGCGGAGAGCAGGGTTACCTCCGGAGCCGCTGTCTTCTGTTGTCAAGGGGCGTGAGAACATTCTCCGATGTCTTGGTCTTGCGGCCAAAGAAACGATTTTTTGGAAAAACAGTTGAAAACAGAACAAAAAAATATTTTTGTTTGCACGTGACATGCAAACCTTCGTATTTATGTACTCTCCCACGAATTGGGTCACATGAATTGATGAGTAGTTGTAAAATATCCATTATACCCCTTTGATCGACCTTCTCCGAACGCCGGATTGTTGCACCCTAAATTTTCGAAAACTATTTTCATTTTGTCTATTTTTTGTGTTTCTTATGCCGCGGCTCGGTCCTTAGGGTTTTCTATTGCTGGCGCTCCAACACACCCCCTGACACAATAGCCGCACAAAAGACCCTTCTACAGGGAAAAAATGGACACGGTCATCCTAGTATCTTCTCTCAGTGATCTCTTCCTTTATTTCCGTGGAAATGCAACGTCGCATGTCAATGCGGCAGTCAAACTTTTCACAAATCACAACCTAACCCACGTCCTCAACCCCATGCCACGTACGAAAACACAGCATTAGTCAGGTGAATTATCAAAAACTTTAAAATCACATACTCGACTATCCAGAAAGAGCACGCTACGCGCACTACCTGACTTGTGGCTCTTCTCTTATCTCCTCCTCCGCGGTCCATCGCCCATCGCCGGTCTGTCACTCTGTTTCTCTCAAATTAGCGCAGCCACACTTCCACATGCCAGACACACCCGTACGGAAACGCAAGCGAACCCTACACGTAAGAGATGTACAAATTGCACGGCCGTGACGCCGGTGGAGTTAACGATGATTAGATCGTCTCCAATTTCATATATTACACATTTCATTTGTTAAAGGTGCAAGGCCGGGCTCCAATATTAGCATTATTAAGTCTATTAGTGGATATTGCACCTATTGTTAAAATTTCTCTATTTTTAATGCTCAGGCACTGACACAAAATCATACTATTATGAAATATTTGAAATTATATATATATGTATATATATAAATGCATCTGGATAAATAATCAGATACTTGTTATATTTGTTATTGTTAATTTTATTTGGTTTTTGTATTTTCTTGCGTAGTAAAACAAAGGCATATAGATATACACACACGCATATATATATATATATATACTTACATTGTCTAGAGTGCAGCTTTGACAGAACCATCGAAACTTAAAATTATACGGAATGTTGAATATTATTAGATTTTCAGGTACTAGAACCAATAACAGAAGCTTGCTTGCGGCTTCAACGCTTATGAGAAGAGCATACCATCCAAAGGTTATTGATCATTATACTAATCCAAGAAATGTGGGGTCATTAGATAAAAAATTGTCTAACGTCGGTACCGGACTAGTTGGGGCTCCAGCCTGTGGGGATGTGATGAGACTGCAGATCAAAGTTAATGATAAGACAGGAATAATCGAAGATGTTAAATTTAAGACATTTGGTTGCGGGTCTGCCATTGCCTCATCTTCTCTTATGACAGAGATGGTGAATGGGATCTCTATAAATGATGCTCTTCAGATAAAGAATACACAAATAGCACAAGAATTACAATTACCTCCTGTAAAGCTACATTGCTCGATGCTTGCCGAAGATGCAATCAAAGCAGCCGTTAAGGACTACAAGTCCAAGAGGGGAGGTTTGAAAAAAAATCCATTGGCTCAAAAAGCAGCTAATATGCTTTGATCTCAACCACGAACTTGACATCAAAATTTACAGAAAATATATCTGAAAAATATTAAAAAGATTAAGAATTTAATCCAGCCAGCATCACACAACATAAACAGAGACAGCCTATACCATTGTTTTTTTATGGGAAACAAGAAAAAGGAAAAGATTTTTTAAAAGTGTTTTCAATTTCTCCTAAATATTCATACTAGTTAAATATATATATAGTACTATTTCAAGATACTAATGCATATACATGATTTTAAACTAACTATTTTTCTGTATATTTAATCAAATCTGTACCTACATAGGATATACCGGAATCGTAGTATTTTTCGGTTATCAATTTTGAATATAAATATTTATATACATGCATACATATATATATAGTAATAAAATGAATAAAGTGAATAAAGTGCAAGGGAATATTAAGCATGTTTTTGGAAATAATCCATAACACCTGTGAAAACAACTAGTAAAATACCACCACCTGGGCCTAATCTTAGAACTTTTGGTACAAAACCTTTATATAAAGCTTTGAAACCTTCTTCTCTATAGATAGTAACGATCGATGGTAAGGACCAATTATACTTCCTTGGAAGAGCTTTACCATCTTCACCGATTACTTGTTTAAAATTTTGTACTCTTGATTTAACAACATCAAAAGGTGTGTTACACATTGAACCAACTGTACCACCGATCGAACCTGCGATAAGATCGTTTCTGATAGATTCATTTTTACTATTTGCCTTTGGTAATAAATTTCTCACTTGGAAAATAATACCAAAATAGCCTGCATTCCAAACACCATGTCTCCACATAGTAGCCTCTAAACCATTGTACATAGCAAATATACCTTCATTTTTAATAATTTTGGTTAAACAGTCAATTGGCGACTTGTAAGTCGAATTGACATCTTGAACTCTGATTTTAATTAATTCAAATGGTACAACAACAAAAGATTCTAATAAACCTGCAGAGGCACCACTTAAGATTGAAATTTTTTGTGTCATCTTCTCTTGTTGAAATTGCTTCAAATAAAATGCCTTGAAAAAATCATTACCTGCAAACTTAGTAGCCCTTTTTGGAGCCTCCATCAAAATCGGAGATGTAATACCCTTATACAACCTAGAGGCACCTTCACTCTTAATTATCTTCCCTAAACAATCGATAACACCATTGTATTGTACAGAATTGGCCTTCACACTGCTACCACCTGATTTACTCACTTGCAATTGCATTCTAGTCTTAACCACATCCAATGGATACATCACCAGAATTTCAGACACACCGGCAACTGCACCTGCAAAAAATGTGTACACAAATGGTAATTGTTTCTGCTCTTGACTCGACATATTGTTCTCTATTTGTTTTAGCGTCCGTTTAGTTCACAGTATCTATCTATTACCAAAACCACACCACTTAATTATTCGTTAACCAATTGACCAACCAAATATAACCCACAAATAATAAATACTCAATTAATTGAATAATAAAAAATTTATAATCCAGGAAAATCAATCAAGAAATCTCCTATACATATAATCAATACATTTATTCATAGATAAATGACTAACTAATAATTATTTAGTCTGTGTATGTATCTTATATTTCCAAAAAATTAATAGCGGAAAATTCGATATCTGCGAGAAATTCTCCTGGTCACTCAACTTCTCTCGAACGCCATTAATAATAATACATGACGGTGATTGAAAGGTCCACAGTTCTAAGCCGTTTGGTTATTCCTATACATTATAACCTCATTCGAACTATTGAGTTGCATTCAGTAATATCTGTGTCTGCAACTTCAAACATCCATTACTTCGATTAACATGGTTTACAAAATATGAGACAGAACAAGATATACTTCTCTATGGGGTTTCAGCATCAACAACCACATAGTCAATCTAACAAGAGTATTTCATTACAATTCTTGTTTTCACATGCACGAACAACAATGTATAGACATATATAAATACAGAAACATACAACTATATAGTTTGCAAGTGCGTGCATTTTTGTATTGCTAAGAAATAAAATTAACTTAAAGGGACACTCTTCACAATTGATCGATGCATGCTTAACAATATAAAAACCGTCATGTTTGTGGGAACTTCAATCATAAATTATAAATTATAAATGATACAGTATGGAATACGTCAAACCAATAGCAATGAAAAATCTTAGCCAATACAATCAAGGCTCTTTAATAATTTTCGAAAATGACTTATTATCTTGTTAAATGTATACCGTTAATGCACAGTTTAATTTCCGCTTCTTGATTTATTACTAAACAACTGTAATAGAAAAACAGAATTAGGATGCTTTCGAAATCTAGAAATATTGTAAGCATCGAAAATACTTTATTCTTGCATTTTGTGGATTGGTATATATATATACTTAGTTTACAGATACGAATCTGGAGGGTGATTAACTATACATTTGTCTGTTACAGGGGTAAGAAGCATACAGAAGCTTTGGTTTTAAGTATCTGAACTTCGTACGGTTGCTTTTTTGTTAGAAGGGATTGCATTTTTGAAAGATTTGTTCTACTAGATTGTAGACAATTGCATATGTTCTGATACATGAGTACTGTTCCTATTTAATTTATAAAACCAATTTGCTGAACTAGTTATAATTTCTCGATCTTTTCTTAAAAATCTAATAGTTTTATTATTATTATAATGAGACTAATAACTTTTCCAGGGCAAGGAACGCCTATAGCAACGTCTGTTTTAAAAAATGTACTCAGGTACAAATCAAAGGAGTTTCAAGAAATTTTAGATAAAAACGATCATTCGAAATATCTGTTGGAATATATTTTCAATCATCCTACAAATCCAGGAAGTATAGCCGTTTGTTCTAATTTATATTATCAATTATATGAGAAAGATAGAGAATTTAATAAATTACCAAGTTTAATTACAGAAGATAGAAATAAAGATGTTTTATTGTTGGGTCATTCCTTAGGTGAATTAACTTGTTTAAGTTTGAATCGTTTATTTTCATTAAAAGATTTGTTTGATATTGCAAATTATAGAAATAAGTTAATGTTAGAAAAAACTGAAAATTATTTAATTGCTCATAAACTAAACTATTCCACTAAATTTGAAATGTGGGCATTGTCTTCGCCAAATGCAGTTGATTTATCATCTGAAGTTTTACAATTATTATCAAAAAAGCATTCGTTAAACTCACCTTATAAATCAGTAGCCATTGCTAATACAAATTCAGTAAAACAATGTGTAGTCACTGGATTAATTGAGGATTTAGAGTCCCTAAGAGCTGAATTACACTTGAATATTCCAAGATTGAGAATTACAGAACTGACGAACCCTGATAATTTAGCATTCCATAATAAGAATGTATTAAGGCCAATTCAAGAACCTCTATATGACTTCATCTGGTCCATTTTGAAACACAATAATACACATACACGCACCCAATTAGACTATCCGATACTTTCTAATTATGATGCCAGAATTTCAATATACATTCATCATGCAATTGAGAGATTTGTTAAATCCAGTTCTAATACAGTACAATTCACCAGATGTTATGATACAATTAATTCTTTGATAAATGAGACAAATTTACACAAGGAAGGTAATGAACACACAAATAACAATAGTTTATTGCCAGAACATTTGGCAATATGTATGGGGCCAGGTAACGTCATCTATAACCTAATAAAAAGAAATTGTGAAGATATTGTGCCATTTCAATATAACTCAACCGAGACAATAGCATCAGTAAATGCAACTCAAGCGAAAGTAGCAGCAGAACAACTAAATGCTAAGAAATCCCCAAATCCTTAAATATTCATATTCCAAATAATTTAATGGTTGATTAAAATTGTTGACCATGTTAACAGAATAATAATCCCATAACTCTCCGCATTCTATGTATTTACGTCATTTATAAAATGGGTTATTTATATATTAATAATACTAATAGAAATTTAATGCAATTATGATTTTAAATTAGAATATATACTTTTTATACCCTATACCCTATGTACAATAATAGTAGGACTGGAACAGTTAGTACTTTTATCACCTAACGTGAAATCAGTATTACTATTTCCTGTCACATATGTATCTATCTTTAAACCTTGTGATCGAGAATCACTGGCCTCGATGGGCATTGCTGGTATTACTATTTTTGGCTCTACTGGTAAAGGTTCAGAATAAATATGGTAAGGTTGATTTTCAGAAAATTTTAATAATTTTGGGGATGTATTTGAATCATCATGATAACGTAATGGTGTATATTTCTGCATAGAAAGATTTAAATTTAAACCAAAATTTAACTTTTCAAGCTCATTGATGTCTACACAAGCATTAACCTTTACATCTGTATTATTTTTAAAATTATAATTTTTCAAATATGTCTCTAAAAATCGAAACACTTGATCTATGCAGTAAGTGTCCTTTATGGTTATAAGAATCCTATTAAAGCAAACGATATCCTTGTATGACCACATCGATGAAACATGTTCTGCAAATTCCTCAACAAACAATTTTTGGTGAATCTCATCAGAGAAGGTTTGGTTAAACTTATTTGAAATTCTTGGAATGTCAGTAATTATAATTCTGTCTTTCTGCATTATTCCAACCGCTATATCTTATACACTTATCTGTTTACTAACGATGCTTTAGATACTATATATTTCCCAGTCATAAAATAAAAACAGAAGTATCCTGACCGCTACATATATACATAATTACAGTTAAACACACACACTTATATATATAAATATTTATAATCTTAGGTCACATACAAGGCTTCAAGGCTCATGCAATTCGTTATGCCACTGACACCATCTCAAAAATGAATGATTACTTGGTGGCTATACACAAAACACAAATTAGCCAGGATACCCCTCTGTCTTGCAACTGTTCTTATCGTAACGACTGTACCTCATTAGTAATTCTTAAAATTTACGATTACATCCTATTACAACAGTAAAATTAATAATCATCAGAGAATGAAGCATCGGCCTCCCCACCATATCAAGATCTCATAGCACTAGCAAAACAGATGATAGAATAAGAACTAAGAAATATAATAAGAACAAGGGAACAACGCAAGAATGAACAACAACACATACACATACGCATACACACACGCTAAACAATTAAAGACCGATCAAGTCACACTGCAGTTCGAGGCGTAGGTTCCTTGTTACTCTAAACAGTGGCAATGCACGTTCATATTACTGTTTAAACACATGTATAACATTTTGATACAACATAGTATATCACAGATCGAACTTTACAATTTTCATCAACTCGTTCTTAATCCCGTCCCAACAAGAAGCAAACTGTTCTAATATACTTACATATTGGCTGTGTCACAAACGACCCCAAGCTATATATATCTGGAAATCGGTAATCAGCTTTCCCTTTCAAGTAATGGGTAGAGGTTTAGCCCCAATCGGCCAAAATTACCGTCAGATAGTCGATGATACGATTTGAAAAGTCATTCTCGTTTTCTTCTGTGAGGTAGAGAGCAGATAAACAAGTGAGAAGAATGAGGAGAAGGGAGAACAGGATTGCACCATTAAGTACTAACGCACTCCGTTAATAGACCTGATCTCTCATCTCATTACTGCTATTATATTAGGGAAAAACATTGCTCAGTTACCTGGTCCCTCTCTTCTCTCTTCCTCAGATTAATAGTGTGATGTTACTACAAACATCGCCACTTTTTTTGTAGCTACACAAAAAATAGTCGGCGTAGTGTACCGAGGAAATGCAGGTAACGAAAAACGTGAAAGAAAACGTTTGAGTGAAATACTATCATTTCAAGTGACTACTTTCAATAATGTACTGATGTTCCGCAAAATGCAGTACACCCATACATACACTTGGCAAACGCTTTAATTATTATGTGCTTTTCTGAAAATGGAAAATTAGAATGGGATAGCGCTGTTTTCTTCCATGATATTCTTGATAATGTGAATTCTGTACTCTACTTAGCCATTGCAATGACAATGTTGCATCAACTGGGCAATTGTTCTATGGCATACAAATTATGTGTGCCTTATTTTATGAGGTTGACTGTTATATTCAGTTGTTAAAATTACTGCCTACGGAATACTCTACTGACTCTTACGCTTACCGCTGCGAATTGGCGATGACATGTATGCACTGCCATAATATTTCACAATTGAAATTTTTTTTTTCATTCGATGACTTTTCCGACTTTAATTTTATAACGTATACATACATACATATATATAACAATAGCATGTCTTTAGTTTACAATTGTTTAGCTCTTGTGATTATTTTTTTAATGGAACTATCTTGTGTTTAATTTATTTGTTATTAAATTTCAATTCTAACACACCATACCGTTATTATTCATAAAAAATGGCTTTCGAATTGAACTCCAAGAGCTCTGCTTACCACTCTCGTTTCCAAACTCCTTTCAGAAGAAGAAGAGAAGGTAAGACCGATTACTACCAAAGAAAGAGATTGGTCGCTCAACATAAGGCTAAGTACAACACTCCAAAGTACAGATTAGTTGTTAGATTCACTAACAAGGACATCATCTGTCAAATCATCTCCTCCACTATCACTGGTGACATTGTTTTGACTGCTGCCTACTCTCATGAATTGCCAAGATACGGTATCACCCACGGTTTAACTAACTGGTCTGCTGCTTACGCTACCGGTTTATTAATTGCCAGAAGAACTTTACAAAAGTTAGGTCTAGACGAAACCTACAAGGGTGTCGAAGAACCAGAAGGTGAATACGAGTTAACCGAAGCTGTTGAAGACGGTCCAAGACCATTCAAGGTTTTCTTAGACATTGGTTTACAAAGAACTACCACTGGTGCTAGAATCTTTGGTTGTCTAAAGGGTGCCTCCGATGGTGGTTTATACGTTCCACACTCTGAAAACAGATTCCCAGGTTGGGATTTCGAATCTGAAGAAGTCGATGCCGACTTATTAAGATCTTACATCTTTGGTGGTCACGTTTCCCAATACATGGAAGAATTAGCTGACGATGATGAAGAAAGATTCTCTGAATTATTCAAGGGTTACTTAGCTGATGATATCGATGCTGACTCCATTGAAGACATCTACACTGAAGCTCATGCTGCTATCAGAGCTGACCCAGCCTTCAAGCCAACCGAAAAGAAATTTACCAAGGAACAATACGCTGCTGAATCCAAGAAGTTCAGACAAGTTAAATTGACCAAGGAAGAAAGAAAGGCTCGTGTTGCTGCCAAGATTGCTGCCTTAGCTGGTCAACAATAGGTTATTTATTAAAGCTTGATATATATTATATATTTTTTAATCCTTTAATGATAATTTAATTTTTTTTACTTTTGCAAAGATAACATAGATGTCTCGAGATCATATAGTGTTTTCTTATTTCAGGTTAGGATGAAACTATATGACTTAGGGTAACAATTATTTACAAGAGAACAGTAAATTCAAGATTGGTAAACATGACTTCAAAGGAAAATAATATCTTAGACATATCTATAAAACTTGTGAATTTATCTAAAGTTTTATTGTTCTATCTGTCATTAAAATGTCATTTATTTTGCTTTCCTATTTAAGCGATTAATGGCGGTCATGATCTAAAATTATCAATAAATAAAAACCTTTATGTTAAAAAAAAAAGGTTTTTTAAACAGATAGTGAATTGCACTACAATAACGTAGGATTAGATACAACACAGAGCTATTTAGCATTAAACTGGATCTCAACACTTCCATGTTGTTGCAGTCCATTATAAAAAGACACTGCTATTATTATTTAATATTACAATACAAAAAAATATTACTTTAATGAATAATTCAACACAGTCACTACAGCGAAAACACCAATCAAGCAAGACTAGACGAAAAGACTTTGATATGTCAAATTTAAAGCTAGACAGCTTAAATGAAGATGGTAGAAAGTTAACCGATGTCGATGAGTCCATTGATTTAGAATATAGATTGCCTTCTGAAGATGATGAGGTCGATGATCGTTATATGAGACATAAATACACCTTTTATTTTAAGAAGAACTTTAAACATTACTATAATTTACTTATTGCATTTCTCTTATTATTACTATTATTATTGTTATTTTCCTTTACATTATCTAAAACTCTGCCTTCATCGAACAGTTTCATAGAAAAGAATACATTTGAGCATAGTAAAGACAATAAACGGTCTTTTGACATAGAAACTGTTCTAGCTGGTGAATTTACTTTATCTGAAAGCTTATTTAAATTTATCAGACCTCCTAAACGGTTATTGCATCATGATGAAGATCCTGGTTTATATTATACTACCAACATCCAAGAGAATGGTTCTCACGTAATAAGTGTAGGTCAATTATATGACAAAGAATTCAACAAAACGATTATTAAAACATCATTTGAGTATGAAGGTAAAACATATAACATTCAATCTATTGAAATAAATTATAACCTGGATACTGCAATCATAGGAACAAACATTGTTCAACAATATAGACATTCATCCAAAGGATTATATTTCATTTATTCCATTAATACGGGCGATATCCATCCTATTCAGGTAGAAGATAGATATAAGGAATGGGAATTATCTTATGCACATTTTTCCCCAGCTTACAATTTTATCTACTTTGTGCATAAAAATGATTTATATTTTATGGATGTGAAAGAACGAAGAATAACAAGAGTAACAAAGAGCGGTAATACAGTCATTATGAATGGAAAAACTTGTTGGGTATACGAAGAAGAAGTACTTTCTACTGATGTGGCTGTATGGTGGTCTCCAGACGATTCTAAGTTTGTGTATGCCCAGTTTGACGAATCAAATGTCAATTCAATGACATATCCGTTATATACAGACCCTCAACTACGAAATAGATACTCATCCATTAATTATCCATTACCGGGATCAAAAAATCCTTCAATAAAACTTTTTTCATTCAATCTGAAAAATAATATTCTTTCTAAACTGACTATTGAAGAAGAAAGTAAAAGGTTTAATGATGATATTCTCTTATACGATATAGAATGGATGACTTCAGAAGATTTACTAATGAAAGTTTCTGATAGATCCTCCAAAGAATTAGATGTAATAATATATAATGCGGAAAAAAACCAATTGATAAGAACAAGGACTATAAACGCAGCCAACTTCAATGGCTGGATAGAAAAACAAAAGAAAATAACAATCATTCCACCTAATAATTCTATTGGAAGAAGAGATTACGGATATATAGATATTCATCCTGACGAAAATGGATTTAACCATTTGTTTTATTATTCAAAATTTAGTTCATCTACTGGACGTCAACTTACTAAAGGTGCCTGGGAGATAACAGGGTCTGGAATTGAAGTATTTGATTATGAAAGTAATACTATATTGTTTACATCAAATATGCCAAGCTCATTTGCACAACATTTATATGGAGTTGTATTAGATGCAAATGAGCCTTACAAAATCGAAGTCTTGCAGAATCCCGAGAACAAGAATTCATTTTATGAATTTTTGTTCAGTTCTAGTAGCAGATATGTTGTGAGTAGATATATGGGCCCAGATGTGCCTGTAACCAAAGTAGGAACTTTGATTGAGGTATTGGAAGAAGACGATTCAAAATTTAAGGGAATTTATTTATCTAAGCATTTGGAATTGAACAATACATTAAGCAATTATGATATCCCTATTAAAAGCTACAAAACTATGAAAATAAGTGATGGTACCATAGTTGACTACATAGAAATTAAACCAGAACATTTGGATGTAAATAGAAAATATCCACTTCTGATAAATGTCTATGGTGGCCCAGGATCGAGAACTTTTGACTCTAAATATAATATTGAGTTTGAATCAACCGTAGCATCGGGATTGGATGCAATTGTGTTACAGATTGAACCGAGAGGAACTGGGGGCAAAGGCTGGGGATATAAAAGCTGGCCAAAACTCAAATTAGGATACTGGGAATCTTCTGATGTTATTGAAGTAACAAAAAAATTTATACAATCTAATAAAAACCATATCAACGAAGATAGGGTAGCTATATGGGGTTGGTCATATGGTGGGTTTTCGACATTGAAAACCATTGAAGAGGATGCTGGTGCAACCTTCAAGTATGGGATGGCAGTTGCACCTGTTACAAATTGGGCATTATACGATTCAGTATACACAGAAAGATATATGGGAACACCAAAAGAGAATGAGAAAGGATATAATGATATTTCTGTCATAAAAAATTTCAACAGTTTTGCATCTTTAAAGAGACTTCTTTTAATTCATGGAAGTGCTGATGAAAACGTTCATATTAAGAATACATATGCATTTTCTAATGCACTTAATAACTTTGGTATAGGAAATTATGATTTGCATATTTATCCCGATTCAGGTCATTCTATTTCCCATAATAATGACTTAAAAATGGTTTACAGAAGACTTTATAGCTGGTTAGGTAATGCTTTTAGTAACTGAAACAGGTAACGTTATTATAATATTAGGACTCTATTTCATTTAATTTTTTGTAATATTACATAGTTAAAAATTAATTTTTACTAACAAAATGTTAATATATATTAATATATATTAATATATTAGTGAACAATTCTTGGAAATTACCAAAATTATTCTTCTATACCATAAATTATTGAGTTAAGAAGTATAAGTACAAATAATACTCTTAATTTTAAAATATGTATTTTGTGTCAAAATAAAAAATAAAAATGTCACACACACACACACACACAGATATATATATTTAACAATATTTTAAATAATTTAATTATATTTAGCAATTTAATAATTATAACTACCCCCCTAGTATAAAAAATATTAGAAAATTGTATTTTGTTCGACAAATCGAAGAAAGTATCTTACCAGTAAAGGAATGTTAAAACTAAACAGAATATCATTAATATTTTTTTTACTATTCATCAGTAAATGCTTCGGTAATGAATTAACATTAACTTTAAGTACTGAAAATGTTTCAATAGAATCCGGGAATGAGTCAATGAATAACAATCTTATTGTGAATTTAAATGCAAATTCTGTTTCACCGGAGTTACTAGCTCTGCTTAGTAAAGCTACAAATATCATATTTGCTGACTTACCTCAGTTACCTTATTTTGTTAATGAGAACGTATTAAAAGTTTCAAAAAACCTAAAAAGAAGTTTATTGGAAGATGCTGTTCCAAGTACTGACAATATTTATATTAAGGAACTCAAAGGTATCATGGAAGAATTGATGCAGGATATCGGAGAAGAGGAGTCAAATGATGACGATTCGCAGGAAAAAGAAGAACATGAATATAAGGAAGATGAATATGAATATAATGAAGAAGAGGACAAATAAGAGGAAGAAGAGAAAGACGAGGAAGTAGAAAAAAAGCCAGAAGTTCATAATAGTGATACATATGACGAAGAAGATGAATACAAATATGTAAATGAAAAGATGAGTTTGACGAAAATGATAAATGACGGAAAACCTCGATTCAACGGAGGACTACTCTCTAAATCAGATTAGAAACAATGGCATTGAACAAAGCTAACATGAGCCAATTATAAAACATTTACAAAATCAGAAAAGTTATGAAATGATAACAATAAAATGCCGAGAGAATGAGATAGATACAACTTCTGTTCCTGAATAGATAGTATATGTTAGAAGTATAAAAAATACATAAACCATTCAATAGTACCACTCGCTATTATTTTTAATACAATACAATAATAACTAAAATAAATTTACTCGTCATTGTAAATATATTTAAGTGTCTCTTCAACATATTTGAGATTTGTAAAAGAAAAACACTCGTATTCACCTTTCGTATAGACTTAGTTATGTATTTGGTTTCGGCTACAAAATTTGACTGATTTTCAAGGTTAACCACTAATTTTGACCATAAAAATAAAAGTATAATGCAATAAAATAGTCTTTAGAATAATATTTGGCTATTATGTGTCGTTTGTACATTTACTGTCACTTTTTATGAATCTGACATTTTGGCATTGACAAGTTTTCTGAAATATCGTTTCAAACGAAATATGAAAAATGGTCATTATGAATTCTTATGGTCTAATAATGTAATAGATCTTAATTATACATATATATGAAGATAGATTTAAATTATACAAAGTTAAATTTTAATTTATACATTTATATAAAAAAGGCTCAACTAAAGAGTACCTTGACGACTAATTGATTAATAATGGTAGCGGTATGTACAGTTGAATTTTCATTTTCCTGAGAAAAAATCTGATCTATTAGCGGTATACTCCAAGCAGCAAATACTAACAAGATGCTACATTCAAATATTAATTATATTTGATTTATCCATCTATCTAGAGCATTAAAAGAACGATAAGAATAAAAACTGAACAACATATATTACAAGATTTGCCTCCGGTAGAAAATTTTCCTATGCGTAAATGGAGCATCGAAATAGTGTTATTAGATGAAGAAGGTAAAGAAGTTCCAGCAACTATATTCGATAAAGTAATATACCATTTACACCCAACATTTGCCAATCCAAATAGAACCTTTACCGAGGTTCCATTCAAGATTGAGGAACAAGGTTGGGGAGGATTTCCATTAGATATATCTGTAGTATTTTTAGAGAAGGCTGGTGAAAGAAAAATTACCCACGATCTAAACTTTTTGCAAGAAAATTATCAAGTAGATCACGTCATACAGGTTCCATTGAATAAACCAACCTTAACTGCAGAATTAGCTAAAAGTGGTCCAACAGAGGATACCACCACAAAACGTAAAGCTGCCACTGTCAGTGAACCAAAACCAAAAAAGGCTAAAACAGCTAGTACTTCAACTATCAAAGGAAATGTCGACTTAGAAAAACTTGCATTTGGCTTAACTAAATTAAACGAAGATGATTTAGTTGGTGTTGTACAGATGGTGACTGACAACCGTACCGATGAGATGAATGTAACTAATAATCTTGATGATGGTGAATTTATTATCGATTTATATAGTCTTCCTGATGGTCTATTGAAAAGTCTATGGGACTACGTTAAAAAAAATACAGATTAATATAATTTCTTATGCATTTAAAGCTAAACTTTTATTATATCGGAATTCAATCTTTAATAGATTATGCAATAATATTTTTTTACAATACAAAGTGATAAATACGTTATTCTTTATATAAAACAATAATTATTGTTAAAAAAATAAAATAATTCAATAATAGTGTATATTCATCTTCTTTTAATCCCTTAATTTATAAGGATCATCAATCATATAACAAATTACTATCTAAAGTAATCCATTCTTAGGCTTAGACTCATAAACAAACAAAACCGTATTTGGATGCATAAGTAAAGTACCTTTGAATTGTCCATAAAAATCTAAAATATGACTTTTTTAAATAAGGAGAAATATCAAAAATGTGATTTTAGTAAATTAAAATTGAATTAAGTTTTAATTCTTTTTATTAATTTGATAACATTTTATTTTGTAATTTAACGAATGCATTAAAGTTATCTATCTTGGTTTCAGGCTCCATCATGTTATGCAAATGATAAAATACTGGGAAACCGAATAAACGTAAGGTGAAGTTAATTTTTCTTTTTTTCTATAATTTATTACCAGGTTAAAGTGTCACAAAATACAAAAAGAGTTAAGAATATGTTAAATATTAATTTAACAAGTGTTTATTAATAGTTCAACCACAATTGCAATTTTAGAATAACAAAGCTTAAGATGGCATTCCATATTTCATTCAAAAAAAATAGTTACATGTAATTTGGAGACCAAATTTTCATAGTTGTATCCCATGATCCCGTACAGACTGCTAATCCATCTGGACTTGTCCTTATTTTTGTAATTCTATTTGCATGCCCCTCTAATTTACCAATAATTTCTGCTTTCAAAACATCCCATGCAATGACACCAACATCTGGATAGCACGCATACATTAGTCTTCCTGAATAACTAAAATCAAGATCTAATATACCTTGTGTGTCATATAGGGAATTCAAAGATTGCATAGAACCTTGTTGTGATACTGGTGTCGAAGCTGTCTTAGATTTTGATGAAGGACTACTACGTGGATAGGGATGTTCATTTATGCTTTTTGGTAATGAATAATCAGCTATTTTACAATCAGCGCGGAGATCAAATAATCTGATTACACCATCATCACTACCACTTACTATCGAATTACCATCATTATAGAACTTAACTGTGTTCACATCACTATTGCTTACAAAAAATTTCTGCACTGATGCAGGAGTTCTGGTATCCCACAGATAGATATAGCAATCTGACCCACCTGTTGCAAAAATATTTTGTTTTTTAGATCTCTCTGGTGGTAGAGCTAATGATAAAATATCCCCCAGATGATCTGTATATTCACTAACTTTTTTTGTTTTAGCAATATCCCACAGTGCACACGTCATATCTCCACTAGCAGTTATTATATTTGAATCGCCATAAAATTCAATATCAGAAATATAGCATGTATGTCCCTTAAATATCGAGACAATACTCTGGTTTACTCTCTCAAACTCTGAAACTCTATAAATTGTGCAATTATTATTCAGACCTGCACTTGCTGCTAATTTTCCTGATGGAGATAATGCACAACTTAGCACCCATTGAGAATCTAAAGGGATTGCATTTTTTTTTAAACCTGTTTCTGTATCCCAGATAATCATAAAACCGTCTTGGCTTGCACTTAGTATACTTTTTGAATCTGAATTCCAGCTAAAATCTGTTATTTTGTTGTTGTGACCTTTTAATGAAATTGTGGGGCTTAAATTTAGTTTGTTTGCATTTATAGATGCTACCTGTTTTGACATTTGAAATAAATCTGAATCTTGATATTTATTTTTTACTTTATTAATTTGGCTTGACAGATGTTTTGTCTCCTGCCTAGCTAATTCAATCCTCTCTCTAATTTCTTCCTCCATCATTGATATATCCGGTATTACTAAAGTTTGAGGAGTAACTTTTGACAAAGGTTCCTCAACCAAAGACATTGGTTCAAATATATTTTCTGCCTGTGTATTTCCAACGTTTTCCTCCATATAAAAAGATATGTCTTTGAAAATATAAGGCAGTGATTATTAAAAGATTACGCTAATGCTTTTTTATAGTTCTAATTTCCTGAGAGTTAACTTTGTTTTATTGACATATTCCAATAAATATGTTATATATTTCATATATAACATATTTACAATGTAACAAACAGTAATCTTTTATATATCATCAAGGAAAAATTAGTATTTTAAATAAATTAGACCTATAAGATATAAAATAATTTTCATACAAACATAATAACATAACGTAATAACTAGCCTATTTAGATTTCACTGTGTATTTGAACATTTTAACTTACATACTTTTAACTTTACCAATTGTAAAACTACATTATTTTGTTGTGCGACACCGACTATTGATATTATTCAATAGGAATAAATGTCATTGGGTGGTAACATATTATAATTGTGGATTATTGGATATAAATTCCAAATGTCAGATTTGTTCTTGTAAATCACTTTTATGTCAATGATAGCTCTTCTTATCTAGAAAGTACTATTGCATAGTTAAATTTTTAACACAGTACAGGCGTTACTACTCAAAATACAAATTGAATAAACACGATGAAACTCCTGCTGAAACGATATTAGATAATAACAAATAGTACATAAATATAATCCATCGATCTCAAATAAGCAACGGAGAAGATAGCATAAACTATTGACAACGTATTTATAATAGATATCACCAAGTAATTGTGCATAGTTCAAGACGGGTTTAAACAACTGAAACAGTACCATAACGAATTCTCGTGTATATCTGGAAATAAATATGCTATCATACAAAAATAAAACACAGCAGAATCATAGCAACTATATGGATATCTCAAAAGAGCTATTACGGATAGCCGATTGATTTTGCGACAGCAATACTACTTATTGATTCTAATTCATGTTTTCTCATCTTTCTACTACAATATCCAGCATAAATGTAACTAAATAGTTCATATTTTTTATTTACTATATAATGTTGCATGCTTTGCCAATATCCTATATATAAAATAAAACAAGTTAGGTCTAGTTTATTCTAAACCTCAATTTCTGTTAAAGGATCTGTGTCTATTGGTGGCCAATTACCTGCTCCATGTTTACCATATTCTACTATAGTTACAATACGAGATTTAATATTCTGATGATTAATAAAATCTCTGCAGAACGGATCTATAATGATGGATCTAAAAGGTATTCTTTTTTTTTTTTCTATAAGAAGTAATTTGAGACTGCAGCTACTGGTTAAATTTCATAAAAACTTTACAAATGATTCTGACAATAGCCCTGGAACAAAAAGTAATATACTTTTTTCAACTTGAAACATCCTTACAAGATGTCGGAGTCTGAAGTATCACGGACGACAAAGCAATATTAAGCGGCTAATAAACTTAAATAATGCTTGGGAAATATCCAATTTATTTTTAAATATTTATTACCTGTGTACGAAACAGGAAAATTTCCTTAAAAATATGTCGTGAATGGAAAATGTTGTTAAATTTTTTTCTATTTTATCATCTGACATTTTTATGGATTTGTACAGTGTGTCATTACCCATATTTTTGATTTAATTTTTTACATGCTTTCAACATAAAAATTGAGGTTTTATTTTTACGAAGTTTTTTGATTTATTTTTTAGTTTAATTGTAATGCCGCTAATTTGAGACGTCTGCACAGTTAATTTTGAGGAACTGAAAGAATTAAAAAAAAATACATCTATCGTATTGTTTTCATTACAAGCTATTAATTTATCTATTATTTACTTGAGAATATTCTTAATACCGTATTACGCAATTCCATTGATACGTTGTCCCATCTTCAATGAAACGATTTCAATAGGTAAAACAGAGAGAGTTACCTTCCATATAAGGCAATTGCTTGTGTTCGAATAACGACTAAAAAACGGGTGTTTGTTACAGTTATTAAGGATAAATATCCAGATATATACAAAAATAATTTCTCTACGCTAATGGGATCGTAAACTAGACAGTTCTCAGCACGCACCTGCATATATTTTCTCGTCGGAAGTATAACTATTGTTGTGAGATCTTTAGATTATTTTTTAATTTTTCCAGTCACTTTCTCTAGATAATCCGGTAGTGGCTCATTTGTTTTTAAATATTTTAGTTTCCAGTTACGAGCTTTGTCCTTCAATTGCACTTGTGTTCGATTTTTCAAAACCTCATTGATTTTCCCACCCGGTCCATATAAATCAAGTATACTTGACCAAAACGGTCCTAATTCTTGTAAACCCATTTTCAACACTTCTTCCTCTTTTTTCGTCCAATTTTTCTTAGGTTTCAGTTTTTTAATACCATTTTGAGCAGAAACCACAAGTGCAACATCAACCAGCTCTTTTGAGGTCATCTGACCCCGCTTTTGAGAGGTAGATGCCGTATTTCTTAAGATCTGATATTTTTTATTTGTGCTCGTATTTTGTGCGTGAAGTACGTGGGTGTCAAGCATAAGCTTGTTGTCTTTAGTTGTAACATTTTTAGCTAGATTATCTGATCCGCTAGTTTCTGCTTCTTGATCTATTGATCGATGCAAGTTTTTTTCGTTTTCATGGAACTCTTGTTCAATTTTCCCATCCTCAGACCCTATGGACATAAAAGATGACGGATTTTCCCATAGTTTTGAATTAAAATTTTCCGACTTGTAATCGAATAAAGGATTTATATCACGACCTTCCTTTCCTAATATAATTATCCCTACATTTTTATTACAAAACACCAATAAACTCTTGATGAATTCTTTCCAACTATAATGCTCAGTCAATTTCTCATAACTGGTCAATTTCAATAGAAAATTCTTACGATGAATTGATTTTTCTATAAATTCATATTCTGCAGGGGTCATTTCCTTATCCCTAATCAGCATTGCTTCCTTTGGAAAAACTATTTCAAGAACTTTTGTCATCTTAGTTTTTGTGATCAAATCAGAACCAGCTAAGTCCTGTTGTAATGTTAAAATCAATGCTTGTGTTTTAAGTTCTAAAAATAATACTCCATGTGTCTTTAAAAATTTTCTTGCTTGATCATCTGCAGTGACATCTTTTTTAAATCTCACAGAAATCTCATCATCTTTAATTATAGAGGAACCTGCCTTTTTGTTAAAATATGAATGAGAACAAAATACATCAAAAAACATAGCTTGTAAAACATCAACGCCTAAACCATCATAGCAGCCTAGTGCTATCAATAAATACTTCAAAAGATTTATTTGTTTGACAGTTTTTATTATATATTGCTTATTATCTTTTAAAATATGTGCTATTGATTGATTGGGAACCCATAAACCACCTGTAACATCATAAATCGATATTGTATGTGAAGAGTTAGAAGTTCGTTGCTCAAATATATGCATTAGGTTTTTGAAAACTGAAAATAATTTTTGGAATGTTATAGTGTCTAAGATTTCTGTCACATCATCTACCTCATTGATTGGAATATTTAAATTATCATTTGTAACCAAGTTAACTATTGAATGGGGTGTTAATGTATTTAATAGAATATATCGTAGCATGAGAGTGGATATATGCCCTAGTGTTGTTAATGTACTCAACGATAGATCTGTATAATATGGTAATATACCAGATAGATGAGAAAATTGAGCACCGTTAATATTCTTATTACTTGCAGTCATATTTTCACACTTCTTATATCTCTACTATGACTGTTAACAGTGATAGCTAATTTTATGAGTTTGATTGTTCTTGCCGTATTATGACGCTGTTTTGGAAATTAAAAAATGGTTATTGATTGTTAGAATACCCAATAAAAATTATCAACGGATAAATACAATTCTGTTTTACTTGTGGTCTACCCAGTTGTATCAATCAACTATTTCCTTTTGTAACTTTCCAATTCAGAGGTGCTTATTATACAGTTAAAATTTTAAAGGTTTGAAGTGTTAAAAATTTGATGCGATGCGATGCGATGAGATGACCAAAAACGGTAAAAAAATGTGAAATATAGTGCAGCAATGTGAAATCGAATATCAACTTGTAAGTAAGTAAAACGATGAATCAATGTATAATGTTCTTAATCTGATTGATTTTGAAATAAGTTACTAACTAGAATAGAAAATTTTATAATAATAAATGTTACTTATTTTAAAATAATAAATACTATGATGATAAAATGAAGTAATCTGTAGAAGATATAATACAATGTACATTCAATAAAACATGTTCAATTTCTTTGTTGCATGATTATATCATTTTTATTTTTGATATTAATGTGAACAAAAAGAGACTTACTTGTTTTCGAGCTCCATAGATATTCTAGAAACATTAATCAAATTGAACATGTTATGAAAAAATAAAGAATAAAAAATGATAATTAATTAACCAGAGACCAATATAATATAATAAAAAACACATCTATTTCTTAGATTTGTTAATCTTCACAACACCTGAAGGACCTTTTGGTTGAGAGAATTCACCAGCATCGACAGCCTTCTTGATTGTACTATTAAACAAACTAGTGAAGTTGTTTGATACAGTTTTCTTTTGGAAGTAAGTATCTTTAACAAATGTTTTTAAAGCAGTACGAGAAGCACCTTTACCATTATTTAAATTTTTAATACCATTAGCGATCATATCTTTATAAGTTAAAGAATCAGTCGGTTTTGGTGAAGTTGATTTTTTGGTAGTGCTAACTTTAGCTTTTGGCTTTGGAGCAGCTTTTTTCACTACTGGTGCCTTTTGTTTTATTCTTTTCTTAGCAATAGTTGTAATGACTTTCTTTGGCTTAGTTGGCTTCTTGATTAGTTTAACAGAACCAGATGGACCCTTTGGTTGAGCAAAATCATTAGTTTCAACACCCTTCTTGATAGCATTGTTGAAATGATGGTCAAAATTGGATGAGGTGTAAATACTAGAATAATTTTCTTCAATGTATTTTTTTAGTGCGATTCTAGAAGAACCCTTTCTGGTGTCATTTAATGAAATTAATGCTTCTGTGATCAAGTCTTTGTAACTTTTAGAAGGAGTTTCTGCCTTTTTTGTAGTTGATTTTGGAGCCATTTTTAATGTAGAAAATCTTTTATGGTTACTTGTCCTTTTACAAGTACAATAATTGATTAAAATTAAGTTAAAAAATAGATGCAAATAATGGTTCTAAAACTTAAATATTCATTCAAAATATACACAAACAAGAAATAATCAGATTAAACAACAAGAGAAGAAAAAAATTCCAATATACAATTTGAAACTGAACCATAAACAACAAAAGTAATAACAACTTAAAAGATACTAGCAACAGTAAATTAACAACTTCATAACAATAAACAAAAAATCCAAGTTTGACAGTCAACAGGAATATTAAGTAACAAACAGGATCAACTACACATAATCATATCTGTTTAAATATATCAATATATATACAAATTAAATTTATATAATGTCTTATATCTGATCAAATAATGGTTGTTTATTTGTTGACTTTTCTGTTTTTATCAGACTTTCAACAGACTTAGTAGTTAAGGTTTTTCTGAAATTACATATACACAGATACACACATTGAACAATGAAAAATGACTAGAATTTTTACTAACATCATTTAGGACAAACTTCAGCTAAACATGCTGTACTCTATCACACACAGACTAAAAACATATTAGGTTTAAAATACATATAGTTATTACAACAATAAACGCCAGATTAGGTTCACAGTAAGTTTAATTTAAACAAATCATTCAAATAGCCTAGGATTAGAGCGAAAAAAGTTAAGCTGGGGGAGAAAACTTTGGGACGGGTTGCTACTGTAAACTGGATACCTAATCATCTAGTGGGGGAATGATAATTTCGATCTTTAAAACAAGTTAACAGTCGAATAGGGTTAGCTAATAAAATAAAGAGAAAGGCGGCATATGTAAAAATAAGAATAATAAGAAAGCCATGACTTTTCCCATCACTGATCCCAGTCCCCAGGAACTTATTATACACACCGCACCATATGGGCAAATCACACATATGTGTTATGTAGAGGATGCGCAAACCTAACAAAATATATGTATATATTAATATATACTTTATGTATACATGTACGGTTTGGAATGCATGCGCACTATTACAGTGATGTGCTTATAGTAATTGTGTATCGATTTCAGGATCATGAATAACCGTTGTTGTTAGTTCTTCTAGCTTGTAAATAGTCAATATATTCATTTCCGTACATCATTTTTCTTTGCACTACTGATCAGAAACGACACGAAAGTCAATCAATTAATTTATATTTTCTATATTTCTGTTTTTTTGTGTTGGGCTTTATTTTCATAAAATAGGGTTGGAGGTTTAGGGTTAAATTTGCAAATTAGGGTTTGTTTTCTGTGTTTAAACACTCTTTGTCTATTTCTGTTACAGTTTTCAATTTTGAATAATTTGAATAATTTGAATAATTTGAATATTATAGTAATTAATTATAGGCTGTAAAATATACTTAATGAAATTTCATAGTTTTCATAACTCCCCAGTTCTTGTTCAATACCTGTTAGTCGAACTACGTATCGTATTCTATTTTATAAGGAACACTGTTGTGATTGTTCTTGTTAGTTGCTATTTCTCTAATATATGAATGGATTAATGTTTTTGAATAGTAGAAATCTATCTTTCAAGTCACTTGGTGAGAGTACATAATAATAAATATAACGATAATATCTATTGTAGTTGGAAAAAAGGTTTTTAAATAAGTGTTCAAAAAAAAAACAGTAATTGTTGTACAATTTTAACTTAATCTTATACTTTTTGTTCTATATTGATGATTTCATTACTAAATAGGGTGGTTCAAAGAAATTCAATTCAAATTTTACGTGGCTCAAAATGTTGTAAACAATTACAATTACAACAATCTATGCTAATTAATCAGTTCAGTTCAAGGAGTTTGATAACAAACTGTAAACATAGAGCAATATTGAATAATAGGAGTTTTTATATCGTAGGGTCAGATACAACACATTTGAGAAGGTTTATATCTACATTTGTTCCAAAATTGATCACTAGGGCTATAAAAGTGCCTGCTTACATTGGTGGCATCTTTGCGGCAACTGGTAGTTATATTGCATATAAAGTTGAAGGATTGACTGAAAATGAATATATAAGTAATATAAGGGATTTTTTCAATGATATGATGTCTAATCAGGATGCTGGCCATAGTAATACTGGTGGAAGTGGAGATAATAACAATTGCAGTTCCGTAGCAATGAGTACTGGTATACTAGCTTCAACCCAGAATGATAGAGATATTGAATACAATGACGATGACGATGATGACATAGTAGATGAAGTGGATAATACGAATGACGATATGTTGAATTTAACGAAACAAATGATAGAAATAAGATCGATTTTAAACAGAATTGACTCAAATTCAGGTAATTTAACGCTACCATCAATTGTAGTGATTGGTTCACAATCTTCTGGTAAGTCATCAGTGTTAGAGTCAATTGTGGGAAAACAGTTTTTACCCAAAGGTTCAAATATGGTTACAAGAAGACCAATCGAATTAACGTTAGTTAATACTCCAAACTCTAAAGAAACAACTGCCGATTTTCCATCTTTGAGAATTTATAACTTGACCGATTTCAAAGAAGTTGAAAGGTTATTAGTGGAAGCAAATTTAAGTGTTCCAATACGCGAAGCAGTATCAGAGGAGCCAATTCAACTAACAATCAAGTCAGCACATGTTCCAGATTTATCATTAGTGGATTTACCTGGTTATATTCAAATTGAGGCTGCTGATCAACCGTTGGAATTAAAATCAAAAATTTTAAAACTTTGCAATAATTATTTACAAGCTCCAAATATTATACTAGCTATATCATCAGCGGATGTAGATCTAGCTAATAGTTCAGCATTAAGAGCTTCAAAAAAAGTTGATCCAACAGGCTCTAGAACAATTGGTGTTATTACAAAATTAGACTTGGTGGATACCGCTACTGCAAGCTCTATTTTGAACAATAAAAAGTACCCACTTAAAATGGGATATGTTGGTGTCATTACAAAACCAATTGATAAGAAAAAATCATCAGTATTTAATTACTCCAAATCAGATTCTATATCTGGAGAACGAATCAAATCTCCACAATATTTAACCAAGGAATTCGAAAGACAATATTTTAATGAAAATAAGGATGTTTTCAGGAACTGTCAAGTTTCTACCAAAAGACTAAGAGAAAAGTTAATTAAAATATTAGAGATTTCAATGTCTGATGCGTTGGAACCCACCTCTAAAATGATTCAACAAGAATTAGATGATACATCTTACCATTTTAAAGTTGAATTTAATGATAGACAATTAACAGCAAAATCATATTTATTGAATAACATTGATATATTTAAGTTAGCAATTAAACAATTCCAAGAAAATTTTAACAGGGCCGAACTTACTTCAATACTAAAAGCTGACCTTGATCAAAGTGTTCTAGATTTTTTAGCAACTAGATATTGGAAAGATGAAAATTTATCAGAACTATCAAGTAATGATATCACTGAAAATGAAATGTTATACTGGCATAAGAAGCTGGAGCTTGCATCTTCAAGTTTAACCAAAATTGGTGTTGGTAGAAAATCAACGATGTTAATAACTAATTCTATTTTGAAGGAACTAAATAACATACTTGAATTAACGAAATTGAAAAACCATGATCTGATAAAAAATTTGGTCAATGATACTGCAACTAATGTACTAAATAGTAAATATTATACTACGGCAGACCAAGTGGAAAATTGTATCAAACCATTTAAATATGAAATAGACATAGAAGAAAGAGATTGGGTTATTTCAAGGGAACATGCAGTTAATTTATTAAAGGAGGAATTAAGGCAATGTAATGAGAAATATCAAACGATAAGAAATGCAATTGGTGGTAGAAAACTTCAACAAGTGATGGCATATTTGAAAAAATATAAACCTTCCGAGCACCAAGAGACATTAGGTATGTCTAAACTTTTGTTAGAAAGGGGCTCGGAGGCAATGCTTTTGGATAAGAGATGCCAAGTTTTAAATTTCCGAATAAAACTATTAAGGAATAAATGTACTTCCACATCTGAAAAAGATAAATGCCCTGAAGTCTTCTTAGATGCTGTTAGTGATAAGTTGACATCCACTGCTGTTTTATTTTTAAATGTTGAATTATTAAGTGATTTTTTTTATAATTTCCCAATTGAATTGGACAGAAAACTTAACATGTTGTCCAATGAGCAGATTGAATTGTTTGCAAAGGAAGATCCAAAGATTTCCAGACATATAGAGTTACAGAAAAGAAAGGAATTGCTAGAATTGGCATTAAATAAAATTGATTCTCTTCTTGTCTTTAGGAAAAGTTATAAAGGAATAACGCAAAGGAATGTCATTAAACATGAATAAGGACCAATATTCCTTCATGTAAATAAAACATTTTTAAGTAATTTTAAATAATATTCAATGAGTTGATATAGATACATACACATACAATAGTTGTAATATTTATGACTATTTACTATTATTTTATGATTTAAGTAGTTACCGTGATTTTTATTTTTTATAAACAATGTATCATAGAGTAATTTGTACGATACATCACTCTGATGATGATGATGAGTTGTTATACAAATGAAAAATTATATCCTAGTATTTACTAATTGGAAATTATTATTCACTGTTTTTTTTTAAAATTTTTTTTGGTCTTTTCGTTACCTCCAATTGATCTTAAACATTATGTTAATTATAATTTCAATTTTTAATTCATGCACTACCGAATGATTATGAAATTAAAAAGACTATAAGATAACATATCGAAGTATGGAATGCTTTGGAATTAAAAGATATGACATTACTGCATTTTATTTTCTGAATCAAAACTTAATAATCTAATCTCTTTTTTCTAATGGATTATATCTTAAAAATTTTTCAATCAAATCGACATGAGTTAGAATCATTCTTCTACAACAGTATCTCTTCAAACCCAATCTGGATAAAGCTGTACCTTCATCCAACTCATCCTCTTGAAGCATGTTTAAATAACTCTCCCATTTGTCACCAACAACTTTCCCACATGAAAAACATCTAACTGGAACAATCATTTCTAACCTTCTTGTCTATACTAGTTATGCTCTTCGGATTGATCCTTTCCCTTACCCAATCAGAAAAGAACTGCCGTAAACGCAATAAACTTCAATTTACATACAACAAACTACACCTAGCAAACTACAACTAAACTCGATTATTAATGCAACGTACTCAACTCATCAACAATTTAATAATAATTGTAATTATAATTACAAATATTTAAAACTCATCATCTCATTGTATTATTATTTCAATATTTTCAATTTTTTCACAAAAAATTTTGATACTTGAAACCGGTATCATCATATACGAGGTGCAAAACGTCCATTCTGAAAGAGAGGTGACACACTTTCCAGCATGGAAATACCCCATATATAGGCTGTAAACAGATCATTAAATGAAAAGAGCTAGCCGTTCAGTAAGGCTGTGACATTCAATTGATTTAATGGTCTTACCCTGCGTGTACTAGTGCTTCATTCATAAATAGCTTACAATACAATACAATGCAATACCGTACCACATATAATTACCGACATCTAGAGACTACAATGATTTCACTGTCTCGCAATTTTTCCGAAAGGTTCACTATTCCGCAACGTACAATATGACCGATTTGAAAAAAAATTTGCGATGCGATGAGTTCAAAAATCTTTAAAATTGTGATACTTATTTATATGCTACTAATATATGGAAACTATTCAATCTCTAATTTGATATAGCCATTGTTCTTTTGATTTGGAGTATAGGGTGTTATTTAGAGGTTCACATAGTCGGTATTTCAGTAAGTGTTTGTGTTTGTGTTTCTAAACGTTGTCCTTTGCAATCTCAGATCAGTAGCAGGAATACATTGCATCAAGAAAATTTGAGATAGAAGAGGATGAGTTCGAATGTGTACCAACAGTACAAGTTGTCAGTGGTTTCCGGTGGGAAGCCAATAGTGCCACATGTGTTTAACTCTAGTAGCTCGAGGAAGAGTGTGACGTGTTTGGCGCATAACCAATTAGATTATATTGTTCCGTTCAATAATCAGATTAAAATCTATTCTGTGGAAACGAGACAATGTATTAAGAATTTAAAATTTGCTAATAATGAGACACTCTCTAATGTTTTTGCTAAGAATAGTTCTGTGTATGTTGTTGATATCAAGTTAAATGATTTACTCAAAAAGCAGTCTGACCCTTCAGATGACAAATCAGATAAAATAATTACAATCTTCACAAATAATGGTTATGTTTTAGCTGTTAATTACAAAGGGAAATTAATTGAAGAACCAAAACACATTAAGCTATCTTTAGAGGAAGGTGAAGAAGTCTTTAAAGTATTGCATAATGTTGAATCTAATGAATATAGAATATTAACTACAAAAATAAACAATGCAAAATCTTCAAATTACAAATATAGTATTTACAAAGTCACGTTAGGTGATGAAGAAAATCCAATATCTCTAGAACAAACTTACGAGGATGTCATTTTATCTACTTGGTCAAACAATGAAAAATATTTGACATTATTGTCATTCGACTCTGAATCAAAAAAAACTTTTACAGTTAGATCCATTTTTGATGATCATTTAGAAATTAAATTTAGCCAAAGCCAACTAGTTTCAGCATCTAAAGATACCGCATCAGCAAATGCCAAATATATTTCGACAATGGCATTGGACAATTCATGTACAAAGTTAGCATTAGGTTTTGCATCTGGTGTAATAAATGTTGTTAACCTGTCTGATTTAACTAGCACTTTACTAAAATGGCATATTGATACAGTTCTTTCTCTATGTTTCAATAGTGATGCCACATATTTGATCTCTGGTGGTTGGGAAAAAGTGGTCAGCTTTTGGCAACTTGCTACTAACAATCAACAATTTTTACCTCGTTTAAATGGTGTTGTTATTGGTAGTGATATTTTAGGCAACGATAAATATTATTCATTGGCTTTACAGATGGCAGACAATACGTCTAATTCCGATTTCCAGTTATTATTATTAAATGCAACTGATCTTACATCAAAAGTAGCTGTTAATGGTCCTTTACCTACGTTTAACAGTCCTGTAAAAAATACTGTATACCCACTTTCTGCTATTAAATCCAGAACATCAACTACTATTTCTAATGTTAGTATCTCACAAAAGAAATTTAAAAAGAAATTATTAAAATCAAAGAAACAAGATTATACAAATGCTGCCACAATAAACCCAGTAAGCAAACAACTATTTTTTCCACATACATCCGCTGTTCAAGTATATGATTTCTTTAAAAACGAACAAGTATCCTACCAGTATTTAACACATGGTATTAATACAGCAATGGGTAAAGTAAGATATGAATTGAATATTAAAGATCCAGTTATTAACGACATCAAATTTACTTTAAACGGTAAATGGATGATTACGTATGAAGTTAACTTTCCACCAGATGATCTACTTTCTTCCAAAGATTTAACCTATTGTTTGAAGTTTTGGACAAAGGATGATAACGAAGTGGAATGGAGATTGATCACAAAGATTATAAACCCACATGGCTTAAATGCTCCTATTACGAAAATAATACAGGCTCCTAGCGTTTTGAATAATTCAGAGGCCTGTATAACTTCTGATAATAATGGTGGTTTAAAATATTGGGCTTACGATAAACATGAGAAAAATTGGTGTTTAAAAAATGTAGCACTACCATTTTATAATAATTATAGTAATTCAGTTTCATTAGCATGGTCTCAGGATGGAAGTTTGATTTTCCACGGTTTTGAAGATAAATTAACTATTATAGATTTTGATACTTTTAAGAAATTAGATCAAGAATCCCAACAGGAAAATCAAGATTTCATTTCTGAACTGACTTTGGATTCTGAAATACAAGCTATAAAACTTGTTGATGAATCTAAGGTGATTATTGCAACCCAAACTGCTTTTTCATGTTTTGACTTGTTAAAGGGTAAGTTTACCAGTAGTTTCGATATTTATCCATTTACACATGGCGTTTACAAAAATGGTCATTTAGACAGATTAATCAGTTGCGATGAGAGAAGTAGAAGAATTGCAATAGCAATAAATGAGCAAAACATTGATACAAATACTTCTAGTATTAATTACAAATCGAGAATTATCATTTTTAATTCTGATTTATCAGAAAGAACTGGAGTATTTACTCATGATAATTACGTATCATGGTTATCATGGAATTATGATACAGATTTCGTTTTCTTGGATATTGATTGTAAATTAGGTATTGTTGGAACTACCGTTAACATTGAAATGTTAAATGAAATTAATAATGAAAGTTTGTCAGTACCTGTTGATGATGTTGATTTCTCAGAGAATTTAACTAAACTAGCCTCTCTGAAAAATTCATTAAATGCTAACAAAGATTCTAATAACAAAGAAGCTGGTTTAGCTGACGCTAATATAGAAGATGAAGATTCAAGATTAGAGTTTATCAACGGTGATAATAAAGAAGGTGTGATTAACATGAACAGTTTTACGAGCATGTTCGATAATATACAGAATATTCAAATGGAAACCTTGTTTGATCGTGTAATGAAGGTTGTATTATAAAATATTATTCTTCATTGCACTTACATTACTTAAATTAATATTAATATATGAAAGCATTTTTAGTATTATTAATTTTACATTAGCATAATTCATTTTAAATTAAATTATATAGTTTCAGACAATTATTTTAATTATTTATAGTAAATTTCAACTTATCTACTCTGTTCGAGTTAGAGTGTGAAGCTGATATTATCATAATATAATAATATTTTGCAAAAATTGAGGCCTACACTGTACTGAATATCAATATCCTCACTAGTTTAAAGAAATTACTATTAGAGTTTCCCTTTACCATTATAATACTGACTATTACTCTCCTGAAAGACAATTGCTGTGTTTTCATTATGTTAAATTACTAAATCTGTTATAATTCCATTTAAACACATGTCCAGCGGTTTCACATGAAATAACAAATTACAGTCATTTACTACTTACTATTGAATATTCATGATAGAATACAATTTTTACTAATTTCTTAAATAATATTGTAAAACTATGGATGTATTTAAAGCTCACATTTACTACACAAAAGTGTTTCTTAATTACTTTGCTATTACAAGTTTCTTAAATAGCCTGACATGAAGATTCCATACAACAAAAGTGACTGTTAAACGGTTTCTTGACAACATTACAGACACCATAATAAATCTATGTTTACAAAGATTTAACATGTTAAGATAATTCTTAAAATATTTTCATATATTATAAAATATGAAATAAATAATAGTATTATTTAAATGTTTATATAACAATAAGTAGAAAATATCTATTACTTTAATTTAAAGCTGTAGGTTATTGGTAGTGTTAAAGTTTAACTGATTTTCAAGCTTCAGTAGCTCAGTCGGAAGAGCGTCAGTCTCATAATCTGAAGGTCGAGAGTTCGAACCTCCCCTGGAGCAATTTTTGCTCAATAATATTGAACTATAAACATTATTTTCAAGATATTGTAATGTATGTTTTTACAATGATCATGTTCATTGAAATAGTTTATAAAATATAATATAATAGTATTAAAAGTCTTACATAAATATTAAATTTAGATTCTTGATTTAACTAGTTCTTCTCTTCTAATTCGTAAATTACTTTACCATCAGCGATTGGATCATAGGTTTTGTCTAAAAATTGAGAAAACTTGGTTAAATTGTTTAATCCTCTAATTTCACCAGCACACAATGGCATTTTGACAACGTGGAAATCTTCGTATAGTTCATCAATTTGATCCAAATACTTCTTTTGCATTTTCCATCTGGTTTGACATCTTTTACAATTATGTTCTTGATCGTACTCGGCAAACAATAGTTGATTGACGATAATGGAGTTAACATCCATATCATAGGAAATCAACTCTTGAATCAATCTTTCAGTTTCGTATAGGGATAAAAATTCACTTATACAAACACAAACAAAAGTGGTTAAATCTGGGTCTGTGAATTGTTGTCTAATCTTTTCTACGTTAAGTTTCAATTCATTTAATTTACCAGAGATATCAACATTTCCTGCACCAGCTAGTGAATTTAGCATTGGACCTAGTTTACCAGTAATTTCACCGAATTTTTCTAATAATTTTGATAAGGTGGTTGGTAGTTGTAAGAATCTCAAAGTATGGCCTGTTGGAGCAGTATCGAAAATAACAGTATCATATGAATCACCATCACCATTCTCTTGATTTTTAATATGTTTCATAACTTCCATGAAGGATAGTGCTTCATCAATACCTGGAATAGAACCAGTTAAATCGGCCAAGGCACCACCTTGTAACAAGTCACCTAAACCATCGCTGTCCCCACTCTCATCACTACGAGAAACTGCCATATCGTTCATATCTTTCAAGGCTGCAGATGGATCTATTTCCATACAAGATAAATTGTTCATTCCAGTAACTTTTCTTGCATCTTTACCAAATTTCTCACCAAATGCATCACTTAAATTATGGGCTGGATCGGTGGAAATTAATAAAAACTTCTTATTTGGCTGATTCAATGCCATCTGGATGGCAATTGAACAAGAGGAAGTAGTCTTACCGACACCACCCTTACCACCAACGAAAACCCATTTATGGGTAGTAGATGTAATTAAAGAATGTAAATTTGCTTCAACGGTTAAATCCATGTTTACAGTTATTCAATGTTCCTATGATCTATCTCTAGAAATATCACTAAACAATTATTAAAGCAATCTTTTGCAGATTCAACTAAGGATATACAAATATATACATATATATCATCTTTTAACTAACTTAATAATTAAATAACATATTATTATCTCAATGGTTTTCACAAAATATAAATTTCGAACTCGGATATTTTATTTAAATGAAAATTGCAAACGAATTCACTTTTAATAATAGACTGTCATTAGTTATGCAACTGTTAAGGATGATGTGTATTTACATATTAATAGATAGATCAAATATTTTGTAATTGAGGTTTTTATAATGTAATTTAAATATAATTTTTCAATAATTGAGTTGTGGGTTTTGCAAGGGACAAATCATCAATAAGAAGTCCTATAACGATATATTTGATTAGGTTGCGAAATGTCTGATCTAGATGCTGAGGCTATCAAGAAGGCCAAATTAGAAGAGGCCAGAAAGAGGGTAGAGGAATTAAAGAAGAAGAAGAAGAATAAGAACAAAGGAAAGAAGAAAACTGAGGATGCTGAGGAAAACAATGAGAGTACACCAATGAACAATTCTGAAAATGACAATACTACCCCAGAAATAATATCTGAAGAGGTTAATGTTGAAAGTATACCAGAGGAAAATGTCGATAAATATGAAAATGACGTTTTAATTTCTCAGCAAGACACAGTTGATGCTGAGAATGTGGATAAAGAGGCTTCAGTTGAAGTAGAGGACGTTTCTAACAAAGGAGAAGACATTTCTAACAAAGAAGAAGAGAATCTTGAAAACATTGAGGCTATAGATGAAATTACTAAAACTAATGCAGTAGAAAATGAAACTATCGATAGCATTTCAAATGATATACAAAGAAATGGAAAAGATACATTAAAAGATGGAGAAGGAAAAACTTCGGAATCTGCCAATAACTTCTTTGGTGATAATACAGGTGGATCTGATTTCTTAACAGCAATTAAGGAAGACAACAAGAAGGCTGAAATTGAAGAATTAAAGAAGGCTTTAGAAGAAGCTAAAGCTGATAATAAGAAAATGATGTTCGTTCAAATGGATCACGAAACAACAATCGACGAGCTAAATGATGAAATTGCATCTTTGAAGGCAGAAGTAAATAATTTAAAGGCAGAATTGAGTGTGGCAAAAGCTAATGCCAGCGCTCAAACTCCAATTCAACCTTTATCGGCACCACACATTCAATTATCATCTTTCAAAAATGCAAATGTTACATCGCCATCCAATAATAGTCAAAATTCTTCAAAGGTTTTAGTTGATCGCTCAATGATAAACAAATGGCGTGATTGGAATATTGATATGACAGGATGGAGAAGTATTGGTTCTGGTCCAATAGTCGAATTTTAAAAAAGATTTAAATAGAATATTATAAATTTATAGTGTATTAGATAATAATCTATAATACAAGAACATTCAAACAGCAACTTGACTAAAATATTTCTATCATTTATTTTCTTTTCCTTACATATTATTCCATAAGTATATATATATAAGCTAGCGTTTTGAAGAGCCAAACGATCCAAATCCCATTTGAAAAGCTACTGAACTTGACACTGCGTCCTTTTCTAAAGAGTTTTGATTGTTTTTTTTCGTTACCTTATTCTTGACTATAGTTTTTTTCACAGGTCTTTTCCTTTTGACAAAATCGTTTATTAGATTATTATACATAACTTGAAGCTCATTATTATCAATTTCATCATTATTTCGTATATCTGAGACTAAAGGCTCATCAAATATGAGCTCAAATTTAATAACATGTGTCTTATGATTTAAATGATCTATATATTGTAAGTTATCTTTGAAAGTTAAATCACATAGTGCACAATGAAATCCAAATTGTTTCCCTTTCTTGAATGACGATAATCCAGAAGTTAGAAATTTCTTATTTAAATCAGTAGTTGAACTATTGATTAACAAATTATAATCTGTATACTTTTGCTTCAAATCATTAAATTGTTTTGGTGTTAATGAATCAATTAATGTTGACGTACTATCAGATTTTTCCTCCGAGAGCTTGGCATATTCTTCCCTATCCCAAGTTCTTCTCCCAAAATTAGACATTAAAGGATACAGCTCAAAATTAAGATCCTTGTTAATCAATTCTTACTCTTTATTATTAATGTTGCAAGTAAAGCTACCCATTAATATATCCATACCAATACTAACTTAATCATATTTTATAGTAATGATAAAAGTAAGCGCTGCTAATTTCATAAATTTCAATGCCCAAAAAAATATACATATTTTAGCCTTTACTTTATTGAATTGGGTGCATTATTAAAATGTTGAAGAATGTGGAAGTAAGGTGAAATCATATTATGATACTTTACTGAACACAGCAGAGGTTAGCTCTGATTCAATAATGTCTCACAAAACAACAATTCTACCATATATTATCAAATATACGCCGTCAAAACCAATATTGAATGATAAATGCACACTATACGGATTTGATTTAGATCACACTATTATTAAACCTAAAATACCAAACACAATTCATGCTAGATCATCTGATGATTGGGTTTTTATGAACTTTAATGATACTGTTATCAGTGTAGATGAATTGATTAAAATTGCTAAGGAAGACGCTACTTCACAAATCGTCATATTCACAAATCAAGGTGGTATTGTCGCTTATCCACCAACATCAAAAAGTTGTGTTAAATTTACAGATAAAATGAAAAAAATACTAGCATTTATATCAACTCTTCCAGATGGTGATATTCTTTTAAAGAAATTATGGATATATGGTGCTCCAAAGAAGCCAGCCAGCCTTTTTCCCAATAAAAAATCAGGCAGTAAAAAGCAATCGACGTTAAGATCTATTTCTAAACCAAAAAAAGAAAATGTGAATAAAGATTTTGGGAATGCAATATTAACTTCAGAGTTATTTGATCGTATGAGAAAACCAAATTTAGGCATGTTTGAAGAATTTGTAAAAGATGTCGCTGCCCATCAAAAGACTTGTAATATAGAGTGGAAATACTATTGTGGTGATGCTGCCGGTAGAAAAACAGACTTTAGTGATTCAGATAAACAATTTGCATTAAATTTGAAAGTAGACTTCAAATTACCTGAAGACATTTTCCAGAAATAATAATACTTGCAGACTATTGTTATACCTATGAATGATTTATTATAATAATATGTAATTATGTAATGTAATGAAAATATAACTATCAGGCAATTAGTGATATTTATAGAGAGAAATAAGTATATCTTTGTAGCATTTTTTGTTACAACATTGGAATAAGCTTAATTCAACACATTTGCTTTTTCAAAAAGTTGATCGACAACTTTGTTTAATTCACCGATTAATTCTAAAGAAGAATTATAGGTTGCATCTTTTTGTGGAGACTCATATATATATAACCAACCATTACCTTGGTCTAGAACACCAAAGAATACATTATCTAAAATCATTTGTGATAATTTTCCTTCAACTTGATCAATACTCAAACCAATAATTTTGGAAATATGAGAAACTTCGACACATTCAAAGGGCTCTATAATTTTGCATAAATTGGACTCTAGTAAAGTATCATATAAAGCATTGAAATGCGATCTAATTAAATCATCATTTTTTAATTCGTTGTGATAGGTTTTCAAAGTTGAATTAAAATCAAATAGAGATCTGTTATTATATGCATCAGCAATTGATTTCATTGCATCAATTTCACGTGATTGGTAAGTGTCCTTTGTATATTTAGCAGTTAAGATAGTATTAACATCATCAATTAAATTTAACATAATTTTGGATAATAACATATATTTTAATACTTTACAAGCTTTTTCGAAGGAATTATGTGTTGATAAATTATGGAAACCTTCAAAACTTTCGTAGAAATATGAATATGCAGTCTTGTAATCTTTATCTTCACAATGCAAAATACCGCTCATTAAGTCCAACTCTGCCATTGTTGAAGAAGAACAATAAATCGAGTTTGCAGCTGTTCTTGAAGCACTCAAAGCAGCTTTTGATTTAACTAGATTCCTTAATTTATGATAAACTTGGGATTCCAAAAGATGAACATCCACTAGAGATGGCTTATCATCTAATTTTTTAAATTCGGTTAACAGTTCATTAATTAGATCCACTGATTTTTTATAATTCTTGATTAAATATAAATATGTTGCTAATTTGATAGTTAGAGAATTCTTTAAAAAGATTCTCTTCTCATTTTTGGCAAAAAGTATACTTTGCTCAACAACATGTATCTGTTCATCCAAAGAGTCTGGTACTTGTTCAAATTTTTCAATTAATTGTTTCAACACTTTAGCAGTTTTTGATTTAGCAAATTGGGACATGTAGTCCGTAGAGTGTGGTATGAATTCTCTCAATTTAGCTTTGTCCTCAGTTGCAACATATATGTCCCCCAATTCCAATATACACGATTCCTTCGCATTCTTCAAAACATCAGTATTCTCATCATCGTATTTCGTTTCTAGTATATTCAAATAGACAACTTCAGCGTCTGCATATTTCTTCTCAGCCACTAGAGATCTAGCATTCTCTAATTGTGAATTCACTGACATGCCAAATATATATATATAGATATGTGCGAAAGTACGGTCTGTCCTATGTCGAGCCACTAATCCCAACTATGCTATAGCTTACCCTTGTACCAATGGCAAGTGTCTGAAGTTTGTAAACCAGTATACTTCTAATTACATAATTTTATATATATATATGTACTAATTTTGCCACCTGATTTTACAAATGAGAATAAATATATTGAATACATTTTTAAAGGAATAAAAATTCACATTACCCGGCAGCCACCAAACCTTCTTCAAAAATGCCCAATTGCAGGTCATGTGATAAAATATTACTCAACACACACGTGATCCAAAAATCTACTCACGTGACATGTATTGTTTTCTCTTTCCCAACTTGTGTCTGTCCTCAAACCCCTTTTATTACCCGGCTGTCGCATATTTGTAACAATTGGAAATGTCCTGTCCCGTTTTTTTCATTAATCTACTACCGTAATAAGAAAACTACCAAGCTGCAAAGCACAAACATAGTTGCCCTGTGTCGTCTAGCTGTCGAAACTCCGCACGCCCTAAACCTCTGCCCAGCCTACCCCTTACCTCTGCCCACTGACTGCTCTTCTTTACGTGTTACGTGTTCAATATTATGCATCACAGAATACCAAACCACAAGAAGAATTCTGAAAACACAGAGAAAACTATGTATAACGATGGTAACTTAGACCTGCCGTAAAGTTTTTTCAACCAAGCAGTGTTAACTTCCAAACTGCCTAATACCGTTCCAATCTTATTATCCTGTCCCTTTCCTTGCCCATACAGCGTCCGTTCTCCTTGCCTGTCTGGCAGAAACAAAGGAAAGGAAAAACAAGTGAAACCCTACTACCTTTGGAAATATCGTGCATGACAACACGTTATCCGAAGGACCTGTTCATTTTTGCTCCTCTCAACTTAATACTACCCTGTTGGCCTCTTCAAAACCATGAACTACAACTACAAAACTCTATCTTTTACATAACACAACGCTTGCTTGGTCCAGTTGCTTGCTCTCCAGAAGAGAGGTGCTACCTGGCACTCGCATAACACAATTTCCTTCTTACCCTTGATACTCATTGCACGATATGGAAACTTTGTAATCAGCACTCACAACCGCTTGGACTCTTCGATCGTTCGTTATATCAGCAAATGTGCAATATATCCTTTCGACGTTTTCGCTTGTTGATACATACGTATATATTAAATTTCGCTGTCGCTTTTATTTTGAAGAAGAACAAAAATTGAAATATTGTCAGATTTCTAATACCAAATATTTGTTCATATTTATTCAAATCTGTTCATACAATTTCATTAACATATATATCACTTTCTATTATACTTCTACTTCGAGTTTAGGTGTGATACTAGCTTTTCAGTTAATACAAGGCTATATATATACATATATATATATTGGTAGATTGCAGTGGTCTATTGACATTTGATTGTGAAAGTGGGTTAGTTTTGGACAAAGAAACAACCACCAACGTCGTGGACCTTTCAATTCTTTTAACAGGAAAGCATTTTTATTTGGTGTCTTTTTGGGTTTTTTTTTATTGCCTTTGAAGTTTAATTAGTATTACATTATTTTGTTGGTTTTTAGATATTAATTGTTATTTAAAAAGAAATAACCTGTAATATTAGTATACTCTTCTGGTTTCGTTTCAAAATTAGATTATTATTTTTGGCTTTTATTAGAAGATAACACCAAAAACCTATTGGATAATGAGCCAAAATAGTAAAGCTGTTCAAACGAGCAGTCGCAGTTCTAGTAATAAAACTGGGAAAAAGAAATTAGCTATTGAGTCAACTCCTACTTATGATGTCAACTATTATGATGCTGTTAAGAAGAAATTCCAAAATAAAAATTCTATTGGTTATAAAAAAATAGATTTAGATGATACTATGGTACAACCATATACAATTGAAAAAGGTCCAAAAAGAGACTTTATCGTTTCAGATCCTCCATCTGAAATTTCATATTTGCGTTCAAGCATTGTTTCATTTAAAGAATTTATCTTAATTGCAACATTGCTAATATTTGCTTGTTATCAAAGATTGTATCATTTAGAATGGCCAAACTCAGTTGTATTTGATGAAGTTCATTTTGGTAAATTTGCTGCAAAATATATCAAAAGAGAATTTTTTTTCGATGTTCATCCACCATTAGCTAAAATGGCATTTGCATTGGTTGGTTACTTGGCAGGTTTTAATGGTGCTTTTGAATTTGATGATATTGCCCTTGATTATCCAGAAGATGTTCCATATTATACGATGAGAATGTTTTCTGCTTTAACAGGTGTTGCAACAGTTATGTTAATGTATTTTACTTTAAGATTATCTGGTGTGAGAATTTGGGTTTCTTTCTTATCAGCTTTATGTTTAACAATTGAAAATTCTTTTGTTACAATCTCTCGTCACATCTTATTGGATTCTCCATTGATTTTCTGTATTGCATTATCAGCTTATTTCTACAAAAGACATGAAATTTATGAATTTTTCTCAAAGGGATCTTTGATTAATTTGTTCTTATGTGGTATTTCTTTAGGTTTTGCTGCATCTTCTAAATGGGTTGGTTTATTCACAATCGCATGGATTGGTGTCTTATGTTTATTTAAATTATGGTTATATATTGGTGATTTAAATAAATCATTCAACTATATCATCAAAACTGCTGTTTTCAAATTCACATTCCTATTAGTGGTTCCAGCATTTTTTTACATCATATTTTTTGCTATTCATATGAAATTATTAAACGAATTTTCCATTGGTGCTGCATTCTTAAGTCCAGAATTTAAAGCTACTTTAAATAATAATGATGTGGATGGTTCTTTCACAGCTGAAGTTGGTGTTGGTTCCATTGTTACCTTACGTCATACAGGCACTTCCGGTGGATATTTACATTCTCATAATCTATTTTACCCAGCTGGTTCTCAACAACAACAAGTCTCTTTATATGCTCATAGTGATGATAATAATAAATGGTTGATTGAACTTTACGATGAACCAAATGTTCAAGTGACTTCATTCAGAAACATAACTGACAAAACAAAAATTAGATTAAAGCATTATGTTAGTAGACGTAGATTACATTCCCATGATCATAAGGCACCTGTATCTGAATTTAGTGACTGGCAAAAGGAAGTATCTGGTTATGGTGATGACACTTTCGAAGGTGATCCAAATGATGACTGGGTTGTTGAAATAGTAAAAGAACATTCTTCTCCAGGTGAAGCTCAAACTCACGTTAGAGCTATCGAAACTAAATTCAGATTAAGACACGCAATGAGTGGTTGTTTATTATTCTCACATCCTGTAAAGTATCCTGAATGGGGTGCTGAACAACAAGAAGTTACGTGTGCACACTCTGGTATTGATAAATTAACAGAATGGTATATCGAAGAAAATTATAACGAAGTTCTACCTGAGGATGCTGAAAATATTTCTTATGTTCCACTTTCATTCTGGGGTAAGTTCAAAGAATTTCATGTCCAAATGTGGGTTGTTAATGCTGGATTATCTGCTCCACATCCATATGAATCTTGGCCTTCTCAATGGCCATTTTTACATCGTGGTTTAGGTTACTGGGGTACTCATCACAGACAAATTTACTTATTAGGTAATGCCATCATATGGTGGTCTGTAAGTATATTCATTGCAGTATTTTTATTAACTTGTATTGGTGAAGTTGTTTCATGGCAAGTTGGCAAGTCAATCTCCTACGATCCAGAAGTTATTAACTTTCACTACCAAGTATTCCAATACTTGCTGGGTTTCCTTGCTCATTTTGTTCCTTCATTTTTGATGAAACGTCAAATGTTCTTACATCATTACCTGCCAGCATATTATTTTGGTATATTAGCTTTGGGTCAAGCATTAGACATCGTTGTTAGTTACGTATTCAGAAATAAGAGGAACTTTGGTTATGTTGTTATTGTTTGTTTCTTTGCTGTGTCTTACCAATTTTTCAAACAATTATCACCAATTATTTACGGTACAGAATGGACTATCCAAGAATGTGGTAGAACTCAATGGTTACCTGGTTGGGATTTCCCTTGCCCAGTCTATTTTGAATCACTCGATGAGTATAAGAACTACACCATGACACCAAATAATATGATTCCACAAGCTTCTGGTCCGCTTGGAAATGATCAAGATCAACAATATGTGAACCAACCACCAAATGAAGAATTCAATTATTCTCAAAAACCAATTGTTGATAATGGACCTGTTGCAAATTGGGATGATATTGCTAGAAACCCACAACCGAAAAAGTTTGTCGATCAATTTGGTAATACATTGAATGAAGCTGAAGTTAAAAGTTTGTTAGAACAAGATGGTGCAAGTATCATTGGTTCCACTCAAACTAAGCATTATGGTGGTACTGCTGACATGCAAAATCAAGGATACGCTGCTCCACCACCTCAATACAACGCTCCACCACCACGTCAAAATAACGCTCCAAGACAACAGCAACAACAACAACTTGATAATGGTAATACAGAAGGTAACTTGGATGAAGAAGAATTTGAAAAAATTCTAAATAATGGTCTTGCAAAACAATTCGTTGATCAGAATGGTAATCAATTAAATGAACAACAAATCAGAAGTTTGATGAAAAATGGAGGTGCTAGTTTAATTGGTACTTCTCAAGTTAAGAAAAGAAGAGGAGCAACTGGTATGCAAACCGGCCAAGGATATAATTCGCAATACCAGCAACAACGGCAGCAACAGCATCAGCAACAGCAACAGCAACAGCAACAGCAACAGCAACAGCAACAGCAACAGCAACAGCAACAGCAACAGCAACAGCAACAGCAACAGCAACCAGAAAGTTTGGTTATGAATGAAAAAGAAAAAAGGTTGGCTGAACAAAGGGTTAAAGAGTTAGACCATGTTATGTCGCAAGGTAAGGGTCTTGTTAATTTTGTTGGTCCAGATGGTAATATAATTGATGTAGATGAAGCTAAAAAAATTATATTAGAACAAGGTGGTAGTATTGGTAGTCTAGGGAAGACCGTTGGGGTCAGCACCAGCGCTACATGGAATCCAAGGAACGATCCAGCCGTCAAACAAAGAGTCAAGGAATTTGAAGAGATAGAACAAGAAGGTTTTGATGATAAAACATTCTTAGATCAAAATGGTAAGCCATTAAAGCCTGCCGAAGTTAAAAGGTTACTAAAGCAAAACGGTGCACGTATTACCAATATACAAAGAACTACTTATAAATAATAGGATTTACAGAAATCATCTATCATTCTTCTAATATAAGCTATGATATTTGTTTTTATGAAACATATTTAATTAAATAGAAAATATTCAATATCATAATGTTTTCTAAAAAATATAAATGCACATTATCTTAATTCATTATTCAGCATTATTTTATTATATGTCAAGTAAACTCGTAAAGTATATAAACGAATTACGATTCAAAAAGTTACAGGATGTCTTGATTAAGAGTATTGAGCTACCTTAATATATATATACCATTCTTTAGTTTATTACATTGTTCTTAATTACTGAATTCAACTATTATAACTCCTGAAGGATATATGCTATCCTCGTCCTCCACTAATGTTCCTGGATCCAAATGTCTTCTTGGGGCAGACGTGTATAATGTGAAAGGATAATGGTGTTCATAATCACGGGGTGCTTCAATGTTCTCTGTGAATGGACTGGTATTGATCATATCTTCATTAATGAAAAGTTCAACATATGCATATATTTCTTCTATTGGCAATGTTTTACTAAATTTTCTTATAATTCTTCTTCCATCTTCAAAACGAATTGCAACTTTACAGATATCATCTATATCAGAAGGCTCTGGAGTAAGTATAGAGTTTCTCCATTTTAACCATTGTAGGTGCTTGTCTCGTCTTACTTGTTCTGCATTTTGTAATTCTTGCTCGTATTCTCTCATCCGTTCTCTTTCTTGATCTCTTTGTAGTGAAGCAGTATATTGAGAATCTTGTTGTAATTTGATAATTCTCTGAAGTTCAAGGTTTTGCCTGGTCTGCCTTAGCTTAATTAGATTAGGATGCTCCTTTGCTAAACAGTTTCCTAAACTATTAGGATTCCAATTGTATAAAGGACCCTCAACTCTATGAATAGATATCGAATTAAAAGATTCATTTAAAGATAGACATCCTAGGTACGGTAGACGGCTTACCTTGAAACTATTAACAACTTGCAATCCTTCAGAGCTAGTGACATCAGAAAACCAAATAAGGCATTGATACTTTTTCACAATATTTACAAATGCTTCTGTGCATAATATAGAGTTGATATATTGTTCTTTGTTATCTAACAATGGATCATGCAGATAAATTATTGCAACTTTACATTGCTCAGTACATGCCCTTAACAACTCTGGGTATGTTCCCGTAAACACTAGGGAAGCTAATATGCCATCAGATGTATATAATGAACCAAAGGAATATGAATTATTTGGAACCGGAGCATTTGAATCGTTATATGCTGAATCTTTACTTAGGGTTTCCATTAGCCTATTGAAAGTATCTTCGTAGTTAGAAAGTTTTTGATGTTGTTTTTGATAATGATTATACAGGATTTTAAAGGGTCTCATTAAACTCAATAACAGAAATAAAATTTTAACAGTAAAATACAATAAAGCCATGGGAATCTTAATGCACACTTTTAACATTTTAAACTTATTATTATTAACTCCATTATCATCATTTGTTTGGGAATAATAAGTTTCTTGGTTAGTATCAGCATTTCCAACTTCACGATTTGATGTACTGGGGACGTCAATAAATGAGCCAGGTAACTCAGAATTAGAATTTGCCTTTGTCCCAGAAATATCAGTATCTGTAGTCATAACGTTTGATAAGTTAGTGTACTTATTTTATGCCAAAGATAATTTTAGTTAAAATTAAATTATTCACTAAATAATATGAAAGCTCCTTAGAATGATGATACCTTAATTTTAAAATGAAATAGCAAAATGAACCTTGAAACTTTGAAGGATCTGGGGAGTGGAATATTTTTACCTGATTATGTTCATATACACCTCATTAGTATAAATATCAATTATTTATAAACTGAAAATGTGCAAGTGTATATATTTGGCTAACTTGTTCTTAATATTTTGATATAATATAAAGTTTAAAGTAATACCGCGCAGAATAAGAGATCATGAAATAAATGTTTAAGAATAAAACAGATCTTTGTAATGTATAAACACGATTATGTTTAAATAATGGAGAATATCACAATATGTTCTTTAAAGGAAGAACTATTGTGTCAGAATAGCAGATATAATTTTTTTGGTTATTGTAGGTATAATTTTCTGTTATTATAGATACACATTGATTGGAGTTATTATGATGAAAGAACTATGAATAAGTGGGATTTATTAAATAAGGTTAGATTCGATTTATATTTGGGTAAAGGAAATAAAAAATATTTTAAAGTTGAGATTAATGAACTTAAGCAATTAGCAGTTAAAAGTGATGATATTGCTTTTATTTCGGCAGTTTTAGAGGTCAATGAACATTTGGAAGATGTTCCTGTCTTGCAACAATTGACTTGGAAATCATCAGTTGTTCAAGATCAGTTATATCCTCCTATCGATATAGAACAAAGTGGGACTTTAACTTGGGGAAATGAGTTGGTTTGTCATTTAAACAATAATAAATTGCTTACAAAATACAATAACATAACGACGGTTACAGTTAATACTTTGGAAAACACAATTGAACAATCATCTGACATAGAGGATTGTTCTTTGATATCCTCTCTGATAAATATTAGTCAAAAGAAGAATAAAAAAATAAAAGTCAAGCAGATAGCCAATAACATATTTCAAATGAACCTCGTTTTTAATGGATCAAATAAAAGGTTAATAACAGTTGATTTAAATTATATACCTACTTCAGTAAATGGAACCCAACTAACACTACACACTGATAAATTAGAGTTAAAAATAATTGAACAAGTATATTTATTAACGTTTATGGGCTCATATTCTGCAATTGGTTCTAACACTGCAATTGATACTTATAGAATTACGGGATTGTTTCCAGAGGTGATTAATACGCAAACATATGACATTTCTACCTTGATAAAATATTATGAGTCCAAAATATGTTTACTTGCCCTTGGAACCAATTCTTCTTTGAAAAAAAATGCAAGATCATTTGTAGCAAATCATGATTACCCAATAATTGGTGCTGATAAAACGAAAAAGACTCTAACCATTAGAGATCCTCTCAATTCAAAATTAATTTTTGAAATCAATGAATTAGATTTGACAACTATATTTAGTCAAGTTTATATTAACTGGGACACCGATTTATTATTTAAATATAAACAAAAAATAACATTTCAATATGTGGCTGATCTAAGTAACACATACAACACTCTATTAGATAAACCAATGTTTCAGCTCCAAAATAATACTGATAATATAGAAAGTATATGGTTACTACTCGAAAAGCACGTTACTTCAAGCAGTGATAATGATAGAACTATAGCATATCTCCAAGAGCTTCCAAGTAATATACTTGATTACATTGTTGAGAAGCCTATAGGAATTTCTGATCTGGGATTGCAGTTATTGAAAATAAAACTATCACCTAAAGAGGCCAAAACATTTTTTTGCCATTCTAAATTAAGTAATTCATTTACGTTGCATTGTGTCTCGATTTCGAAAAATGTTTTATTTAAGCAACTATTTGATTATCCATTTAGTAAACAATTAACTTTTGAAAAAAAGGATTCAATTAATTATTTAAATGAAAAGTTTACGACTTCGTGTTTCAAAATGACATTGCAGAGTGAATTAGATTTAGATATTATTCTCAATTTACAAATAATTTCAAAAAATCCTAATACTAAGCTTAAATTTAATTTATATCGTATTGATGATTTTGAACTAAAGTTTCCAATCTCTATCAGTAATGAATTTACCGTGCAAAATAGCACCAACGAAGAAGTGATCTTGCGTACCAATATGACATATCTCATTTACCTTTCCTCTTTGGACTCTTCTATGGGCTCTATTTATAAATTTATTATGTTGTATGGAAAAAGTTTCGAAAAGTTAAATGAACCACAATTAGATTTCAAACCACACTATCCTCAATTCAATGGGATGCCTTTTCAGCATACTCTGAATGCAACTTGGGATGTAGGATCCAGTAGGAAAAAATTTAAAATTTTAACCCATTTGCAAACAAAATGTTTTATAAGAATTATTCCCAACTTTGAATGTAATGTCACAAAATGTAGATGTAATATTTTTGATTCACAAACCCATCGATTCTTTTATAACAATGAAAATTACCAAGATTTTGGAAAAGCAGGATTGGTGGTACCTGAAGCAATCATTCCAGGGAATTCCACAGCTGAAGTATTGATAGAACAAGTGACTGATCTAGTTGAATCATCTAATGTTAATGAACCGAAGGCTTTTACTATATTGATAGGTTCTGACATAAAAGTCACATTAGACGAGACCTAGATCAATTGAAATAAAGAATATTTCCCTTTAAGTAATTTGGAGCAATTATTATGTTAATTATGATTACTACTACTTTGATATATTTTACTTAACTGAAAGGTTGGTTGGCATTTAGACATATTAATTGAAATGATGGCATTGTATTTATTGCACTCATTGAATTATTATTGTGAAGCAACTTGGATGGATTTGAATGCTTATAACTGAACACATAATAACTATTCGAGCTAGTCATGGAAAAATATGAAGACAAAGGTAATTTTAACCTGAGGAGCCTTATTAATTGGCGTATTTATCATGAAGTCGTTGACTTAAATGATCATTTCTTGGAGACTATAAATTCAATAGATTGGGATAATAGATGTGATACTGTTGCTAGGCCATTGGGTTATACATTAACTCTGATTTTTTTCCTTCTTCGACTTTTCCAAGATAATTTACTTAAACCAAGTTATGTTAATATGTATAGAGCAGTTGATGCATTTGATTTGAGAAAATCGCCAACTTTCAGAAAATATTCCTATCTGATGGATCTAATTCAAGACAAACAAACACAATTAATTAAAAGTGACGATTGGTATGCTAATATGTTAGGCTATCTAGATAAACTGTGTTCACTATTGTTAGCAATATTGGTTATATTAAATATTACAATTGCATGCATTACACTATTCAGGAGTAATCGTAGTTATCAATTTTATTCAACAGATGTTACATTAAAATCAGATAATATTGTTACTAGACCTTTAACTGATTTGTATAATATAAATTACGATCCCCAAACTAACATTTCTATTTTTAAGCTACTACGCATTTATCTACTCAGTTTCTTTAAAGATAATAGAGAAGACCCTAGTCCTCTAGAAACTTCTGAGAGTAATTATTATTATCAATTAAATAAATGGAATCCATCCAAATTTTTGTTAACATTGTTTTGTGCATTTTCTCCTATATCATTGATTTCAATGTATTTTACAGATGTAACAGTAATATCAATATTTCCAGTGTTAATTGAACAATTAATTTTGAATTATATTATTTTTTACTGCTATGAAGCCAGAATATCTGATGATAATCTTATAAATCAAAATCTAATACAAGAAATGGAAAATAAATTGATAAAACCGAGATTATCAAAAGAAGTCCAGGATGCTAAAGTTGGTATTTCATCAGATACGAAAGAACCTTTCGCCCAATTTTTTTCAGCAACAACTGTAGTAAGAAATCAAGTATTTACTACTCATAATATAAATGGTTCAACTAGAATCCAACAATTTGATGAAGATACAAATACATTCAAAGTTGTTAAGAACAAAACATTATCTTCAAAAAATATTGTGATATCCTAATATGTTTTAAAATAAATGAATTAATGAATATATATGCATTATAAATTATATACATAAACAATCAATAATAGTAATAATTGGAATGGAGATAGGTTCCTCCAGGTATCTTAACAAAATTCTTCGTATATTTAATGGGTTATTTCAATTACAATCTTACCCTTTGCTTTATTGGAAAGTAATCTTTCTTCAGCTTCTTCAAATTTCTCAAACTTATAGACGGAGTCAATGACCGGTTCATATTGTCCAGCTGCAATCATTCTTGAAGCTAACTTCAAACCCTCTAGGCTTCTTGCCATCGCGAAACTATAATTATATGATCTAAAAAAATTTAAACTTCTCTTAATAGTAGACCATGAGACGAAATCTGACCAACCCATAGTTCTATAATTAAACTTAAAGTCACCAACGATTGTTATGAATTGACTATTAGTACTTTTTGGTTTTAAAACGCTATCCATGATTGGGAAAAATACGTTAGTACCTGCACAATCTGCAATTAAATCAAACTTTTCACCGTCCAAATCATTTTTAATTATATCTTTAGTATATTCTGGAACAGTTTTGGAAGAATCATTGTATGGGATCAGAATATCATAGCCAGCTTGTTTGTTATATTCTATAGAACTGGAGTTACAAGTACCAACAACGGTCTTAACATTGAAGATAGTCTTAGCAAGTTTAATTAAAGCGTATCCAACAGAAGTTGAAGCACCCACAACCAAAATTTTAGAATCTTCAGTAATCTTTTGATCATTGTTGGTCAATAAACAGTAAGCAGTAATGAAAACAGTAGTGGCAGCAGCATATTTATCAAATGCTTCTTGTGAAACTTCATTACCATTAGGTCTCTCAATTGGCACTATTTCATTATCCTTAGATGGGTTAATGATCAAATATTGACTTGCTGCACCTCGGCTACGAGAAATGAAATCCAAACATTTACCAAAAACGGCATCACCAACATTAAAACTTTTAACATTCCTACCTGCTCTAACAATGACACCTGAATAATCACAACCGTAAACCTTTTTAGATGAACCTGATATTAGAGGAACAGATAATCTTTTTAATATGTTATCAATTGGATTGATTGCAGCAGCACGCACCTCAATAACAATTTCATCAGCACTATAACAACTGTCTAAGTTAATATCAGTGCTGGTTATAGCTAGTGGTGTGTCACGATTAATATATGTAAGAGCTTTATTTTCAACCATATTTATTGTTTGTTCTTAGGGATTTTGAGCTAAAAATATTCAAAATTAATATTTCGCAAAAGAATCTGTACTTAGTATATAATCAACTATATATATAGTACATTATATACATTTATTTATATACATATTAATTCTCTATAATTTACTAAAAGCTTCAAAAAATCCTGGCGACTTATTTTACTGATAAATAAACTGACATTAATGGCGGTGTCTCCTCACTTACTTTCATATTATTTAGTAACATAGCTGCATAATTGTTTTCTAGAAAGGAATTCCTTTTATGGACGAAAAGTCCTCTTTGAGGTTCATCTACTTTGACACTCGCATAAAATTTACTTAACAAAGCCCTTTGAAAATAGATAGTGGTACATGAACTTATACCGCGGATATAAACCAGCATGTGACATTCTCATTATGAAAGAAATTCTGTGATAACAGCTGTGGCATTAATAAGCCATTTCTATCTCTGTATAGAGGAAGATAAACCTTTAGATATTGATAGGATGGGGAAAGCGAGTTCATTGCATTGATGGCATGTGAAAAGTATGCGATATGCATTCTGTAAAACAGAACACTTGTTCAATTGGGAAAGTAAGCCAGAGGACTCCCGAGGTTTGTAAGTAAACAGTTAGTTTCCATTCCACTTAAAGTTAGTGAAAAATAAGTATATTATTATGATTCAAAAATGACAATTTTTGAAATTACTTCAGGTGCATTTAGGTAATTGTTGTTGTACTCTAACTTTAATTTGATTAATAAATTGACGTACTTGGCACGGATCAATATATAAATTTTGTGAGGTAAAAATTGAAGTTTAAGCCATACATTTCAATGGATAAGTAGTATCTAGCAAATATGTTAAATTTCTTTCCTAAACCATTATATTAACTAAGGTATATGGTATAGAGAAGCTTAAGAGAAATTAAATCAAAGAAAACCTTACTGAATGAGAACTGGTAAAATATCAAAATATAGTTCAAGGTTTTTCATTTATATGTGTTTCTAGAGATCTTGCTATGTCACTTGCAGTTCCCATATTATTAAATGAGGGTAGAAAATTTGATTTATTGGAATTGACTTCTAGTTTCTCTGAATTTTCAACCTTTTTATCTGGTTTTTTTGAATCTTGTTCATCCTTCAATCTTTCTGTTTTCTCATCATTCAGAAATTTATTTTGATGTTGATTTTTATTCTGCTTTTTATTTTGATTTTGTTTTTGTGTTTGTCTTTGATTTTGTTTTTGAGATCTAAGGTTATTTGAAGAAATTGCCATTTTTTCTAAAAAGTATCTTAATTGTCTATCAAATTTAATGTATAATAAATATGCAATTTTATAAGTAAGATCACTCAAAAATGCAAATACGATAACACCAACTGCAAAAAATAATGAGGCACCTAAAAATGGAAACATAAATAGAGCTGACATAAACGTAACCACAATAAATAAAATCAGGTAAATTATAAAATAAAAAATTGAAAATGTTCCAAGCATGACTAATGGGAATAAAATGGTAAGAATACTACCAATAAAAAATGTTGTAGTAAATAAAGTTTGATAAGGATTTGTTGAAAACTTCTTGCGCAGCTTGAAAAGTTCACTCTTAGACAATTCCCAAATTTTTATACTTAATGGAACAAATGTGTTAGAAAAAAATAATGAAACTTTAGACACAAAACTTTCACCTAAGATATCACTGTTGTTTTTCCTTTACAATAAAATATTAACAATAAAACTAGTAGCAGTATTAATAATCATTTTTCAAAAATATCAATACAACTTGGATAATACTGAAACCCAATATCAACATAACCCAAACCAATCTAATTCTTGATAATATCAAAGTATAATATATATTTAGAAGAATTTCCAAACATATTATATTTTATTCATGTTTTATCGAAATGTCACAATTATTATTTTTGACGCCTTATTCTCTCCCTATGTTTTTTTCAATTTTGTGTCAAAAAATATAATATGAATTTAAATTCTATTTCATAATAAACTACAGTTCATAGTTTAAAAGTGACAGTAATGATTTCAGATTGGAATATAGTTATAAGACATGAAAATAAATGAAGGGCAACGGATAGTTTTATTGTTAATAGTTTACGGTTTTATGATGTTAGTAACTTCAATTAATATTTTTTTTTTAGTTTTAAAAAGCTCGTTCAGCTTAACAAATTCAATATCTACATACCTTAAAATTCCTATAACTTTGGGAAACTTGACTGATACATTAAAAATTATTATACATAAATATTGGTACAAGAGATCTTGTACATTTTCAATAAATGCTACTATTGCGAACAGTATATTTGCAATTGTTTTTTTAATTTTTTCTCTTAAGGTTTCTTTCCCTCTACCTTCTTCAGATTGTTTGTTTGTTTGATTTTCTTTCATTGAGAGAATTTTCTTGTCTGGAGAACCACTAACAAACGTATAACTTAGCAACATTTCTTGAACGTCATTTTCCGTTAATTTTTGTTCAGAAGAATCGATGACTTCTTTCAATTGTTGATATGGATCTGTAACTTCTTCATGAATTGGTTCTAACAATTGTGTAGTCATTGGGTTGGAGAAGTAGCTAAAACTATTAGTTTGGTAGGTTTTATTTGCCTTTGTTGGTATTTCGTTAGTATGCTTCAAGTTTGTTTTCTGATCTGTCTCCTCCATAAGCCGATCAGCTGTTTCGTTGCTTCCAGTAGTTAATACTGGACTAAAAGAAATATTTGAAACGGTATGAATATTATCTCTATTTTTACTATTATGTAGCTTGGAGGGTAATTTAGGGTATGAACCATTCAATTGCGAGCAATTAGCATGGTTTGGTATTAAATTTTCAATTTCTTGGATACTTTTGAATTTATTGCTTGTTACAGAACTGTTAAATAAATTATGAAGACCAGCTATATCAGAATTTTTGTCGTTCAAATTATTGGGTTTCTTGATGCTATTAAAAGATTTGCTATGTCTCTCAGCAGTTTTTGTATTAGTATGAGGTGTCATCTTAAAAATGTCTCTCTATATTTTTTTCTAAATAAAGCTCCGTTGTACTCCAACCTTACTCTCAACTCTCAATGTTTTTTTAAAAAATTCTTACTACAATGACTAGCATATATACACACACACACATATATATATATATATAATGAGGAAAGAATAGTGTATCCAAATGTATCTTATAGAAGATATAAATAATGCAGATCTTTTTTATTAAAGAATTGCCCTTAACAATGAGCATCATTTTTTGCGACAGTATTATTAGCCCGAAAATGTATGTCACTCGAAATATAAATGACACACTAATAATCATATCATATAAAAAGTTACACACATGTATATATATAGATATATAAATGACAGAGTGACAGGCTAAAGTTAATATCTGAGTGTGGTACTGGCGAAATATGTTTATTTGTTGTCCAGTACGGGGTACTTAACATATTAGTGGCGATAGAATTTATTATTTTATAGAATTGTTATAACACAACGTGTCAATTATTTTCATTACATGAGGCAAATCGTCAATTGGTATGTTGAACCACTCCGTGTGGTACTTATTACCACTTGGATCACATCCATAGCAGTATATCTTTGCTTTCCCATGTCTTTCCCATAAATACTTATGGATTGTGCTTTCGATCTCATAAACTGTGGAAGATCCATTTCCATTGTTATAAAATCCTCCATTTTTATATGATTTGAATGATTTTTCAGTTAATTGGGTTTTTGTAGTATTTTTGGACATTGTTTTATTGTCTTTCATTGATAATTTTGCAAAAATGTTGGTTAATTTCTTAACAGAAGATTTTGATCCATTTCCTTTCTTAACTTTTGAAGTATTCTCTAAAGATAACTGAAGTGCATTGATTCTTTCTGGAGATAGATTCAAAATATCATGTTTACAAACTTTCTTCCATTCAGATAATCTTTGTTCAACAGATGTTGTAGTCATCCCAATTTTGCACAAGATCATTGATTCATCCTCCCAATTGTATAGTTTCGAGTTTTTCTTAGCGTTTATTACAGAGTCATCCACGTATAGCCAGTCCATCTCTTTGACATGCTTATCCAGACAGGCATTGAAGAATCGCTCATACGTATACATGTATATGTACCCAATTTTCTTCAACTCATAATCATTTTTTGGCCGACCATTACCACCACTAACATTCCCTCTATTCATATAAGATGACCCTCTATTCGAATGTCCACGAACATCACTGCCCTGCCATACATGGTAATAACAATATTTTTTATCCTCTGATACCTCAATTTTGCATTGTACACCCTTAGTGGTTATGCCTAAGACATCTCATCGTAGATCTGACTTTACAAGATCTTTCAACGTTTCCCAAAAGACTATTTCCGGCTCACTCACACAAAAACCCCACAAATCTACACAACAAACCTCTAAATCAATGTACACACTAACAAGAGCTCCTCTAACTACTCAAACGTACCACAATCAACTGCACACACAGTACAAATCAGAGTACTTCTAACTTACTTATATTCAATGGACACTAGAATATAACTCTGATCAGGTTTTACCCGAATACCAGTTCAAGATGTTTAAAGTTGCAATAATTTCAATAAAATAAGTCAAAAACTTATTATCACAAGAACATTTCGAAAATTCCTAGGTGAACGAGTAACGAAAATTTTTATTTGATGGTTTGTGATAAGAATATAATTGTGAAAAGTATGAATTAAAGGGCAGCTTCGTATTCCTTGGAAAGTATATTTTAGTTGAGGTTTTGCTGTTTTTTGTTTTGGAAGATACTCTTTTGTTTCAAGCCAGGGCGACGGAGAAGTGAATATATATATTATATATATACATTCTAAGAGCAGGTACTGGGAAGAAATAAATTGAAGCGAAATGAGACCTATTATGTTAGTTGGACATGAGCGTCCATTGACTCAAGTTAAGTACAACAGAGAAGGTGATTTAGTTTTCACGTGTTCTAAAGATAATGTTGCTAGTGT